>CM035807.1:110777307-111112307 GCA_020466095.1 Chlorops oryzae
CAAAGCTGGAATAATTATAACAACAAAAACAACAACAACAACAATAACAACAAAACAACAATAACAACAACAACAGTATCTGCAGCAGCAACAAAAAGTTGTTTCTTTTTTAAAAACATTAGAATTTGAAGCAGTGATGCCAGATTGAGGGTTTTTTCCCCCATTTTGAGGGATTTCTGCAATTTTATTTTTAACCAAAAATCACTACCAATGTTTGAAAGGAAGTTTTTGTTGTTATTTTTCTATAGAAAATAGAAAAAAATGGGTTTTTTTGTTAAATATCCAAGGGAAAATTGGTTCAAAATTTCTGGCAACACTGATTTGGAGTCTTTTTTTTTGTTATGAAACTGTTGCCAGTTTAGAGGGATCTCCCGGAATTATAAAGACATTTTTAGTGGAGTTTTATGCCAGAAAAGTGGTCAGGGACATTTTTGACGGGACCTCATGGGACCAAGTTTTTGCTTTTATATCTTAAAATTAAATTTTAATGACTTTCGGCATTGTTTAGCGAGACATCTCGCAAAAAAAAAAAAAAAAAAAAAACTGGCAACAGTGCTTATGAACTTGATCTGTAAAATATCGGTACTATTCGGTAAAAAGTAACGATTACTCTAGTCAGTAATCGTAATAACGTGTCGTTACTGATGGAAATATTCGTTACTAAGAACTTTTTCTGCACTCATGCCAGCTGATGGTTGCCAGAGTGATAAAGTACTTACTATGATGGGTCCTTTGGGAGCTTTGGTTACACTTTATCAACAAAAGCAACGGCATTCGGTCGTGAACAATATTTGAAAAAATTATAATGAGTACTAAGTAATGATTACTTGACCAAAACTAACGAAATCGAGTCGTGTAAATTTTATCATTTTTACAGCTCTATTATGAACACAAAACAAAAAACATATGGCAACGCTGTACTCAAGAATCTCAGAATATGTATGCACTATGTACACATTTATTCGACGATTTCAATCTTTTGATATCCATGCAGCCGCAGCGGACCCGAACAAATGCACCCACACATGCACACACGTACGCACGCACCCACACACACACAGAGAGGGAGAGAGAAAGAAAGATCGACGTACAAATCACTTACATTCTCACTTGCGCGTAATAATAACGGCATAAGTGCGCAATATCAGTTTGTAATCCCTCCATCGAAAGTGCTTTGACGGACGGTCGGGTCGGCCTTATGCGGAAGCATGTAACGAGTTTCCATTATTTATGAGAATTAATTCTGTTGCGTTCAAGTATTTAAATTTTTTTTTTTTATTTATTGGTTTCTATTTTTTTTTTTTTAATTTAATTTATTTCAATTTTATTTCTTCTCATTTCCATTTCCACATCGATTTCCATTTCCATTTTCCTTCGATTTCATTCGATTTGTTGCGAAAATATGTTCGAAATGATTCAAAATGCAAAATCACTCGCGGATATGTAGGAGAGGCGGATCTTTGTCGTGGTTTTGACGCACTTGGACTTTTGAGAGCTATTTTATGCGATCTATTTGGATTTTCTTTATATTATTTTATTGTTTATTTCCTATACTCTACATACTTGGTGGAACAAAAGAAAATACTATAAATTCAAATTCGAATTATTTTCGGAACGATAAGAGCGCGAGCGAACAATATTCGTCGTTTCAATCTGTTCCCTTCCGTATTAATTAGGCCGTTAATGAAAATCGACATTTCCCGTTCATTTCAGTTTAGTTTAGTTCAGTTCGTTGAGTTCGCAGAATTCTGGAACGGCGCGGCGCGTGGCGCGACAATGGTAAAACAACAACAACAACAACAAGCACGAGACGGAGCACGCAGCATTGGTGTCGTTCTGGATGCGTTGGAGGGGAAAATGTTCGACGAACAACTCCTCTCTTCAGGGGGCGCTCATGCAATTAATCAATGAAGCGCAATCAAAAATTCTTGAATAATGTTCTCCCCCCCTCCCCACTATGCTATTGTTTTACACGTAAATGGCACTTTATTTTTCGGGGAAATTTAATTTTCATTTTAATTGGCCATTTTCTTTGTTCCCTTGAGAGCGAATTACCGTTGAGAAAGGAAGGGAGGAGAGTAGGTACATACATACATACATACACCCACAACACTAAGGCGGCAACTAAAATGGGGGAAATTTCTAGAAAACCTTCACAGTGAAGAGGCCCAATCGATGGATTTATGAATGTGCTGAAAAGAACAGTCAAGTTCCCTTGAAATAAAAAAATATATATATAAAAAAAAAAAATAAATAAAATATAAATTAAGAAAGCATTAACAGCCCAATTCTGAACATTCCCGAGGAACAAATTCCCAGAGAATTTACTTTTCTCGAGAGTAAACTTCTTCTTTTTTATATATTTAGGGGAAGAAATTTGTTGGGGAATAGGTATTTGACCCATACCCATAATTTTCCTTACTCTATGTATTTAAAAAAGGAAATTTTAAGTCTTGAGAAAGAAAATTCCCGGGGAACATGTAAAAAAAAAAAACCTACGATCCCTATTCCATTTAAGCTCTGCAGCCGCGTACCCAAAAAATCATTCAAGGAGGGGTTTTGGGCATACAAAACTTTATATCAAGACTATTTTCTCGTGTTACTTTGTGATTCCTTGCATTTCGAAGGCGGTTTAAACCCTCCAAAATGACCCTCTTCGCATCCCACATAAGCTCTTAGAGGTCAAAATCTCTTTTAATTTACTGAGAACAATTTTTGATATTTTCTTTTGTCCCATTTCCAATACCTACTTGTAAAGCTTCATCCGACTCCGACTACATTGAGCTGATATGGCATCTGTGGCAGCATAGAATGATAGCCTCAGTCGAAATTCACTGCTTCCAGAGACAAAAAGGGCTAAAAATTTGCTGCTCTTATGCCTTCCGATCCGAAAATGAATTAATTTTCAAACAATTTAACCCTTTCGCGTCTGCAAACTTCACAAAATTCACAGTCACCGAAGATTAAAAAAAAAAAATATTAGTTAAAGTCGTCATTTGACAGTGTTCCTTTGTCGGAACAATTCTAAGCGGGGATTTTTTCTCCAACATTAAGGTTGAAAACACACCAAAGCCAACAAAACGTTTTTTTGACGTACAGCCAAAAAAACGCTTTTCGCGATAACCCACACCAACGCCAACAAATTTGTCGAGCTCAAACAAAATCCAAGCCAACAGCTTTCTGCATGATTTTTTGTCGAAGCTTCTGTTTTGCTCTCGTGTCGTTTTCAGTTTGCGTTGCGCCGTAAGCTTACATGAGATTATCGACGTCGACAAGCGTTCGCAACGTTTTGTCGAGTTCGGTGTGGGTTAGCTGTATGGAGTGCCATATGTATATGAACGGCGTTCGAACAAATGCGTTGACCAACAAAACGTTGTGTCGTACTCGGTGTGTGTTGCTAGATAAGAAGCAATATACACTTTTGTCGAATTGTCGACATGAAACAACGTTTTGGTGTTTTCAACCTAAAGAAAGATTTTAGTGTTCCTGGAGATCCAGGACACATTCTTCTTCCATAGTTTTAAAGAAGAAAAAAAAAAAGTATAAAGGTCACCTGAGAACGTATAGGTTCCACATTAATTCAATAAAAATGCTGGTTTAAGTATTTTCAATGTTGTGAAATAATTTCGATATCACTATTCGTCATTCCTCGCCTGCGAGAAGAACGGGTTTCCGTGAGTTTTCGCTGCCTCTTATACCCTACTGAAGACTGTAATTGTTATATACATAGATTGAGAGGCATGGCAACAGTTTCAGTTTTATAGAGTTCAAGCGAATCATCAGCAAAAGTCAACGATTTACCCCGCCGACACCACCACACATTCACCCCTTCCGGAATGAGAAAGCCAAAAAAAAAAACCAAAAAAATAAAAACAAAAACGTAATGAGAACAACAACCGTAGCTAAAGGTGATGGTACTGTAGCTGAAGCAAAGGCACAATAGAAGTTATAGGCCCCCCATTCCCCTCGGAATTAAAGTTCATTCGAACTATTAGTTCTACTCTATGACTATGACTAGGACTACTGGTGATGGGGCCAACCGAGAACGATGCCACCAAAAAAAAACTTTCGGACTTGTAGAGAAAAAGGCGACGAAACATCATAGTCGCTGCTCTTTGCGCTCGAGCGTGCCTTTTACTACTATTACCTTTCTTCGGTGTTGCCACACTCACTCGCGCACTTGTACGAGTCTTTTTCGTTTGGTTAAAGAACCCAAAAGAGAATGTGGGAGCGAAAGAGAGCAAAAAAAGAATCAAAAAGCAACAGCTTTGGGCAGTTTCATGAACTTTATTTTGACAGAATTTTTTTTTTTTTTCTTCTCTTCCTCTTTCCGCAACAGTTGCTCGGTGTTGCCAATATTAAATGTGGTCATAATTGTTGTTGTTGTTGTTAGTTTTGTTGTTTTTATAGTCGTTGGCTGCTTGTTACTCAACGGTGTTATTGACATCAAGCTCGGCTCAACACGTTCTGCTGCTCTTTTTGTGATTTTCTTCGTGCTCTTTTTGGCGTTTTTTCTTTTATTTTTTGATTTTTTATTTTTTATTTTAATTTTAATTTTTTTTATTTTTATTCATTTATTCCTTTCTTTTTTTGTTGTTCAGCTTGAGACCATGAAATTTGGCAGTGCATTGACTTCCAAGTCTGGCCATTATTAAAAGCCGAATCGCAAAATGTTTGAGTTTCTTTCTTCTTTTCAGCCGAAATGAGTTGCTAGAATGACCGCAAACACTAAATTTTGTTCGATTCTTTTCCAAGTATTTTTGGTCGCATCTGTGTGAAGACGGTCTTCGGTAACGGTTGACCGAATACAGTTCGCCCGCCCGCCCGCCTGCCGGCATTGAATTTCTGCCAAAAAAAAGCGCTCATATTTAAAGCCCACTTCCTGGAAAGGTTATTCAAGCAGCGATTCGGAATGGGGAATAATTCTTTGAATCTCTCCCTCTGACTCACATGACACAATAACCGCGTTAGATATGAACAAAAACAAAAAAAAAATAGTAATGAAGAATAAATATTAAAAAAAAAAAAAGAAGTCTCAAAACCATGTCCTTCAGACTGTGCCCCGTAAGCAAACACGTAGTGTCTTAGGCGCCCGTCGAAGCATGACTCACTTGCGTCGCCGACGTTATATGTAGGATCGCCGCGTTGCGAAAACTTTCTGACGTTGACATTTATGTTTTTATGACGCAAAAACGGAAAATTTTTATTGTATAATTTATTTAATGCGTTGGAACTGTCGAATTATAATGCATGACTCACCAACAGACCAAAAGGATATCAAATGTATTACCTAAAACGACAAGAAAATAGGTAGGAATTTTTATTAAAATTCGAATCTAAGGATACGTGATTTTATGTAATAAGAATGGATATAATCGAAAAGGGAATGTGTTTTTGACATATGAAATTTATATTTTTATCCGAATAAGGACCGTCGAATGTTCCTTCTTACGTGACATAGTGGTTATGTTCTCTTGTTTGTTCTGTGAAGACTAACATGGTTCCATAACAATTTTTCTTTTCGAATAGTGGAATCATCTAGAACACACATTGAAATATCATAATTGAAAATAAAATAAAATAAAATACCTACTTATAAACAAAAAATCCAATAGGAAAGGATTTATAGCTTCTGTATCTCTACAATAAAAATCAAAACTCTAATCTTTTTATAAGTAATCAGTATAACAGTAAAATCACAATTAAAAAAGGTAAAAAACTTAAAGACAGTTTACCGTTTTTTTCTCAATTTTTATACGATTTTGAAAGATTTTTGGCTTAGGTCAAGACTAAAATCGGATGAAATGACTATTGAGCACAAAAGTAAATTGAGAATTTCCTAAAATGACATAGATTTTGCAGTTTAGAATCCAGAAAACTCAATTTTTCATAACTAGTATAACAGTTTAACAGTTCATCTTAAAGAAGGTGCAAGTTACATAATATAGAATCTAAACCTCTGCCATTTCATTTCTTTAATATACTAAGATCATTAAAAACTAAAAATTTTCATAACTAGTATAACAGTATAACAGTTCCATCTTAAAGAAGGTTCAAGTGACATAATATAGAATCTAAACCTCTGCCATTTCATTTCTTTAATGTACTAAGATCATTAAAAACTAAAATTTTCATAACTAGTATAACAGTATAACAGTTCCATCTTAAAGATGGTTCAAGTGACATAATATAGAATCTAAACCTCTGCCATTTCATTTCTTTAATATACTAAGATCATTAAAACTAAAATTTTTCATAACTAGTATAACGTTTAACAGTTCCATCTTAAAGATGCAAGTGACATAATATAGATTCTAAACCTCTGCCATTTCATTTCTTTAATATACTAAGATCATTAAAAACTAAAATTTTCATAACTAGTATAACGTATAACAGTTCCATCTTAAAGAAGGTTCAAGTGACATAATATAGAATCTAAACCTCTGCCATTTCATTTCTTTAATATACTAAGATCATTAAAAACAAAATTTTTCATAACTAGTATAACCGTATAACAGTTCCATCTTAAAACGATGCAAAATTTATATAATATAGAATCCAAACCACCGCCATTTTCTTCATTCAATGTACTCAAATAATTAAAAACTCAATTTTTTATAATCAGTATAACAGTTCCATCTAAAAAGACGTTGCAAAAGTGACATATCATAATATAGAAACCAGACCACCGCCATTGAAAAACAAATAAAAAAAAACTCCTCCATTGAAGAAAATGATTTTCGTGTCCTTTTTGTGGTATGTATAAACAAATCCACTGTGAAAAATTATCCAATTAGCGCGATTCGTCATCCACCGTTTGTCAAGACAGAATGCGGTGCAAAATTCAATTTCAATTCATTCGATCGAAGACTCATTAACATTTTCAAGTGCCCTTTAAGTGTAACTAAAGCACTTTAAATGTAATCAAGTACTTAGATCAATAAAACTCATTCAATAGCTCGGCGACTTTTCATTAATGAATTGAAAACTTTGTTTTGAAAATTGAAGCCTGAAGGGCCCCCCCACACAGAACAGAACACCGAATACCTCACACCTCGCACCCGAATGATTCACTCACTCGTTCGTTTCAACGTTGCGAAGAAGTGAAGTGTCAAAACCCCGTGAAACATTCCCCACACCTCGATGTGACATTTGGCGTAGGTCCAGTCGATGTGAACAGGTGTAATTAAAACGCCGGCTAAGTTCATTAACCTAATCCAATTTTGTTGTAGCAGAGCAAAACGAAAACAATAACAAAAATTAAAAAAAAAAAACAAAAAAAAACAACAACAAAAAAACAGTACAAAAAATAATTAGCACCTACAAGAGAATAGTTGGCGAAAAACAAATTTTGACTCGATGGCAATAAAAATTGGAATGGGGAAAACGGGCGAATTGGCTAAATGGCTGAATGGCTTAATTCCCCATACAATGAGAGAATAGTGTGCGCGCTTTAACCTCAAAGGCACGTCGGAAAACGTCGATTTGACAATTTGTAAATAAATAGAAATGATTTCACAATATATTTTAATGTGTGATTTTAACCACATATGAACATACATACATAGCCGCGAGTGTCGAACGGAGCCAGTCAAGAGCCGAAATCAGCTTTTGGCTTGTTCGATGATGATGATAATGATGATGATGATGATGATGATGATTCTTGGAAACAGCGGAGGAGGAGCACATAAACGCGTTAGACAACAGCCGAAGAGACAACTCGAAGCAAGTTGAAGATTGTGAGGGTCTAAGAGGGGGCATTAAAAACATTTGCTTTAGAGAGAGAAAGAGTGAGCGAGGAGAGCAGGCCCAGAAGAGGCGGAAAACACGTTTTGCTCATTTTTTGTTTTCTTCCTTTTTCTTTGTTCTTAGAACTTGTCTTTTGTTCTTCGAAATTGTGATTCAGCATTAAACAAAAAAAAATATAAAAAAAAATAATAAAAAACTAAACAAAAAAGAAGCAGAAACAGAAAGAGAAAAAAGGGAAAAAATTACAAAAAAAAAATCAAAAAGAATAGAAGAATCAACATTGCCAACGAACCCGAACGGATATACTTGGCGCGGAAAAATGAGCTAAATTGGAGAACGATCTCAGTCCAGTGCTCTTAGCCACGAGTTTGAGCCATTATCTCCACTACCCATGATGATTTTTCGAATTGGTAGGGAGTGTGTCTGTGTGTGTGTTTCTTTTTTTTTTTCTTTTACAACAACACAATGCAATCATAATAAGCTCTATAGAAAGCACATCCAAAAAGAATCTACAAAAGCTGTGATTAATTTTCTAAAAAGAAACTACACATTCAAATGAACTCATATGAGAAGAATTCAAATAAATTTAGAATATTTTTCTTAAGAAGCAGCTTTCACATTCGACCAACGATTAACCATGTCCACAGAGTTTTGTTCAAAAGTAAAACCAAAGCGAACACATCTCTCTGTATAAGAACAAAAAAAAAACGACCCGTGGTCCCTTGGGTGTTTATCAAATCGAATCTAATTTGTTCTCATAAAAAAAAAACCTTCTTGGAGAATCGAAGGAATTATATTTCATCAAAAGTAATTTTCTTTACCGTTCAGAGAATGATAAATGAGTTAATCTTTCACTAGTTACTCCGTCATCAGTACTAGGGACACACTGTACCCCTGACAATGCATTCTTCTATTGACATTTTATATGGGCATATGTTCGAGGGGACACCAGTTGACGCTTGAACTTGTGATGCAGTACAGAATCGCGGATACAATAACAATTACAGTTACGTGCACATTCCCTTTAGTACGTCAATCAGGGATTCACTTCTGCGATGGTAGATTGTCTTTCACCCTAAGTACAGTGGTGTCAAATGCGTAATTTGTCGCATTACACTACAGTTCTAATAAATAATTTGTAATGAAAAAAAATCGAACTTTTTTTGTGCGAAAAAAATAAAAAATGAAGGTTTAAAATTGAAATCATTGGAATTTTTGCATGAAGCTCTGTGAAGACTGTGAGAGGATTCACGAATTCAGGACGAAACCCCCTTAAATACTTTCTGCAGACAAAAAAAATTCACTTTTTCCGCCCTGCGGTGATTGACTCGATGTCTGGATTTTGAGCGCACAGCTATCCACTGCACAAGGTAACCCTGATTCATGCGCAGCATATATTATATGAGTGTACGAGAAAATCGAACTGTAGACCTCCTCGTTGACCATGTCAATAGTGAGATTCTACTGTCTGCGACTTTAATTTCTTTGTCTATGAAGTGACAGTGGTGACAAAGCGGTCAATTTGTCCCGCATTCACTACAGGGTTGCTCATGAAATACTTTGTGAGTGAACAAAAGAATCGATACATATTGTACATCTCCAAATGACATGAGTCGATATATTTAATCCTTTTATTCCTAGGCAGAATATAGGGTCGTCCAGTAATTCATACTTCCATAAAGTACTTAAGGTTTTTCCCTTCACACATACATAGGTGTATCCTAATGAATGTAATATTTTACAAATAGAGTGCACTCTCTGCTTACGGAAACCTTAGACGGACACCTATTTTAAATGGACACTTTTTGGGAATGCTCCAGTATTCCAGCTTCTCAAATAGTTTCCTCTAAAAGCGGACACCTCTATTAAGCAGACATATTTTTCAGTCCCGTTGGCGTCCGATTAAGATAGAGTACACTGTATCAAAAATAATCTTATCTTCAAACCAAAAAAAAAAAAGATAGTTTTCAAAAAGTACCTACTCATTTCAAAATAGTATCGATAAGAACTACACGCTTAACAAAATCTAAAATTAGTAATTTTTCCCGTAGACGAGTCAATAAAAAAAACTCACTTGACTTGACAATAACTGAACATAACTTAACTTAAAAGTAAGTTTGGCAATGAAAGGGTTAAAAAATCGCAAGTTTTGCCATTCCTCACAAATTTTTCACAGTGTAAAATGTCAAAGAAGAACGCACAAAGCACAAAGTTGATATATTCAAACAACAATTCAAGATTTATGTTAATTATAATTCAGCACACGTTATAACTTAGGCTTTATGTTTTAATTTTAGATTTTGTGTGTAATTCAAATTCATAAACATTATGTACACGTGTTGCTGCTTGCTGGACCAGCATTGCACAAATGATAGCATTCAATCAGAAAGCAGACGATGAAGGAAGGTGGTGGTGGAGGTGGAAGAAGAGGCTACAAAGCGTTTTAGCCAATTCGATGGCTTGGCTTTTTAGCTGCGTCTAACATTTGCATACAAGCACATACAATACGTTAGTAAATATATATGAATTATAAAAAAAGGTGGAAAAAAAATACATTGAAATAAACCATAAAACAAATGAAGAACAGAAAAGAGAAAAAGGCGAACACGCGCAAAAGCGAAATTCTCAGATTCTGCTGAGCTAAGCTGAGCTCAGTAGATGATTCTCCGCTCAAAGAAAAAACAAAAAAAAAAAAAAAAGAAGCTATTTTCGCATAAGCGTCTCTCTCAGTTTGGGTGTTGTTGGGCGAATTCTCTCTTTCGTTTTGGCTTCTTTCTCTCAACGCTGGTGTTGCTCTCGACGCTGCGGCGTTTGCTCGCACCAAATGCGAGAATAATAACAAAATTCAAAAAGCTTTGGTTTTGCTGCTTTTGTGCTGCCGTCGTTTTCGTTATTGTATGTTGTTGTTGTTTTAATGAAGGTCAATGCTCGTTGCTGCGTTGCGTCGTCGTTGTTCTGGCTCAATCTTGAACAAACGTACATACGATTATTTAGGTTCTCACAGCGTGTGTGTGTGCTTGTTTGCACATACATATTTACACATATACGTACGTATGTATGTTATGGCGTGTGTGTTAGATTGGTAATTGTTTTTGGTAGTTAATCGCTTTTTTTAGTACAAGGAAATATCTGCCGCGATTGAAGGCGATATTTTTGTGTAATTCTGCTGGCCGCAAGTGTTTGGCGGGAAAAAGATTAATGAAAAAAAAAATGTATATATGTACATATTGTACATATTGTACATACATATATAAATTAAAAAATTAAAAATCAAAATATAATTGAAAATTTATAAAATATGTGAAAGGCTTCGAATCGAAATAAATATAAAATTTCATTATTCACATGAGTTTCTGTCTAGTCGGTCAATCATTCAGTCAGTCAGTCAGTCAGTCAGTCATTCATTCAGTCAATGAGCAAGGCATTGGATCCAGTCCCCTGCGTCTAGTTGGTCCGGTTTGTCTGTTAAAGTTTGTTCCGCACTTTGGGTGCAGAGTTTATTCGCACAATTAATTAATTTCTGTTGTCAACTAATTAGCTAAAGAGTCCAACAATATGAATGTGAAGAGGAATAAGGAGATAAGATGGCGGAGGCGATGACGGAGACGGAGACGAAGACGGGGGCGACGTGTAAATAACTCAAGTGGAAACATAGTTTGAATATGAACTCTTAGAGTAATTACTTCAAGTAGTTGATAATGATGAAGGTGGTTTCAAAAGAAAAAGATAACGAAAAAACAGACTTAAATAAATGGAAAACTTGTTTATCTGCCAAAGTTAAAGATAATTAATTAAATTGTATATACCTATAGAAGAATGGCCGAGGGGAGATGAGAACAAATGATTTAAAAATTATGCCTAACTTTAATGATTTCATTCGGGCCAACCAACCCCCCATACGGATGTGCTGCTGATCATCTTAGGCCATAGATTAGAAGGTTTTCATTTAGTAAACTATTTTTGGACCTTACGATGGATGGGCTGAAAGGCCGTTGTGTTCTGCTTCAAATCGCCTCCGTAATGATCGTAGCGGATACCTACTGTGCTTTGGCAGTTGAAATTAGTTTGTCTATTCCTAATCCTCAAAGTCTTCCCAACGGTTCATCATTACCGTGAAAGTCTTTCCTTGCGGACACTCCTCTTAAGCGGACAATTTTTGGGAATGCTCTAGTGTTTCTGGTTCTCAAATAGTTTCCTCTTAAGCGGACATATTTTTCGGTCCCGTAGGTGTCCGCTTAAGAGACAGTAAACTGTATAAGTTTTAATTATTTGGGAAGGAACCAGTCAAGGCTGTTGGAGCTGAATGTGAGTTTTGAGTTAAGACGTTGATGTGGGGAGTCTTCCTTATCTTTTTATAGTGAGTAGATCCCATCTAATCCGACAAATGTTGTGCCGAACTATCGAAAAAATCAGATTATATCCTAAGACCCCCTATAGCCCGGAAATTTTTAAAAAGTAGTACCTTCCCTGCAGTAGTTCCAACTACTCCCCGACTAGTACAAAAATACTAGGACTATTCCCTTTTAATTTGCCAACCAATGATTTATTCTGCTTTTTTTAACATTGAGCTATCATTGAAAAATAACCAGTCCCACATTTAACTACGTCAGGAGTAGTCCTACTGTGGTCAATTAGATGTCAATTGTCGTATATGTACCAGTTAGACTTGGAGTGCTCAACTACTACTCTACGAGAAGATCTCCTATGATCAATAAGGGATCAATTGTCTTGTCCTGTTTCTTCTATACCACTTGTTCCTACTCAAGGTCTGGTCAATTCTCATGCCTAAAATACACTAATATTTCGATGAACCCCTTCTCTCCTTCCATGACACAACAGGTAAAAACAGCCTTCGCCTTTCTTACGATGTTCCTCTATTCTTCACGATTGTAGGCTCCATCTATCCACTGTGTCTTCAGCCTTCCAATCGTCCTTCTGCCATTGGGATTTCCAAAACAAATTCATTTTATCACCGAATTCTCATGTTTTCGTGCTAGATGGCCGGTCCAACGTAGCCTTTAACTTAACAAGGTGCTACCATTTAATATCTCAAGTAATTCGGCATTGTTTCTAGCTCTATATGATCCATCCATCTGACGCATTGGACCAGAAATCTTTCTTATCATATTTCTTTCCGCTACATTTTAAGCATCAGTGTCTTCCTTTTTCAGCGTCCATGTTTCGCAACCATATATTTATATTGGTTGGACTATGGATCTATAAATTAACCTCAGAGTCCTCCATTTTGGTAAATTGAATGGTCTTCAATGCTGCAGAGATGTGATCCGACAATTACAGATCCAATGATAAGATTCTATATGTTTTATTCCAGTCGATAAACATGATAATCCCTGAATAATAGTCATGTCGGACGCAGGGTTACTGATCTTTCACTGAAAAAGTTAACCCTCTAATGCCAAAAAAAATTTTTTTTTCAATGAAAAGTTCAGATATGACTCATTTTGGGTAGAAAAACACGAATCTGAAACTATTATAACTTCTTTTTTTTGGTAATTTGTTCGTGCCAGGAATTAGAGGGTTAAGGTTCTTGACAGAAGACTTGACTAAATCCAAAACATTTTATCAAAGCGATGATTCGATTGAGATCAAAAACTCATATCGAGAGAGATCAAAGGAAAGCGGGCCAAGTTCAATAAGTTTTCGCCTTTGGTCCTTGCAGCGTTGCCAGGTCTCATAATTTTTTTATGAGATCTACTTACTTTTTGTTCAATCTCCTACCCTACTAACTTTTTCCTAAAATCTACTACTTTTGCTCTTTTTATCCCAACCCTGCAGAAAATCCGAGTGGAAAACTGTGGCGTTTTTCTAGTTCAAACTTCACCAGAACTAGTTCTCCATTATACCCATTCCAATATTGTAATTTTGTAGAATTTTAAATATTAAAATAAGAATTGGTGGTCAAACAATTGACTAGTGTAAAAGATCGACCTCATCAGTACTCGTCGATAGTCTAAAAAACGTCGATACTATCGATGGTATAAACATAAATAAAAATATTATATTAGGTATTATTATACTATATACAATCCAAACCAGAGCTACTGCGTCAAATCGCAAAGAAAGAAAAACATGGTATATACTCAAAAAGCGAATCTTGACAACGACAGTGACGTCGTTAACGACGACGATGACGTTATTGTTAACGAATACTTAAATATGTCGTTTATTTTTATAAAATTCGTCGACTATTTTTCTAAATAAAACACTGAAATAGAGATCCTTTTTTTAACCTTTCTTTCTCTCCTCAAAATCCCGCGAAACCATTTACATTTCTCAGGAAAACCCTTTTTTCATAAAAAAAAAATATGGCATCATTATGTATAATTGATTGTATAAACATAACCCAACATACCTAATAATGTACATTAAAAAAAAAAAATTCGTCAACATATACATCAATACATCAACGTCTAAAAATACATTAATATCCCAGTAGTCAGTAGGTCGCCCCCGAAATTTGTGACATGCCAAAGTGCCAGTCCTTGATGACTAGCCATTTCACCTACCACATGAACCTGAAAGAGTAGATAAGCCTCAGCTCACATTTCCCTAGGTGGTCAGCGGTTCGAGGCTCGGTGGAGGCGAGAAAATTTTAAGAGAAGTAAGATAAAAAAGATTTAAAATAAAAAATAGATAAACAAAAAAATATAATAATTAATAAAATAAAAAAATTTAAAAAAATTCAAAACAAAAAATGAAATTTTTCTTTTTTCTCAGTCGCTGGTGCTAGGCCATTTTCCTGCCCCTTTTCGCTAGCGAAATGACTGGTTAAAGGTGGCGCATAAAAGGACGACCTGTCCCCAGCAATGAGATCGTAATGTTAAATTCGCCAGCGTCTTGGATAGGAAAGGGACCGATCCCCGACACCCAGTGACTAGCGAAATCGCTAGTGTTGTGGTGGCTCCGCTGACTACTGGGATGTATATTTAAAGTTGAAAGGTTTTTATTTCAATGTTTAAATAAATTTAAAAAAAAAAAAAAGATTGTAGATCCCTAGTTTTGGATTATTGTCAGGTAGGAGGAGATCTACTAACTTTGGAAATGAAATCTCCTACTTTTGAAAATTAAGACATGGCAACGCTGGGTCCTTGTACTCACTATCGCATGAGCGCCATGAAAAGTTATTCTTATAAGCGGGAAATCATTATAAACGGAGAATACGTACATACATATACATACATACAACAATATTTTCAGGTATTTATCACTTTATAAACGGACAAGTTCGTTCCACTTGAGATCTACAATCAGGCGATCTATTTCACCAAAGCAACGACAAATCCGCAAGAGAAATAAGAAAAAGAAAACGGAAAAGAGGGGGAAGAAAAACAAAAAAACCTAAGAAAAGAAAGAGAAATAAATAATCGCAAAAAAGACACAAGAACAGGAACCTGTCACTTTTGAGCACGATGATTCTCCAGCTCCTTCTCTGCGCCTTCGTTTTCCCTTTTCATTGAAATGAAATTGGCGAAATTCGAGAAACAAGAAGATACCACACCGAACGTTTGAACATGAGGTGGCAGCGGAATATTGTACATCGACACATACAAATTAACGTCTGCCTATGTGTAGACAGACAGACGGACGTGCACTCAGACGTACACACACACACATATACACAGTGGAACACAGGCAGCGAGCGAATATGCACAAGCAGACAGGGACAATGATGCGAGGGTGAATGAAACGAGACAGCATGGAACGCAGTGGGACTAAAGGGAAAAATGACTAAAATAAAAGGGACTGAAACATGCAGGACTGCACAAAGGACGGACCGCAAATGAAGCCAGCAGGCATATGGATATACCGACATATGTATATGTGTGTATATACAACACTTATAAATGGTATATTGGGACGTAGGTAGCGGCAGATGAACAGGCGAATGCGCCATATGTCGTTTTTATAGTATGTATACACGTAGCAACAAATATACATACAGACGACGTCGTTCCCGAAGCATCATTCATTTGTATGTGTTGTGTGTATGTGCGTGTGTCTCGCCTGTGCAACTGCACGGATCGGATCGGATAGATACAATGGCCGGGTGGCGTCGACTCGAGGTCGCTGAGCGCTAAAAAAAAAAAAAACAAAATCCTCGTCCTCGAATCGACGTTAACGCCCGACCGTTGACGATGCGAACTAATTTGCAGGGTTGCTGCTCGCTTGAGTTACCTTTTGTATGCTCCCTGCACGTACGCGTTGTTCTCTGTACAGTGTACACGGAACGCTTGTATGTGTTCGGGCATACATACATACGAACAAATATCCCATCCGAGCTCTATCCATGGTAAATTTGCTGAACATTATTCTTTACCACATTGTATGCAATTGGAAATAATAAGCGAAAAAAAAAGCGAATTTCAAGCAATTATGCATAACTAACAATGACGCTAAATGTCGCGGGCTCGGGAGACCCGAAAGACAAATGGAAGAAGGACCGACAAAATCGTTATAAAGGTGTTTGCTTGCCTGTCGATTTTCCAATTCAATCTCAAAGGTGTGTATGTCGTTAATCTATCAATTTATCTCTCTGTGTGTATTTATCATTGCAGGATTGATTGCGGTACACTCTAAAAAAAAAAAACCCCCTGTTATTTTTGAATTTTCTTTCATTCTTATTTTACAAAAAATCTTTCAAAACTCTGAAACTAAATCGGTTTAACCTACAATGCCTCAACTTGATGTTTTTATAAATCGAAAAATTTCTTTAAATAGCAGTGCTGCCAGATCGGTAATGTCAAATTCTGTTGGACGGCGATTCAGTCTCCGATAGATTCCGCACTTAATTCTAAAAGAGGACGACCAAAACAAAGATGGCTAGACATTTTGGAAAGGGACCTCCAAGCGACTGATCTAAGAATCGAGGATGCAGTGGATAGAAGAAAATGGAGAAAAAATTCAAAAACATGCGGACCCCGGTATAAGCCGGGAAAGAACACACTAGAAAAAGAAGAAGAAGAGCTTTCTTGTCAGCTAAAAAGTTTTTCTAGTCCACTTTTCATGCATTGCTAACCGCGATAATGAATTTTTTCTCGCTTCCAAATTTAAAAATCTTCTACATCTAGCAGAAAATCTGCTGATCTGGCATCCCTGTTAGATAGTGATTATTCGACCTGGCGAAAGTTGATTGTATTTTTCACCTCAAAATAGGCCTATTCACGAGACCTCGGTATCGTTGCAAAAGTGTAAAAATTTTGTTAGGTTTCCAACAACAACTTGTATGGAAAAATCTTCCACTTTTGCACTTTGCCACGAAACCGAGGTCTCGTGAATAGGCCTAATGTTTTCATCAAAGTACCCTTTCAATTTCATTGTACTTTCTTCTCTACCTGTGTTAGCTTCGCCTTAAATTCGAAAAATTCCCTTTTATGGTTTTTTCCCTATACATATAACGGTAGGTGGTTGTAGTGCCCAGACTTGTTTTTCTTCCAGCTAGAGTTGCCTCTTTTTCAAATAACTGCTTTTTTCCTAGAAATGTTTTCTCTTCATCCGAATTTTGGTAGATAAGCCTAGATACCTAGATAATCGATTTTAGTCCAATCGGATTTTATTTCTGTCTTTTATGCTGTTCAGAGCCAGCATGAAGCAATAGATCCCACAATTCTCATACAACTTGACCCGCCTACAATGAACAAAAGAATGTTTCAAGAAGTTCTCGACTTTTGTACGTACAGGAAGGACTTTTGTGATTAAAAGTGACCGGTCCACTGAAAAAAAAAAAAAAACCAGAAAACGGATCTTATTGAAAACCAAAACACGTTACAATGGGGAAATGTGTTAACCTTCTACTGAATGATATATTTAATATGCGAATTTTTTTTGTTTAAAAGATTTTTATTAACCCTTTACTGCATGAAATATTAAAAATGGTTGATAAAAATTTTCGCTAGAAATAAAAATAAAGCTTAAAAAATTCTTATATAGTCGAATCTGGACAGTGTGAACCCCGGATAGAACGAACTCCTTGGTAGTGTGAACCCCTCCACTGAGACCGATAAAATAGTATCACGAGGGTATTCTGAATTTTTACGAGAAAGCTGTTCAAAAATCATTTCGAGACATCAAGAAATCCCTATTCCTGTCCCTATTCCGTCCCTATTGAAGACTTTTTTCAAAACTGAGCTTTTTAACAAAAATATTTTTTTTTAGCCTTATGGGCTCTACGCAGATATGCAGGAAGTATAGAGCTCGTTCTTGTGAAGAAAGGAAATCAGAGTTGAAATTTCGATGTCAGATCGACAGTTAACCATAGAAAATGTATGATTTAAATACAACCCATGCATGTTCGATTGCTTTTAATCTGCGTATTCGTTGAAAGTATCAGAAGTATACTCAAAGTACTTCTTCGTTTTTTTTTGCATGTTTTAGTATAGAAATTTACTTCCTGCAAAATATCTGCGTAGAGCCATTAGATGTAATATTTTTTTTTACATATTTGAACTAAATAAAGGAAATGAAACATACAAAAATATATTCTCGGTAGTATGAAAAAGTCTTGCAAAAATTGTTTCAGTCTAACCAAACTCTCCTGTATTTCTTTTTCCATCAACAGAAAACTTATGTTTCCGTTTTCCTTTCTTTTTTTTTTTTTGGTTTCCAGAAACCATATATGACTTCGTATGCAATAAAGGGTTAATAAAAAGGGTGTCAAAAATTTGAACGCCAACTTTGTTTGAGTTTTTCCCCCGTCATTTCTCTCAGTGTAAATTGATACGTGAACATCAAAATGATTTCGAAGAGCGGAAGTAGCTGCTGCTGCGCCATTTCATCGGTCGTCTGCCTCACAAAGCGACACAGCGTTTTCAGGCATTTTAATGGTATCACGTACAACATACATACATACAATGTTTCAGTGGAGAGGGTCCGATCGGGTACGCTCGTTCCAAGCCAGGTATAAGAGGTATAGACACATTGCAAGGGTTCGTTCGGTCGGTCGGTTCGTTCGTTTCACGCTTGCCGGCGTCAATATTATTGCTATATCGTTATTGTTCTGCTCTTTGCTGTTGCTGCTTTTGTTGTTTGTTGTTGTTTTTGCCGCCGTTGTTATTTATCCCTCTGCTCAAAGTGCAGTACAGCGGGAACACTGGCAAAAGCAGCTGCCGCTCTTGAACGTTCGAATGATGACAGTTGTAAAATGCAACAACAAAATCAACTACGGCACCACCAACATTAACAGCAACAAGAACAATAACAACAACAAGAACGGGGAAAGAACTTCGCAGACTATGCGCCTGGGTCTATAAGGGTGACCTGACTGAACTGAAAGCGGCGGTCATGATGGTGGTGGTTTCCAACCGAAAATGGCAGCTTCGTTGCCGTGTGGATTTAGTCTTCCTTATTTTCTTTTTCCTCGAGGGTTTCAAATTGTTTGAATAACTAAATTTTCTGGAAGGACGACAGAAAAAAAAAAAAACCCCCCCTACTATTCGATACTTTCGCTCGCTGTCGCTTTCGTATGGATTCCTCCTTTCAACTAGCACGTTCGCTCGCAGACCCATTAATCGTCTGGGAAAAGGCGTAGGGGTTGTGGAATGAACAATGAACAATAGATGATTTCATTGCTCCTGCCCGAAGAAAGAGGGTGTACGCACGACGAGTGGTGCGAGTGTGCTTTTCTGCATCCCTCATTTATTATTCGTCTTAATAGAATCCCCGCACAAAGTGTTCCGGTGTTAGCTTTCGCTTTGGCCGCACTCCCTGCGCGTCCGCAATGCGTTCACTGTCTGTGTGCCTCAGCTGCTGTTGCTATAACTGTGATGGCGGCGCGGCGGCGACACCGACAGCGACTCTCTAGCCATGTAGACTGCGCGAGAATTGAATATTTTATTAGAAATACTACCGACTGTTGCGGCGAGGTGAAAGCAAAACATAAAATCACAAAATCACCCCCATTCGTAGGTCAATAAACTCGAAGGCAATAACATAATTGTATGCCCCCCAAAATGGCCCCACTATTGAAACAACAACAACAACATTAACAACAAAACATCAGAAGCAACCCCATTCTAAGGAGGAAACAAAAGTTCGTTTTCGCTGACTGAGTTGTGTTTTGTTTTTTGATTTTTTTTTTTTTTTTTATTATTTATTTTTATTTTTTTTATTTTCGGTGTTATTTGTTTGCGATCCCTCGGTCCAATGTTTAGTGAATGTTGCATCAGCTCTGCTGTTGCTATAACTGTGATGGCGAGCGACGGCGAAACACCGACAGCGACTCTTAGCCATGTAGACTGCGCGAGAATTGAATATTTTATTAGAAATACTACCGACTGTTGCGGCGAGGTGAAAGCAAAACATAAAATCACAAAATCACCCCCATTCGTAGGTCAATAAACTCGAAGGCAATAACATTAATTGTATGCGCCCCAAAATGGCCCCACTATTGAAACAACGGACACACACATAAAACAACATTAACAACAAAACATCAGAAGCAACCCCATTCTAAGGAGGAAACAAAAAGTTCGCTTTTTCCGCATTCGGCACTCGAGTATCTTCGTATGACTTTTTGTATGTGTTTTTTGTTTTTTTTTTTTTTCTTTTATTATTTATTTTTATTTTTTTGTTATTTGTTTGTGTCTGCAATTTTATGAATGTTGAAAGAAATTCGTGATAACGAAAGTTTAGGGGGAACTGAAATGATATGAACTTTTCTTTTTCATAGCTGGAGAGTCTGCAAAAAAAAAAAAAAAAAAAAAAAAAAAAACCGTATAAGAGGACATTAAAGGGATATGAATGTGCTTTCGTTTGTGAGATTTGCTTCTTTTAAGGTGCGGTTCCCACTTATAACCGCATCTAGAATTCGCATTTTCAAAAATGCAACTCTGCGTTTCCATTAAACTTCCGCATTTAGCGTCTTAGAAATCAGCTGATAGTAAAGGAAGAAATTTCATTTTAGGGGGGTAATTTATGATGTAACCACTTTTAACCCGGTAGCGCCTGCATTAAAAACTAAAAATAACAATTATGTATATAAAATATGAACATCTATCCGTTTGCTATCAATGAAGTCGAACTTATTAGATTTGATACAGCAAAACAAATAACTCATTTAGATATTTAATTTTCTCATCTTATTTCAAAAAATTTATTAGACATATGGGGTACCAAATTAAAGGAAATCGATCCAGCATTTTGAATAAAATAAAAAATTTGAGTGTTAATAGGACCTTTTTCATACCAAAATGGCTTC
Organism: Chlorops oryzae; assembly: GCA_020466095.1. NCBI lineage: Eukaryota > Metazoa > Arthropoda > Insecta > Diptera > Chloropidae > Chlorops > Chlorops oryzae. Next base: position 110,798,270 of record CM035807.1, read on the forward strand.
CAAAGTAAAAAAATGTTTAAAAAATTTTTAAATTTTGACTTTGAAGGCTCAAATACCCTGAAGCTGCAATAAACTGTAAAACTATTTTATACGCCTAGAAAGGTCTGATAATTCTCTGTCGAACTGCATTAAAATTTTTATCTTGGATACAAACGTTGAGGCGTGACATTTTTTTTTTTTTTCTGAAACAACTGCAAATTTCTTTCTTTCCCTTATAACTCCTCAGGGGTGCATTTTGGACGCCCCCTGCCATACGATTTTTTGTTAGTTCTGACCCCCTCTATCAGCTCCCGACCGGTTGACCATCACAAACGGAACACCCTGTATATATAAAAAATAAAATACAATATGAACTTGTTCAGGCGATGACAGAAAATGAACCCTCCTTACAGTGATGCCATATGTCCGGGTTAAAAATCCATTTTTTTTCCCCTTTCACATTTCGATACACTATTCCCCAGATATACCTATGTAAGCACCGTGCAAAATACACGAAAAATAGTGCTTATAAGCGGGGCTTTTTGTATGAAAATTTAAGGCAAAATGACACAAATATAAGCAGAGAATGCTTCTATTCAGGGTGCATATCTCCGGGGAATACTGTTGTAAGACATATTGAGAATATTCTGTGAAAAAATCAGACCAAAAATTCAAGTATTAAAAAAGTTACAGCTCACAATCGCCGACGCGCCCCAAGCGACTTCTTCCGGTTTTGAGACTTTAAACGCGTTTTTCTCGAAACGTCATTTTTTGATACAGGCAACGGTCCAAACTATCCAACCGGTTGATTTAAAAATGTACATACTATTATTTCTTCGACATATTAGTAGTTCTCGCAGGTTTCAGAATTGTTCTTTTTTTTTGCGATTTTTCACCAAAAAAAAACTACGATTTTCGATACCTTTTTCCCGCCGTCCGCCATTTTTGTTTGGTTTTCCATTAAATTTAATAGTTCTGGTACGGACGATAATGACAGACGTACTAAACAATGATCCATTCGATTTTTTTTATATCAGACAACCTGAAAAGCCTCTACCATGTTGCCCAATGACCCACTTCTTTTTTAGTGTAACCAAGGAAAAAATATATTTTTACCCTTAGTCGTCTCACTGGTTACCGCACTGAGTATCGTAGGCGAAGGCTCCACATGGGTATGTGTGCCCACGATAAGCAGTTCTATTTAATGCCGAATCCTTTTAATCGTCTGAAGGGAATACCTACATTTCCAAATGGCACCATTAATGAAACTTTTTGAAATTCTGTATGATTTTTATAAAAGGTATATGAAAGCTTTGAGAGCACTATAAACCCGTTATATCCTTATTTTAGGATATCAGCCTTATAAACCCTTTAAAAACCTATTACAACTTTTTATAGGGGTCTTCCCTTAAATGTGAAAAGGTCGAAAAAGCGGTCATATAAAAATCCGTTCAATAATTTTTCACTAGTTCAATAGTTTTTATTCTCGCCACCAGCATGGATAGAACCCCGAACTTCATGTTGTAAGTGTCTACCAAACTCACATCTGATCACCTTAAGGGCAAGTGGACGGTTCCGTATCTTTAACTTGAAAGGGTTGGTCACAACGTCCTCCAATTGTGGCGACAGAAGTTATAAGCAAAGCAACAACAGTTCCATAACTACAAAACGAAAGTCACAGTCGTGGCCCACTGAGCTATCGAGGCAAATACACGTTTTAGGAAGAACCCTTATAAATAAAGGGGTAAATTTTGAACGATTCAAAAAGTGTTTACTGGGTAGAGAATTTCTCTGGGAACATGAACAGACCTTGCTTTTGGCATTACAAGATGATGACGACTGTCAAGAAAGCCCATAAAAAAAAAAAACTCTGATGGGCGTGTCTTTTCCGGCTTTTTTGTGTGAAATTGTCCATATGCTAGAGGAAATTCATTAACTCGAATTGAATCGGGTGCCAAAAGCGTTTAGAGAGGAATCTATATTCACAACAGCTCTTCAAATCGATGTCTCCATAAATCCATATATTCCTTTGATAACGGTGTCTCAAATAATGGACGCTTGACCATGGACTATAAATAATTTCTAAATGTCATGGTATTTAAACCTTCTCATATTTTCTACAAAATTTAATTACGGATTGGGCGTTCCAGTAATATGGCTAATGAATGAACTGACATATCGATACCTTATATATGTATGTAGGTTAGGGTTAGGTTAGTGTGACTGCCACCATGAAGGTTGACACACTAGGCCTCATGGGGCATTTGTGATACCACGAAAAATGGGAAAACAAAGAAAAACAGAATCCGAAAAAACGACACAAGCGTCTACGACCTGAGCTGGGAGTCGAACTCAGGGCCTCTCAATATTTCAATTGGCATCTCAGCCAACTACGGTACACAGGCCGACCTTATATAAGTGAACCTTATGAAGTATTTAATTATTCTCTAAACTTAGTCCCTTGTCAAACCACGCAACGCTGATTAGAAACTTACTATAGTCGAGTCTGAATATTTCCATATTAGTTTTGCGTCCAGTACATACACGTGGTGCTTCACTAGACGTTTTTGTATTTGCCCCAGGGGATGGGTGCATTCTTCCCCCAGGTTCCCATCTTGCCTCCTCAGTGAGTATGGACCGACTTGGTTATCCTGGGTGGGGATACGGTGCTATCCTCACCTCATAAATTACCACAGCCACCACGAAACTCCCCGAAGGGCCATCCCAATAACCGGCGGGATGCTAAAACGCATCCCGGGGCACCGGCTCCCGTAGTAACATGTTATGTCTAGTTAACAGCGTGAATACAGCTATAACTAGTATAGCTGCATACACGCCATGCTAAGTATAGGTCGTATGCTCAAACCGGTCACGCCGCACTATGGCGACGCTACCACTGTTGTGATTCCATACTCAATCGGTCTGTAGTGGCCCTCAGTTGGCTAGGGTCCGCGGGTTTGCCAGGCCCAAAAATCATAAATGATTCCCCTCGCGGGGAGTCGAGTCTGAATAGTGTGAACCCCGGACTGCATGGACTGTGGCTTTTTCGCTTGAAGGCCGTTCAAAAGTCCTTTGAAAAATGTGAGACACAAACCTCGCTATACAAAATTTTTCAAAATCTGAGCTTTTTAAGAAAACAAATTTTTTTGTGAACCTTAGTTGTTAATTTGTATTCATTTTTAGACAGAATTAAGCAAATTACATGCACTAAAATTGAGTCTGCGATAGTGTGAACAAACTCGGTAACATGAACAGGCCTTGAAAAAATTCGTTCAACTGTATTTTCTTAAAATTTAAAATTTATGAAATAAGTGCATTTAAGAACTATGGAAGCCAAATGATATTTCTGTTGAAATACAGGTGCCACTCTCGAAGACTATTAAGCAGGACACCTACGAACGTCCCAAAAATTCCTTAAAGATTCCTTCAATTCCGCAAGGAGAGAGTATCTACAATGTATTATCATATGGGACAATCATCTCTTAAGGCCGAGAAATAAAAAAAAAATTTAAAAATAATATTGTTAATAAAATGGGCACCATAATCGCTATCTAGAGAAGAAGCCAGCGGCTTGAGAATGAGCTCTACACCATGATCGTACCTGCATTTTTATCGATAACTAATAGACATGACAATGTGTCGTCCATTTGAATTGTACAAAAATACTTCAAATTTCTCATTAAAGATAAATATTGTCCCAAAAAGGAAGAAAAGAAATTGCTATCATTGAGAAAATTGTTGATTCGACATTGAAATTTGTTTAATCTAGAAATCAGAAGAAGAATATTATTTAACAATTACTTAATTAGTCATTCAGTCGTCAGAGTGACAAAGAAAATGAAGAATTCAAAGAAATCTTGATAGCTAAAAAAAAAGAAAAGAAAAAGAAAACTCTTAATCAGACATTTTCTTATTGCCTTTTCTACGGAATAAAAATATCTTATTATGTATTTTACAATTGGGCAGATAAGATTTCAAAATTCTGATAGAAGAGTTCACACCTTTTAATTTATAAGGGGTTTCCCGTTCTATTCGAAAATGAGTAAAATAAATAAAAAAAATGAAATGGAAATAAACAAACGGAATTTCAAAGACATTGGAGGCAAGAAAAGTTATCTCATGATAGATAGACTTTTTCAAGAATAAATGGAAGATAATTTGATAAAATTTTCGTCGATGGAGTCCAAGCATTAAAGGTACATTGTACTTTTTAAACAAATACAGGAATTTTTTTTTTTATGTAATGACTGTGAAAAATGTGTGACTGTTTATGCCACAAGTATTGAAACTTATACCGTCTTATACTCTCTCCTTATGGACACTTTTTGGGAATGCTCGAGTTTTCCTGGAGAGGGAGAGAAAGAGAGAGAAAGAGAGGGATAGAAATAAAGAGAGAAAGAAAAAGAGAGAGAGAAAGAAAAGAAGAGGGAGAGAGAAAGAAAGGGAGAGAGAGAAAAGGAGAGAGAGGAGAGAAGAGAGAGAGAGAGAGAAGAGAAGAGAGAGAGAGAGAAGAAAGAAGAGAGAGAAGAAGAGAAAGAAGTAGGAAAGAGAGATAGATAAGAGAGAGAGAAAGAGAGAAGATAGAGAGAAAGAGAGAAAGAGAGAGAGAGAAAGAAGAGAGAAAAGAGAAGAAGAAGAGAGGAGAGAGAAGAGAGAGAGAGAGAAAGAGAGAAGAGAGAAAGAGAGAGAGAGAGAAAGAGAGAGAGAAAGAGAAAAGGAGAGAGGAGAGATGAGAAGAGAGAGAGATAGTCCACTGTATCCGGTGAATAGTGTCCCAGTCGGAAGATGTAAGGTTTAGCGATTAACTTTTCCACAATAGCTTCTATGGACTATTATGGAATTCGAAACTGAATATTAACATTGAAATGCCATAGAAAATGTAAGGTTTAATTTTCATCAAGTTTTCGGTCCGGAAATCTTTATTTGAAAATGGCTTAAAATGGTCGGCGATAGTGACGAGAGCATATTGATACAAAGAAGAAATTGTTGGAAATGCTTCCTAGTTTTCGGTCCGCTATCGACGAGTTAGTTCCTTACTCATGATTTTTTTCGACCATAAACTCTTCACATATCTCATCAATTAATTCATAAAAGACCATATTCATACAAGAAAAAGAAATTCGACTGGGGTATACTGACTTATAAAGAAAAAGCTCTTCTTAGAGGACTTCTCGTATTTGTGCTAAAATGTTCCGGAGTCTGACAAAATTTGGGACTTTTCAGAGGAACAAAGTTGAGTTGATATTTTGAGACTTTTTTCGTTCGTTCCCAGTCCTTCTCATAAGGATAAATGCTGTGTTGTTGGTTTCGTGTCATAAAATGACATAAGAAATTTAACCTTTTGGTTTCTTAAGTAGGACGCAGCTGTCGTCAATGGCTCTTAAACTGGATTCAAGTTTGAAGAAACCGATCGGTTTGGATGCATTCTGCCAATATGAACAGCTGTTCAAAAGTGAAAGGAATTAAATAAAAATTCATTGCGTTTTAGACCAGGAAATTAAGACATGTATGGAAACTAATTTATGAAGAAAAAAAAAAAAAAAGTTGCATAAATAAAATAAATATTAATTATAAATTTTACAGTTCAATAAGCGAATTCTTTAAATGTTAAAAGTCTACGTGATTCGTACTTGACATTTATCGAGGTAAATAATAAAATTAATTCTAATAAAATAACTAGAAGCAAGAAAAATAGTCGCTCTATTACAATAAATTCAAAATTGTTGTTATGTTAAGCAGCCTTAGCTAGCGATCGGTTGACAAATTGAATTATTGCAATGCATTAATGCATCCATTCATTTCATAATTCCAGTTTCTTACACACCTTTTCTTTTTTCTTCTTTCTTTTTCCTTATGCTATGGAGCAATAGGAAAGGGACTCTCGTCGTTAAGCACATACGCCTATATGTATTTATGTACACAATTTTGTATGTACATTTTATAAGCAGACAAGCGTGCACACACACACAGGCACACATGAGCGCAACGCAACGACGCCAACTATTAAACTGCCACAAGAACCAAATCAAAACAGCAACGAAAAAAAAAAAGCAAAAAGAAAGAGAAACAAAAATGGCGTGGCGGAGAGGCGAAAGAGTGCAATAGCAAAAGGTTCCTTGTTGCACGCGCGGCATTAAAATGAAAAAAAAAAAAAAACCAGAAACAAACGAGGGGGAACGCCATGGCAACGAAACGGCTAGAAATGGCAAACAAGCACAAGATTGTGAAGTAAAAGACCAATAAAGCAAAAAGAATACAAGCGAATGCAAATGCAGCAAAGCAGACAGCATAAAAAATAAGAAAATATTACATAGCGCTTTTTTATTATATCTCGCTTTATGTTTTTGTACCGTTCGTACTTTTGGCCGAGGCGTGCGAGGCGTGAATAAAGCCATGCATTAGTCACCAACAACAACAACAACCCAACAGCGAGAACAAGAAGTAGTTGGTACAACAAAAACACAACAACAAAACCAAAGCAAACTCGCTTCAGCGAGAACAAAAAAGCGAGTAAGAAACGCGAGTGGCGACTGAAATTTGCTTCCGCCTTCGCAACATACACACAGTAACAACATGCTTGCGTTTTTTTTTTCAAATATGATTGATTTTGACGAACCTGAGTTGAACGAACATCTTCGTTTGCATATTCTTCTCCATTTCGACTCGTTGCATTTGTTGTTGCTTCTGTCTCATCATATTTCTCGCTGTAACGATTGATAAAAGCTCCATGGACAAATGACCACGCCATTTAATAGATAATTCATTTACAGATATAACGGATATAAAACTATTAATCTATGACGCGTTCTACTGATTGTCGAATTCCAAGTTTCTTCACACGCGCCACAGTCACACACTTTTAAAATTATAGGAAGTAACGTACGATACACAACACGTTGTTCTTTTTCTTCTTGTTGTTTTTTTTTTTTTTTCTTTTGTCGTATGTTCACACAACTACATGCGATAGCACAAGCCCCACATCCGAACGATACGATATTCGGCAAAGAACTGAGACGAATTAGTGCTGGACGAAACATTCATAAAATATCGATACATCGATGTTTCTTTTTCGATGTTGCCGATATTCGATATTTTCACTTCTTCTTAATTGGCGGCGTTTACACAAGTCTATTTTGACGACTATTTTGTATGACAACTGTTTGTAGTTTGAGTTGGAAGTAAACAACAATAACGATACGCGTTGTACTTTTTGTTCATATACTCCATATGGGTATTTCCGTAGGTGCGCACGTGACAGTCCTACGCATTTGATGCAAAAAATTTCGGTGAAGTATCAATTTTTTCAACTCCTTGTCTCCCTTATCTGACAGTTCCTTAGCTGTAGAATAATTTGTTTAAAATGTGGTGGCCAGCGAAAGTGCGGTCCAGAGATATTTTCTATTAAATGCTGAGGCGCACGTGACAAAAAACGGGAGTCGGTTTTTTCTTCATCTACTGCACTGCAAAAATCTTCCTAAATAATATGAGGTTTTTAAGGAAACTTCATGAACAATGACGAGAAATATTGCAGTTTTCGTGTCAAAACTTTTAATCCAGAAAATTCCTTTTACTTTTTATTTATTGAGGTATATTATGATACGTTACGTGACATACGTGACGTGACATTTTTTTTCAAAAGGCTTTTTGTCATGAAAATAGTCTTTTATTTTAACCTTTTTTCATTTCAATTCATCAATTCTGGTATTATAAATAGCACGGCCAATAATAAATTTTATCAAAAACAATATTTAATTGAGCTTGCGTAATTAGAAGATAATTATCAACTTATTCGTAAAAGATTTTTTGTTGTTGTTGTTTTGTTTGATTCTTCTGATTGGAATTATTAAGGACGATAACTTCCATTGACCAGGTTCCTAAAATGGCCCGAATTTCATAGATAAAGCACTTTTAAAGGTAATTTAAAAAATACAAATACAACAAAATAAGCCTTTCCCTATGTTTTACAGAAATGACGGCTGACTATAACCACCAATCTTCTTAAATAGTGGAATTCAGATGTGTTGCTATGATAGTACATACCCAAAATTTTTTTTAAGGAACTGGGGCATTTTCATTTCCGGTAGACCTTTCTGTGGAAATACCCATATGCTTTATAAAAACTGCCATTTGAGAAGAATTCACGTTTGCTCTTACCCGAAAGAACTGATTGTCAATTCTTGTTATGTATGTCTTTTATGTTTGAAGGCAGACGCACGAATAACGGTTTTGAAATAATTGAGTAAGTGGCAAAAGACGTGCGAAAGAAAAAATACGGTTGTTTGTTAAATGTTGCGGAACAATCTGTGCTTCTCTTTCTTTGTCATGCATCGAAAGATATGTTTTCGAGGTCTCACACGTCTGAACCGAAATTATGGTATTTCCTTCTTCAACACAGGATTGGTTAAAAAAAAACAACAAAAAAGAAATTATGTAGCTCTGATTAAAGTTTGAAAGAAAACCTTTAAATCCAGTACTTTTTTTATTTCTTTTGGTTTTTTAATGAATAACATTTTCAATTCTAATGCGTATTTATAATCCATAAATGTATGCATGGTAAGGTATTTAAAACAAGCCAAGTTGCGTTAGTAGCAGAGCTGTCGAAATGCTATTATAGTAGTATTTTTTTTACTACTTTTTGTTTCGCCGCACTACTTTACTCCTCCATTCATTTACATACTACTATTTGGTTGCGAATAAATTTTGTTATAGCTTCTTTGTGCGGTAAAAATTTACTGTGTGCTTAAAAACTACTTATATCAAAATTTTTTCGTTTGAAAATATATTTTACCTGTGTTTATATATAAGAGATTTCATTTGCCTGATTTTTTCAAATGTTTTCATTTCATATAATGAATGGACAAGAGTAAATCAGCACGTAGACGGGTGACTGATCAGTCAGACTGAATGTTTATGTGGCGCTTAATGAAACTATCGACGGAGTAGACTATCGATGCTTTTCAAGCTCTTTTTCACTAGGGATGGGTAAGTTCGAAAATGCAAATTTCCACGATAAGCCGAATTTTTGTGCAGAAAATGTATATTCGCAATACATCCGCAACAATACTATTGGTTGTAAAATTCGGAGCAAGATTTAAAAAAGCTTTTTTGTGTTGGTCGAATACTCCATCTGTTGACGAAATCGTAAAGCTATCAAAAAAGCTTCTATTCATCTCATTCAAAATTGCCGTTTGGCTAAAACCAATTGATGGGTTGATTTTCATCATGAGGAGTTTGTCTCTTTTTATACCCGACACACTCTGTGTCGAGGGTATATTGCGTTTTTGTGGTTGTGTGTAACACCTGTCTGTCCGTCCGTCCGTCTGTCTGTTTGTATACAGTTTTCTTATCGAAGGAGTTGAGCTATCTTGACAAAATTTGGTATGCGTGCTCACGGGGACATGAGTAAGAACAAGTTCGAGAATCGACCCGATCGGACCATTTTTAGGGGTACCTCCAGTACTAGGGTCTGTTACGAAAACAACAAAAACTGCTCCAAAATTGCGATTTTTCAAGATATTTTGATGAAATTTGATATTTGATCATATTTAAAGGCAAGTAATATGATTTCCAAAAATTGGAAAAGTGGGCATGGCAGAAGGGCGGTTTTCGAAAATTCTCTCCTACACCCGAAATCCAAATGGGACTTGAACAATGGGACTTTATAGTCATTAACATCCTTTCAAAAAATTTCCTTGATCGGTCCATTATTAAGGGTACCTCCAGTACTAGGGTCTGCCACAAAAATCCCAAAACTGCCTCAAAATCGGACTTTTTCGAAATATTTTAATAGAAACTTAGAATTTGAGCGTATATTTCAACCTCCGATTAGAATTCCAAAAAAAAAATTGATAAAGTGGGCGTGTCAAAGGGGCGGTTTTCATATAGAAATTTAACAAAATCCGGTATATGGGTCCCCTAATGGTCTTAAACACCTCTTGATATTAAAAACTATTTCAACATGTGTGGCTGTGTCGGGTATTCTATTGTCAGGCTCGCCTGACTATAACTCTCTTACTTGTTTTTTTTTTAATTTCTCGACAATTTTCAACATAATCTCCACAATTCTGAATATATTTCAATAGAAATTTGTATTAAATTGGGAAAAAATCGCGTGAAATAACATTGCTCATACGTCCATTTTCATGAAATTCTTTATTATATTTTCATATTTCTTAAACGATTAAATAACATTTAACACTTCACTTACATACATACATACATAGATATATGTGTGTGCGTTTTAGAATTTTGCTAATAGTTTTTGTTTTATAATTAACTGCTGATTCTTTGAAACCCTTTTCGTTGAAATTTCTTTTTCTACCAAAAAGAGAAGCATTTTAAATAATTGCACCAAAGTCGAAAGGGAAAATAGCCAGAAGAAATTTAACCAGTTTTATTGTCTTATTACTACCAGACATATTTCAAAAAAAAAAAAAAAAGAAGTTTTGATTACGAGAAAATTCTATGTTCAATATTTTTATATTTTTTTATAATTGCAATTTGCTTTGAGCTTTTTAGTTTTTGTTTTTCGTAAAATTTTTATTACAGGTAAATTTTCTAAGGATAGTGTCAAGTAGTTTTCACACCCATAAGGACGTATCAAGTGTATTGAAGCTTAAGCAAACGAAGAATAAACGAATATTTCCTATTAAAAATGTTACTACTTATAGCTAATAATACTCATTCCCGCCAGAATATTTTATAAAAAGCCTTGCAAAAATTTCGTCTAAAAACTTATGCAATTATATACCTATGTAAATGTAAATAAGGTACTACGATTTACAATAAAATTATTGATATTTGCGTCATATTCAAATTCAACTTCTGCAAAAAAGTAATCGAGCGACAAAACTCAGCATTCGACGAGAGTTTTCATTAAAGTAGCTATTCTTAAAATCTAAAATGGTTATCAATAATTTTAATTGGGTCTCGAAAAATATATGGATACTCGAATGAAAAGTAGGTACCAGGTACCTATTTCTTTATCCAATTTTTTCAAAAGTACCAACAATAAAGATATCTTTTCTTATCACTTTAGGCTTAAACATATACATATTTATGTAGTTTAGTTTGAAGTTATTCGATTGCCTGCATAATTTTGAATCCTTTTCCCGTCCCTCTTAAATCAAGCCTTGTTTTTTTCCCCCCCTTAAAGTTAATTCGAACTTTTTTCCATTAATGTCGTTTTGATTTCTTCACAGGCATGTAGACATTTACTCTCGCTGCTTGTACTGCTGCTGGCTGGCCTTTCCTTATCAGGACGAAGACCATAGTTGGCTTCATATCATCGACTCTGATGTGAGCTTGCCGCTGAAGACGATGAGAAGCCAGACTGCAAGCTGGTCATCGAGCCCTTATAATTCGCTGAACTGAGTACTTCGTAGAAAAAGTTCAGTTGCGCGGCACCATCAGAGCTTGTCGTCGGACTAAACCAGTGCATAACATAATTGTCTGTGTGATGCATCACGTGAGAGCCCTGAAAATGTGGGATATGTTGAGGAAATATATATGAAATTGGCTTAAGTTTACTTTACGGGCGTTTCTGGGATTTCGCCCATATTTGGTACATAGACGAAGAATGACCTCCTGATTCCAAATTTGCAATCAGAATTTGGGGGTCGCATGTAGTTTAGAATTTATAACCATGAGAAATGTATACAAACTCACTTACAGCTACTACGTAGCGCTGCCAGACTTAATATTTTTAATCTTACTAGCAATTAGTAGATTTTTTAGCTGTTTGTATTTCAGATAAGGAAAACCAGAGAAAATGTCGCGTCCGTAACCATTATGTCGCGTCCGTAACCATAATATACAGAAAAAATGTCGCGTCCGCAGCCATTATTACGCGTCCGTTACCATCAATTGTCGCAATTTTGAGAAAAATTAAAAATTAAAAAATCGCAGAAACGCCAGTAAAGTAAATTTGTTCCATGAGATTTTTTTTAATATTATTTTTTCTACCTGGACACTCTCTTTGTGCTTGCAAATCAATGTCGGCTCCTCTCTGAAAAAGTGTTCGCCTTCGATGAATTCACATATATCGAAAAACGATACCGAAGGATCTGAAAAATGTAATTGAGGTTATGATTGAAATATCGAAAGCTTCCAACGTGGATACCTTGCTTTTCAGGTAGCTCTTTTGTAACGCGATACAATGTAAAATGTAAATCACTACGCATGACATCGAAGTCCCAAGTTAGAACACTCTTTGGATCCTTATTCCGTATGACGACTTCATGTATATAGCCCGTCTTGAGTTCAACTGATTTATAGAGGTTCTGATGTTCGTGTGCCAGTGGGGTTTTATTTTCCGCCAAACATTTTTCCTGAGAGTCTCCTTCATCGCCTTCTTCGAGAGAATTGCTCTTATAAAGGGTTTTCGGTACAAGTCCGCCTTCGTGTATTAGTGTCTATTGAAGACAGAAGAGGATTTTTTTGTAGTCTTATTGTGGGAATGTGTGTATATAAATGATATTCGCAAAGTAAAACGCAATGAAGGACTGTAATCACAAAGAATAAATCATATATAACTATATATGTCACTCAGGAGCCGTTTGTATTTTGGCTCTTTTCAACCAGGTCTTGGGTACCCACCAAAATGAGCATTTTTCACTTAGGTACTCAACAAAAGTATTTCTCTCTCGCTCTTTTTTGTTTGCCTGCCGAGTAACATCTCTTTCTAACTGGCGCGAAATTTCCCGCCCAAAATCTATGAGAGTGACATATATAGTAATATATGATGCACTGATAACCGCATTCAGTTCAAGTCGATAGTGACGATAACATTTCGATTGGCAGAGCCCATCACTGGGACGAGAAAAACTTGCGTGAAATATGTGAAAGTATAATTTCTAATGTTATTATTTGTTATGAAAAGAAGGCGTGGCTCCGATTCTCGGATTAGCACAAGAAGACAGAATTTTGTGCATTTAAGTGATATATATGTATGTAATTTGCAGAAAATTGTTCACGTATAGAAAACGATCAAAAGAAAACGCTCTTACACAATCGCAATTAGCTAGATAACAATGCGTGAAATAAATTGGATTTACTTCATCCACATTTGTTATGAGTGTCAATGCGGGCTTTTAAAAATACAAAAAAAAAAAAGAACCAAATAACTTCATTGAAACCGCATCATAAATCTATTTACATAATACTGGCATATTTATATTTATAGACAGACCTTGCAGCTGCCGCCAAGAAAATCGGGTATAATCTCGGAATCGATATATTGTTCAAGTCCATCCTTCATATGCAAGCAGTCTGGTCCGCCGTAGAAAAGGAATTTGGAGCGAGTATTTTCATCTAAAAAATTTCAACCAATTATATAAATTTAATTTTTTTTTTTTTTTGTTCCATTTGAAGGAAAATTCTCACCTATGAACGCACTAACAATGGTCCAAGCAATCGGGAATACCCTCGGAGCGCGTACAACCAAAACGCGACCCATTGTTTCTGGGTAATTCCTTTCAACCGTTTCGATAATATTGAGCAATGCCTTAACACCCGGACGCCATAGATGTCGCATCGACAGACCCTCCAGATCGACGAGCAGGCACCAAGTCAACACAGGCTTTCCCAGATTCTCTGCCGATTCGTTGATTTTCATCACACCTTCTTCGCAGATATGTAGAGTCTAGAAATATGGTCATGACTCATTAGTCAAAAATGATAAATTTCGAAGAAACTTACTAGCTTTAAGAGACCGTCAGTTCCGAGCGATTTTAATAAGCCCTTCACATCCATATGACCCAAGCGAAGTATATATATCGGCCGGCCGTCCTTATCGTAATGATGCCAGCCACCTGGAAAATGATTTACCGCAACCGATGGCATTTTATAATCCGATAGCAGGTTATCGATATTATTCTCCCTTCGCCAGCGTAACGAATCGCCAAGCATGCTGAACGCCTGATTCACATGCCAGTCGCGCGCTGTCAAAAAACGCAGGATGGTCTGATAACTTGGCACCTTGGCCAAATCATCAACGTCATCGAGCATTTTTCGCAGCTCCAACAACTTGGACTCCTGCATCGGGGTAAGTTGACCCAGATTTTTCGCAATAAAATCTCCATCCAGAAATATTTCGTGCGTATCCGAACGACGTCGTTCGCCGTTACACATCGACTCGAGCAATGTGCCAGTCGTCTCAGCTGGCGAACCGGGTGCATCGGGCGGCGGCATCCAACGTTCCACTTCCGTGATCCCTTCATCTTTTAATTTCTGTATAAAGAACTCAATGATTTCTTTGCCCTTCAATGTGGTCTGCGTGTATTGTTTCATGCCCATCTTTTCCATCGAATGTTCGAAACCAAAGAAATTCTTTATATCTAACGTTGCCGTCTGATCGAAGCACGTCCAGTCCGGATTATCCGGATGCGTGTAATAGCGACACCGTTCGAATATTTCAATACGCGATGAGAAACTCTCATTCACAGCCTCAATATTTAGTGTACGATTCGCTAGATCGAGGTAATTGTGTTGCAGGAAAAATACATGATCCACACCGATCAGTTTCTTAAAGATGTACGGTGCATCCACGGCCAGTTTGCATCGTCGACTCGTGTTTCTTTTCGCTCCGTTCTCGAGTATCTCATCTTTGATAATTTCACATTCGAGAACAATTGGCATTTGAGGGCATATCGGAAACCGGCATTCATAGGCCTAAGGAGATTAAAAAGAATAGGTGTTTGCCTTTAATGATCTTCGAGGATTACGATTTAAATGGAGGTATGTATTTATGATATTTTGCCGTTTCAGAGCTAAGATGGTACACTAGGATATGACAGCTATTGGGGGAACAAAAAACTTACGTGTGAAACATAAAATCTGTCTCTTCTTAAGTTGACTAACAGTGACCTAGTGGCGTAGGGCCAAAGGGCCTCACAAGGGTTTGAAACAAGGAGCCCCGAAAAATTAACCATTTTAAGGATTAGACCCGATTCATATATGTAGATATAGGGGACACTTCCAAAAGAATTCCGTGGTGAACTAGTATGGCAAATTTTTGGAGTATTCACTCAATTTTGTAACTAAACATACTTGCGTGTAAATTTTTTTTATGTTTTCTTTTAAATGTAAAACTTTTTAAGTTTTTTTATGATAGTTTATGCAATTCTGTACCCTTTTCATTCAGAAGAGATCCAAAAATATATAGTTTATGCATTCTATTTATCATGATATGTAATAAGTACTTGAGCCACTAATTATGTATCGAGCAATTTTAGTTATATATCACTGAATATTTCATATCAACCACAGAGTGGTGGAATTCAAACTTTTTGAGAATCGGTCATATTCGACGCATGAGTACTCTGCTTTATCGTTCCTTAATAATATGAGCAAATTTTATCTAATTTTTTTTTGATTTTATAAAAATAACATATTCAGCCCGATTCTGAATATTCCCCCGGGAATTTACTTTTCTCAAGATAAAATTATTATTTTTAAAATTTGGGGAAGAAATTTGATGGGAAATTGGTATTTCCCATACCCATAATTTTTCTTCCCCTATTATTTAAAAAAATTTTTATCTCGAGAAAAGTAAATTCCCCGGGAATTCGTTCCCGGGAATATTCAGAATCGGGCTAATTTTGCTAAAAAATAAAATGAGTTCTTATAAAAAACAGATTATAAAATATTTGTTAGACCGGAACCGGAATTTTCAGGGGGCGTGCTACGTTTTTGATTTTTCCATAAGAATGCATGCACAGGGGGCCTACTTCAATTCAACACACACGTTTTTTTGCCAAGTGCCATCTATAGTACTATATGCTCCGATGTAAGCGAGCATAAGACTGAAGGATACAGGCAAAGTTTGTTAGTATCAAAATAATGTTATAGGCCCTCGGTAGTTCATCTCGCCCACGTCTTAATTAGTCCTCGCTACGCCACACAGTGGGGCATCGGTGGAAAAATTAGGATTTTTCTCAACTTTTGAATTTCAAAATTTTAATGATTCACAACATGTAAAATCTGCAACTTTCGATGGGCGTTAAACCCAAAGTAGGCGTGGCAGCCCCAAATTTTTAGCTTTTTTTTTCGAGGAGAACTCAATTAAGAAGTGTCCTGAATTTCAAGTCCCTAGGTCCAAAAACAAAAGTTTTGACTTGTGCATTTATATGGGAGGTGGGCGTGGCAGTGGGCGGATTTCCAAAATTTTTTTCAAAATATCTTAATTAAGCCCACAGAAGTGTTTCAATGCTCTACGACCACTTCTATTTTTTTTTTTTCAAAAAATATATGGAGTAGCCCCACTGTGCGTCACTGCAGTGACCGAACGATTCAATCTTATCTGTTTCTTTATGCATTTCTTTGCTTTGTACGGTGTGTCCAATTTGTCCTGCAGGCATTTATGATGATTAAAAATAACGATTTCAGTTCGGAGCCAATTCAGCTAACTTAAATCACTGCCCTCGTATATTAAAATGTTTAGATTAAAACAAAATAGAAAAACAAAAGAAAAAAAAGTGAAATTAAACAAAAATTAAATATTTTTGGTCCACAATTTGGCATGCAGCCATATGTAAGAAGGCTCTTCGCGTTATGGTGCTCGTGAACTTGAACTTCGTGAGACTTATGTCTAATTTTAAATTGCCCTATGCATGCAGCCGGCCAGTCATACGGACGGAAGAAGGCGCAAATATGCAAATAAAATGCCAAATGCCGTGCGCTGCAAATTCATCAAAGCCAACAGGCAACAACAACACACAACAGCAAACAACAATGACGATCAGGTGGAATGTTTACTTTTAGGTTCCTAATTGGAAGCTTGCTCTGTGCTCTCGAAACGATTGCAAACTATCCCAGAATGAGCCGCAAAAAATGTTTATTTTATACAAAATTATTGAGCAATCAAATTCTTTCAATATTTTTCTTTTATATGAAAAGAAATTTTTTTTTTTAATTTATGAAATTCAAACGGAATTCGGTTCGAAGTTAGTTCTGATGACACTGGTTAACAAATAATAATTTTTTTTTCAGGCCATTTACAAAATTTTTCTTATGGACCTTGGGCTTCTGAGCACTTTAAACTTGTTCCGAGGTGAACTTTAGGAGATGACATCAACTTTTTGGATAATTTTCAGGTATTTCACTTTTTTCACTACCGCTTTAGTCACTTATTATCAGGGCTCGGATTTTGTTGACAATTATTAATTTGAAGCATACTTAAAGGAGCAAATAATTTTCTAACTAACATTTTACGAATAAGTTTAGCGAGGTTGAAATTCAAACCGCTTTTCTTACTTCAAAAAAATTTATATTGAAGTTAAAAATCGACTTGAGTCGTAACTTTGTGTGAGTTAAATAAAAATTTTACTCCTTAAAGTATGCTTTAAATTTATAAAATTCAACAAAATCCGAGCCCTGCTTATTATGGTTGATATCGTATCAAAGTCAATATCAATATACAGGGTGTTCCATACTCAATAGATCAAAAAAAGGAGGTGATAGGGGTGGTCCAGACGGACCAAAAATCGTATGACAGGGGGTGTCGCAAATGCACCCCTGAGTAGTTACATGCAAAAAACAATATTTTGGTTTTTTCACTGGTGCTCCTCACTTACAGGCCGTAAATTCAAAATCACATATGATATGAAAAGCTTGGCGGTTTTCCGTTAACACTGCATACTACGATTTTAAATAATTCAACTCCGTTTTCTCTGGTACTACCATCTAAGCCTAAAATAGTGTAATTTTGGCTTTTAAAGTGATTTAATTCAAAAGAAATACGATCGAACCTCCTTTTGTTTTACTCTTTTCGAAAACTTTGAGTTTTTCTCTTCAATTTGGTACCATGGTTGATAAAAAACAGTTTCACAATCAATGCAAAACTAAGGTTTGAAAATAATTATTTTGTATTTTTGACTCCCAGAAAAGTTATTTTAATCAAATTTATTGAGCACACTTTTAGGCAGCATGAGAAAAAGAAAAATCTAAGAAATTTAAAAATTTCTGAATAGTGTTTTAGTTTTACATATCCGCCTAAAAGTATGCTCACCAATTTAGTCGAATTCTTTCCGCGCCTCTAGCTCCTTACGAGTGCAAGATGAACCCCCTTTCTATACAATTTTTTGCTTGTATGGGTTCCCCCTATCACCTCCATTTTTTTTTGATCCATTGAGTATGGAACACCCTGTATAAGAAATGTTACAAAATTCTAAAAAAAAATAGACCCTTTAGCATTTTAGGTATGAGCTTCGCAATTCTAATTGATGGAAAATTTTCAATTTTTCTACGATTTTTTCAGTTTTTCTTTACCTTTATGGCTTGAAAGAATTTTTCTAAAAATATTATCTTTAAAGGTTTTGGAAGATGTTTTTTAATACTAAGTCCAAAAGGTGAAATTTTTGAGATCTGATTGAAAGTGTGGATTGATATGGGACGAATTGTGAAAAAATCTAAGATCTCATAATTCAAATACAAAAACCAACTCTCATGAGTATGCCTCGGAATTTGAATATGTAAAAATATGAAAAAAAAATTCAAAAAAATATTCAAAATTTTTTTTTTACAAAATGCAAAAAATTCAAAATATTCAAAAAATATTCAAAAAATATTCAAAAAAAATGCAAAAAATTGAAAATATTCAAAAAATATTCAAAAAAAATTTTAAAAAATGCAAAAAATTCAAAATATTCAAAAAAATTCAAACAAAAAATGTCAAAAAATTCAAAATATTAAAAAAAATTCACATTCAAAAATTCCAAATTAGTTCGATTTAGTATGCCTTATTAAAATGTTGAATTGTCAAATTAACAAAAAAAAAGCCTACTTCAGTGAATAAAATATTCAAAAAGCACAGTTAAATGCAAAGAAATTCAAAAAAATTCAAAATATTCAAAATCCGAGCTCTACTCATGAGTAAGGCAACAAAAAATATTTAAATTCAGCACCTAAATGTATGCATTTGAATAATTTAAAACCCATTAATATCATTTTAAGCCTTTATAAGAGGAGATCAATTAAGACTTTAAAGATCTTTCAAAGCCCTTCCTCAAGATGGAAATAAATGGGAAAACCTACAAAAATGAACAGATTTATCACTGGGCTCGATTTGTGTTTAGACTTTTATAATTTAAGCATACTTTATGGAGCCTACAAATTTAGTTCATACTCAGCATATAAGTTTAAATTTCAAATGCGATTTTAGGAATTTTCACTTTTAGCTTCTAAATGAATTTTTTCGACGTTAGAAAAGCGGTTTGAAGTTAAACTTCGCTAAACTTGTTCGCAAAATGTAAGAAAAACATTTGGTTTGCCCCATAAAGTATGCTTTAAATTTATAAAAGTCAACAAAATCCGAGCCCTGGTTATCACTGTCGAAAATATTTGGAGTATTTAAATGCATACTTTTGGGTGCTGAATTTAAATATTTTCTGTTGCCCTACTCATGAGTCATGACCAGGGCTCGAATATATATGCATTTATAAATTTAAAGCATACTTTATGGGGGAAAAACTTATCTTACCAACATTTTGCAAATAAGTCTAGTGAAGTTGATCCTCAAACGGCTTTTCTAGCTTCATAAAAATTCTTATTGAAGTTAAAAGTCTATTTGAAGCCCGAGCCCTGGTCATGACATTGAACTGAACTGATCTAGTAGCAGCCATCGAGGTGACTTTTTTGTTCTTCCTTTTTCATAGACACTTTGAACCACTAGATCAGTTCACTTTAAAATCATGAGAGTTGGTTTGGATACTATATCGACCACAAAAAGTAGAAAATTTTCCAGAAAATTGAAGTCAGGTCGTAGCTAACTATACCTCACAATTTCTATATAATATAATATTGCCCATACATAGATACATACGTCGGGCTAGTTAGTCAGGTTTTTTTAAATAGATTTCTTATTCCAATTGGAAAACACGGAAGCCGATTATGTTCAAGGTGGGTGGGTAAGGGTGTTATATGTTGGTACAGCAACCTGACAATACAATGCGCGACACAGATAAATAGTTAGCTAGGTATATATTTTTAATTGGAGGCTTCGAATTCCAAATCTCATTGAAAATACTCAAAAGATTCTAATTTTGGAGAAAATTTGGTGATTTTCATAACAGACCCTAGTACTGGAGGTACCCTTAAAATTAGTCCTATCGTGTCCGATCTCGAACTTGATCTTAGCCATGTCCCCGTGAGCACGCATAGAAAATTTTGTCAAGATAGCTCAACTCCTTCGATAAGAAAACTGTATACAAACAGACAGACAGACATACGGACATGGCTAGATTGAATCTCCTGTTGTCGCTGATCATTTCTATATATATTTTCTATGGTCGATCTCGACTCGTTCTGGGTGTTACACACAATAGCACAATACACCCTAGACATACAGAGTATAAGAATCGGTCGGACGTTTTCATCGAGCATATAAGTGCCTTTAAGTTTTTCATAAGAGAAAATAGATCATTAAATATTTTACTTATTTTTTTACTTTTTTTTAAAAAATATGCCTACCGTAAAATACCAAGCACCGTCCGAAATTCCACAATTACGTTAGTCCAAGACATTTCCTGCTGTCAAAAATGATACCTTGAGCAGATGTTCTTAAGTTTTCTCATCACTTTGGTTCACACATAAATTTTTGATTTGAATAAAATTTGATAAGCTTTGGAAAATTTAAAATTGACTTAGAAGGTCCTACTTTTTTAATGACGCCTTAAAATGATTGCTCGAAAGGAAGGCACACAAACAGACAAACCACACACATATGATACGAATAGGTCTGTACA
Organism: Chlorops oryzae; assembly: GCA_020466095.1. Taxonomy (NCBI): domain Eukaryota; kingdom Metazoa; phylum Arthropoda; class Insecta; order Diptera; family Chloropidae; genus Chlorops; species Chlorops oryzae. The sequence continues at coordinate 110,818,990 of CM035807.1, forward strand.
CGTGTTGCTCGGATTATAATTATAAAATCTCATTTGCATACATTATTAGCCTGTCAGCAATTAAGGAGGGAATAAAATACGAAACTTCCTCTGCGTGATGAGAAAAGTTCAACTGTGGCAGGCTAAATTTTTAAATGACATGTTCGCCACGCTAGGCGCTACAATTCAAGGCTTAAGGTCAAGAGCCTGGCAATTAAATTGGACTGGGAACAACGCACTTAACACATGTAAGGGTGTTATAGTCAGACAAGCCTGGCAATACAATATCCGACATAGACATATTGGCTGACATTTAAAAAAAATACTGATTACAACTAGTCATTTTAGGACCAGTTTGGAACTAGACCCAAACTAGACTAGTTGTAATTAGTTTTTTGAAAAAAATTTTAGCGCCAAAATTCTTAGAATTTTTCACTTATTCTATATATAAATTTTTATCGAAATCGGACGTCATGAAATTTTCGGATTTTTTGAGTTTTTGGTCCAAAACTCTTTAAACTTCTTCTTGCCACCCAATTTTTTTTTCGGTTAATGTCTTATAATTGCTCAATATACCATTGTGGCAAATATAAGCGCTACCAAAGCACTCTTTCTCCCGCTACGCCCTTGACTTCTACCAATCGGACAAGGTATTCTGGAGGTTTTAATGGCCATTTAGGGCCTTATATTATGACTATTTTTCAATTTCTTTCTGAAAACCAACCTTTTGCCACGCCCACTTTTATACTCTTTTTAAATATAATCGGAATATATGCTCAAATTCCAAATTTCATTGAAATATGTGGAAAAACTCTGATTTTGGGTCTGTTTTTGGGACTTTTGTGCCAGACTCTATTACTGGAATTACCATTAATAATAGACCGATTGCCTCGCCCACTTTCCTTATTATTCAAAATTTTATCTGGTGCCCTAAAATGCACTCACATATCAATTGTCATCCAATAAAATAAAAAAATTCGGTTTTAAAGCAGTTTTTGTGATTGTCATAACTAGAGCTCGGATTTTGAATTTTTTGAATTTTTTTGAATTTTTTTGGAGTTTTTTTTTGCATTTAACTGTGCTTTTTGAATATTTTATTCACTGAAGTAGGCTTTTGTTTGTTAATTTGACAATTCAAAATTTTAATAGGCATACTAAATCGAACTGATTTGGAATTTTTGACTGTGAATTTTTTGCATTTTTGTTTGAAATTTTTGGAATATTTTTTGAATATTTTGAATTTTTTCCATTTTTTGTTTGAATTTTTTAAAATATTTTTTGATTATTTTTAATGTTTTGAATTTTTTGTTTAAATTATTTTTTGAATTTTTTGAATATATTTTTTGAATTGAAAAAAATTTTTTTTTTAATTTTTTAACATATTCAAATTCCGAGTCATAGTCATAACACACCCTATTACTGGAGGTACCCTTCAAAATTAACCGATTGGGTCCATTCTTGAACTTGATCCTTCCCATACCCATTCCAATACTCAGGTCTCTCTCAAGCGGCTCTAGGTCTTACACACAACCACACAAACGCAATATACCCTCGACACAGAGTGTGTCTCGGGTATAAAAATTATCGAATATCTTCTCATCTCCCATGTCCGACTAAAACACCCTTAGTTGTTTGTTTTGCTTACAGTTCGTCAATAAAACCAATTATTTCATAAATTCTTCATGCCTTCATCACCTCTCGCATATTTATTAAGGTTAAATCAATGAAATTCTAAAATTAAAAAACAAGAATAATTCAAAAAAAAATTTCATTTTTTTTTCGTTTTTTATCTTTTAGCTGTGGAAATGATAAGCATTGAAGCTTCTCGTCGTGAACTTTCCGCCTTTCCGCTTGTTTCTAGTTCCTCGGTTCTCGGATGCCAGAAGCATCATATTTATCAGTCAATTCGAGGAAATTGCGTCGGATTTTAGTGAAGAGCTTAGAATGCAAAACAGGCAGGCAGTTCGAAAATGTTCATCTCTCTCTGCGTGTCATTGACTTGAGTGATAAGCATTGAGCTTCTCGAGGAACGGAATGTTATTCAATCATTTTTTTTTAATGAAAGAAAATTGCCAGCTTGCGAAATCAGTTTCATCTTGCTCATTAAGGCGAACGTTGGCGTTGGCGTTGTCGTTGTGTCTATCGTTGTTGGTAGTTCCCTATATGACAATCATGAATGGGAAATTAGAGTGTCAAGGTTGCTGGTTTTGTGGATATCGTTACAGTGATTACGCTTAAAGTAATGATATTTTATGTCGTTATGCAATCTATTTATCACTAGATGCGATCATGAATGGGTGAAGTGAGGGTTGGGTGTGGAGTCGTTCGAGTGATTACGTAGAGAGTAAGGAGAGTAGAGTGAGAGATGCAGAGAGAGGGAGAGAGAGTGAAAGAGAGAGAGATGGTGAGAGGGAGAGAGAGAGAGAGGAGAGAGAGAGAGAGAGAGGAGAGAAAAGAGGGAGAGAAAAGAGAGAGAGAGAGAGAAAAAGAGAGGGAGAGAAAGAGAAGAGAGAGAAAGAGAGAGGGAGAAAAAGAGAGAGAGAGGGAGAGAAAGAAAGAGAGAGAGAGAGAGAGAGGAAAGAGAGAGAGAGGAAAGAGAGAGAGGGAAAGAGAGAGAGGGAGAGAGAGAGAGGGAAAGACAGAGAGGTAAAGAGAGAGAGAGGTAAAGAGAGAGAGAGGGATAGAGAGAGAGGGAGAGAGAGGAAGAAATAGAGATATAGAGGGAGAGAGAGAGGAGGGGGGGGGAGAGAGAGAGGGAGAAAGAAGGATAGAAAGAGAAAGAGAGAGAAAGAGAGGGAGAGAAGGAGAGAGAGGGCGAGAGAGGTAGCGTTAAAGTTTAGGATAAAATTTTTGTTAAAACGTCCGTTCAACGAGAAAATGAGATATATAAGGAATACATAAATGGTGAGTACCAATATAAAATTACCTTTTTTGTTAAGAATGTATTTTTGTCATTGATGTCCTGTATTGGGTAACCGGTTCACAGAGAACTATTTTAGGGACATCGGACAAAGATTACAAAAATTCCAATTACCTAAAAAAATTGGCAGTTCTCCCATTTTATGGAAAGTAATCGCAAATTGAACCACAAGAAGCTTTTTTGCTATCAGGCTTTCGTCCAACGATTTTATTGTCATCTAAGTCATGCCCAGAAAGGATCACGTTTACACATATATGTACATGTAAACATATGAACCTCCAAACAAGGGCCGATTCATCGTTTTACCCGCTCTGGGAAAAAAAAATATTTTGTTCCCCATATGACTTTACGCATAAGTATCTATGTGAAATTGTGCCACTCGGGAATTTTCCCGGCCTGCCTCCCCTAAATCGGGACACACCTTCAACAGCTTTCATTCATCGTTGTCGAAATCGAAGCAATAAAGATACTCCCTCGTGCCTCGGTTTCTGAAAAAGAGCCTATATTTGAGGAGGTACTCCTTTGCATTGGGGCTTGATAGCCTTTGTCTTATTTTTGATCCAAATCGCGGTTTCAGAACGGGCTACAAACTCATCCCTAGGCAAGAGAGTGATGACTTTTTTGTTTCTCAATCTTTTGCATCGAGGGTCACCCCTCAGATCTCTAAATTCTCCTGATCGTCCTGATGATTTAAAGTTTTCCAGAGCAATAATGTCATACAAACAGTGGCTTCTGGAGAGTGGGAAGAACTGTTGCCACTCTTTAGTGGAGTCTTAGGACAGATAGTTAAGTGGGCAGGAACATTTTTATAGGAGGTTTTAGTTATTAGAAGATTTCAAAATTAAATTATAGGGAATTCTAAGCCTTCTTCGGAGACATTCAGGGGAATATTCCCCTAATCTACTTGCAACTTTGGTGTTAAGTGAACTAACTCGACCTCTTGACGGCTATTTATATATCGCCTTAGATGCTAGTTATGCCGGTATTCAAGTTCAGGCTATCTTAAGTAAAAGAGGGGAGCATTTCAAGACCAAGAAAAAAAAAATCCGATGAGTGGTTCATATTTTAATTGGGTTTTTAGAAAAAGTGAGACGACTTTTTTCATCGCCTGAAAATATGCCACATTTTTTTTGATTTCTGTCTTTAAGTGAGAATTATATATAGAAAAAAGTGTGGCAATCAAGTTTTTTTTTCAAGTGTTGAACTCAAGTTTTTGTACAAAATTTGTTAAAAATTTCATACAATTTTTGCCTTTATTGACCTATAGCGCCTAAACTGTTGAACCGATTTCATCCATATGTATGAGGGATATGTTGTATTTTTGCTCTTCTTTCATATAAATTAAAAAGATATTTAAAAAAATATCATAACGGTCGAGCGATAATGGGGCCTACGACTAAAAACTATTGACAAGAATTCGCAAAACCTTTTCTTAGTGGATAATTAAAAAAACTTGTCGTTTAGCTAACTTTCTTTTAACCTCTAATGCAAATTTTTTTTTCACTGAAAAGTTGTTATAAGACTAATTTAGTGTAGAGAAACATGAATCTCAAAATTATTAGGTATAATTTTTTTTTATGGTAATTTGTTCGGAAAAAGTCCGCCTAGAGACGGAGTCAGGAATTTTAGAAGGCTATAAACATATATTTATTCAGAAATTAAATATCCTTCAAGACAAATGCTTTCAGTCAAACGGCAATTTAGTGTTGAGTAGTGTTATTGATGACCTTCAAGCAATGCGTGCAATGCGTTCTTCTAGAGTTAAATGTCATTGACATTTCGGTCGGACTCTCTGACATTCATTGGAATATGTAATTACCGTCAATAATAATGACGAGTTAATTTCTTTCAATTTTCTGATCGATAATTCTTTCAGTTCGTCCTTCGAATACTTAGTTGCATTAAGTCTTTAACAACTTTTGCCAGACCCTTCGATTTAATACCGTCCATTCGAAGGTATTTTAGAATTTTCTAAATTACGCTATAAATAACGTTCTACTTTGAAATGCTGTTGTACCCCAAAACAAGCTCCATTAAACATGTCCCTCGTTGGGTCATGAAAATCCCCACGATATCGCAATTGTAGTTTAATTCAATAAACCTCTTGCAGCAACAATTGAAATAGACAACTGGAAATTACAAAAAAAATGCGCTGCCACCATCGTTTCGTGGCAAAGAATGGAAAAGCCACAAGCTTAAGTACAATGGGCTACAAGCGTCCAATCGTTCTGTACATAAATTTTGCGCAAAATGACACGATTTTTCGCATGTAATCGTTTTTTTCTACAAAAAAAAAAAAAAATAGATAACATAAATAAATGAATAAATAAAGAAAAAGAAAATTCGACCTAACGGATTCGTTCATAGATAGCAGCACGTCAGAAACTCTTCCGTCGATTGTTGAATGAGTTGTTTGCACTCGCCGACGAGGACTTCTTATATCCGACACTCTCTGTGTCGAGGGTGTATTCCGATTGTGCGTACGTGTGTAGCACTCAGAACCAGTCGAAATAGATCATACAAAATGTATATAGAAATGATCAGCGTCACCAGGAGGTTCGATTTCCGGCCTTCTGTCTGTCTGTATACAGTTTTCTTATCGAAGAAGTTGAACTATCTTGACGAAGTTTGGTACACAGAGAAAAAAATCAACAAGAAAACTGGTTAAATCAAAACGAAAAACATACAAAAAGACTTCAACAAGGAATATATTTAATTTTAACAATTTTTCTTGTTGGAAAAAATAAAGATTTTTCCCTTTGAATCAACCATATTTCAGGTTGAATTGAAATGATAATTTTCAAAAATGTATCTAAATTTAAATTGTTGAACTAACCGCGGACATAATTGACATGACAAGATAATTTTTAAAATAAAAAAATTTCTAAAATACCCATAAAAGAAAAAAATGTCAAAACAAATTAAATTAACGTTCAAAGCAAATTTCCACATAGCCCTCTGCTGAACATAACCCCAAAAATAGCCATTGGATGGACTTCATCCAATTTCGTCACTCCGTTGTCGTGTGACAGCTTTCGCAATGGTTCTAAGATGAATACATATCATATGTCATATTTTATAAACCAAATGAGAATTATACCGAACGAAAAGAAATGAAAATAAAGATATTTCCTTTTAAATCAACCAAAAATGTTGTTGACTCAACCATTTTTCTTTTGAAATTTTTGCTCTGCTCGAAAATCAAAAGGACTGTGAATAACAATGCGCCCTTTTAAAAAAATCATGGTTAAGTTCTCTCAGTGTATGTGTGCTCACGGGGCCATGAGCCTCCATTACTAGGTTCCTGTATGAAAATCATAAAAATTGATCTGAATCCTGAATTTTGCAAGATATTTTGATTAAATCTGATATTTGGAGATATTTAAAGGCATAAAATATAATAGTAATATCCAAAAAAATTTTGAAAAGTGGGCGTGGCAGAAGGCTGTTTTTCGAAAATTGTCTCTTACACCTGAAATTCATATGGGACTTGAACCTGGCATGTTTGGTTCCTTTATAGTCATAAGCATGCTCTACAAAAATTTTCTTGATCGGTCTATTATTAAGGGTCCCTCCCGTCCCTAGAATCGCCTAAAAACCGAGGTTTATTCAAAATCTCCAGAATACCTAGTCTTGGGGCGTGTTTAAAGAAATTTTAGGACATATGTATGTATATGCCTGTGTCGGGTATTGTACAGTGAGGCTCGCTTGACTATAACACCCTTACTTGTATTTTTTTCTTTTATTAATATCTATAATTGTGTTAAGCGCTTCCATTGCTATCGCAATATCGAAGTGATTGTGGTGCTGCTATATATATTTATAATAAATGTATATAATATATATTTATGTTTACATATCAAAATGGGTACATATTACTTTCATGTTCAGCAAAATTGTGTAGGCGTTTGTGGTGTGCATTTCACTTCCCTTCTGGCGTGGAGAATTCTATTCGAGCAGCAAAATAAAAAAACAAAAAATCCTTTTTAATCAGGTCCTTTATGGCATTTTATAATCCTGTGACAGCATAACGAAGTAGAAGAATTTTGTATCCTTGAGCAAACGTCTTACTTTTTTGCGTTGTGGAGATTGTGTTTATTTTCGTTTCTTTTCTTTGTATATTCTTCGAAATTCCCAGAGAGTTTTAAATGTCAAAGAAAAGTCGTTGTTTTTTCTTGAATGTCGGCACAGAATTTAAGGAGGATCCTAAGAAAATGTGTGCCTACATACATTTCATTAGTGAAAAAAGGTGAGCTGTCAACTGCATTTGTCCTTTGTGTCAAATTTCTTTTACGCCTGATGAACTTTCCCCTCAAATTCAATGTACTAAAAATACATGGACTTGAATTTCTTTTAGGCCAATAAGCTCCAATTGAGACACGTGCCATGCTGTTATGCTCGTTACCGTGTTCATGCATGATACAAAATCAGTACTCCACCCACAAAAAAAACTAAACTTTTTTATCTATGCGGATTCCGGACTGTCAAGGATAATAATTTAGAGCCTAGTATCGAACTTTCAAACAAAAAAAATTAATATTAAATGAAGAAATTTTTCAATTATAATGAATAATTTTCAATTCTTCAAATCCATAAAGCGGCAAGCGTAGCCCGAAGAAAATAAAACTCTTCGTCCTTTTTTTGTTTGGCCATAATTACATCAATCGTGGGAGACCGCAGTTTGGCTGCTCACAACAAGCCGCAGAATAACCAAACCGAAGCACTTCAATAAAGTCGTTCAGAGTTCAATAAAATATATATAATGACGAATTAAAATGGAAATGCGAGAAAGCTGAAGCAATTTATGGAACAACAAACTTTCTCAACTATCGCATGCCGAGTGGGAATTTGTTAAAGTTATCGCATTAAATTCTCGCGTGTCCCTTGAACTTGAATCGATTTCGAAAAGTTGTGGACTTTTGTGCTTTCGTGAGAGGGCGTAGTATTTGAATTGGAAAAGTTGAACTTACAATTTTTTGAAAATAATTATTTTTTAAAATCGAAATAATTATGAATTCTTGAACTGCGTTAAGCCCAAAATCCAACATTGCGAGAGTGCGCGACGTCACGAAAATGTTTTGCGTGTACGCATTTCAATCTCCAATGAGAGTTTTGCGTCACGCAGATGATAGCATAATTTCGCAATATTTGAACCAAGTACCAATCTAACGAGTACCGAGTACTCATAAAAATTATACGTTATCACTTGAGTTTAAATTTTAATTCAAAATATTTGTTACTCGGGGCTCCAGAAATCTTCAAGGACGTGCAGTCTGCAGTTTTGCCTCTCATTTCCTTAAGGCTCTTGAAATTGGTCTTAGAGAGCTCCAGGCCACTTAACAGTCATTCTCATATCATAAATAATAATTCGATATTTCACGGAACAGTGCAGACAGATTTTTATTTTATTTATTTAACGAGTACCCAATGGCGAGTACTCAAAAAATAGCTACATCATTAACCCCTGTCAAATTGCCTCGCAACGAGAAATATTCAATTTTTCAAAATTTTCTCGCTACGAGGTCTCGCAGTGCGATACATTGGAGATTGAACCATATGAATTGAATGTATTGAAATTTGTGTGCGTCTCGTCTCGCGCTCTCACATCGGGCTCTCGCAATGTTGGATTTTGGGCTTTAGTCCAGAAGTAACCCAACCCAGCTCAGGTTTTGTGGAATTTTTGATCAAAATTGAGTCGCCTTTCTGACTGAAATGATCAAATATGCGCTTGTTTTCTTCAGATCAGATCAGAAATGATACTTTTTTCGGGAGAAAATGGAACCCTAGACGCGAACCTTCTTGGGGAGCAATATTTGATATTATTTGCGAGTCGTTTTCGAGTCATATTTTGTTACCATTTTTGTGTCGTATTTTTTTTTTACAAATTTGGATTCTTTTTTCCTCATGTTTGTGATCATTTCCTTGTCTTTATTGACTCATATTTATGATCACTTCCACCCAACATTTGGAAGACTGTTTTATAAGAAGATTCCATTTACGTAGTGTTTTTCGAGCCCCCTTCATGATTTAGTTTTAAAATTATTGAGTCATTTCATGGCATAATTAAAAGCAGTTACTCGAAAATCAACTCTCCAATATGTTTCAAAAGCGAGTCGTATTTCAATTACCCAGATGAGTCGTTTTTGAGCCCTCTTGATGATTGAAAAGTGATCGATCACATGCACGATTAAAAGAAGATAATTTCTCCGGACAAAAGTATCATTTTTGATCAGAAAGGCGACTCGAAAAAGACTCGCTTTTGATCAAAAATTTCGAAAAATTCTAGCTTGGATTCTACACTCTTGTTTGCTCTCATATTCTTTCATCTACTTCATCATTTTCGAGTCATATTTGCTATCGATTTCGAGTCTTTTTGATCTCATGTTTGAGCTCATTTTCTGGTCTTTATTGACTCATGTTAGCTCTAATTTTTGATTTATATTCGCTATCATTTTCGAGTCTTTATTGAGTCATATTTGTGATCATTTTCTTGTAATTCAGTTCATTTTCGAGTCATATTTGATACTGTTTTCGTGTCCCAGATATTTTTTTAATCGGTTACTTTCTAAAAACAAAAAATATGCAATGTTTTTTCTTTCCCTTGGATTTTATTTACGTGGGATTTGAACCTGAGAACTCTCGTTTTCTAGCCATTTACACCATTCAACTCATTTTCGAGTCTTATATTGAGTGAAATATCACATAGCAACTTCTTCTTCTACTTCTTTTTGGAGACAAGAAAAAGATCATCTGCATATAGAAGCGTCCAGGGACGTGTTACTTGAAGATCGTCGGCAAAAAAAATTGGGAGACGAGAGAGAGCTGATCCTTGGTGAACGCCTACAGAGATTTGAAAACTCAGATGAAATTTCGGTTGTCGAATGGACTTTTGGGATTTGCATAGAGAATTTTTACCCACATAATAGGGTCTTCCGGCACTAAATGTTTTCTCAAAGCATACCAGATGAGATCATGAGGAACGCGATCAAATGCCTTTTCTTAATCAAGGAAGGCCCTATGAAGTAGTAAATAAAAGAAAGTTTTTCAATTAGTTCTTTGACTATTTCACGAATTTGTTTATCCAGTACCCTTTCAAACACTTTAAGTGTGTGGGACAAGAGCCTAATCGGCCTACAATTTAAACAACAGCGTGAATAATCGTAAGTGAATCCCCTACGTGATTAATTGGTGATTACTCTTTATTTTGGGTTTTTCACTTTCTATACGAATCGCTTTTGAAACGCATTGAAGTGATCTTTTTGAGTCTTCTTTTGATCTTCATGTGATCAATCGCTTTTTGATCAGCAAGACTCTTGATTCGGCTCGAAAACGATTCGTGAATGAAACTTCGGATAAAACAGTCTTCCAAATGTTAGCTGGGTAAAAAAATTTCCTACATTCTAGGAAATCCCATAATGAGTCGACACACAAACAATGAAAAAAATCCAAATTATTGAATTAACTTTGACATCATGATCAGTTTCAAAGTGCGTCACAGTTTTCAGTTGTTTTCTGCGCCTGAATCGGAAACGCTCTCAAACAATTCGATTGATAAATTTTTTAATTAAAAAGGTTTTTTTTTTTATTATTATTTTTATTTATTTCTCTTTGATTGCAGTGTTTGATTTTCGTCATTGTGTGCCGCAATGAGATTTAATATTTTTTGTTTTTCAATTTCAAATACGTGCCAACTAATTCACACTATTATTATTGTTTTTCACAAATGAGTGAATCATTCGTAGGCGTATTATAGGCATGAACAGATTTCTCCAGTACCTACGATTGCCCAAATTTTATTATTGATTCCCATTGGCCTGGAATGTCTTAATATTGCACTAAAAATGTGAAACATTAGGGGTATTCACAAAGGCGTCGGAAAATCGGAAAATTTTAACTGCTTAAAAAGTTGTGCAAGATACAAAAAAGGCTTAAAAATTTTTTTAAGAATTCGCAATTTTCCGATTTTCCGACTTTCCAACGTTTTTAACACGCCTTTGTGAATACCCCTAATGTTTCAAAAGTCATAAAATTCAAGAGAGAATGCAATGAAAAATAAATAAATTCATTATATCCTACACTGAGAGAAAAATCAACCAGAAAATTGATCAATTCCTAGAATGATAGAATATAAGATTACCACATGCGTAGATTTTACTTTTATCCGAGCACTTCTGACGTTTTTGTTAGTGATGCCACAAAGTTGCATAAATTTTTTTTTAAATATTTCTGTAAATACTTTTCAGTTTTACTTTTAATTCAAGTTATTAAATGCTTTTTGGTTTTTTTTTTTATTGGTCACTTTACAAGAATCTCATGTCTTAAAGACGATATAAGATACGGAAAAGCCAGGTTTTGTGAAAGTTTCAAATTGGTAGTATGTTTTTCAAACGTCAGTGGCAACGCTGTATACACATTAATTCTTGAATTTAAATTTTTTGTGTTGAAAATTTTCATCTGTCAAAAAATTTCAATAATTTCAACCAATCAGAATAGATTTAACACTACGTCACAAGTGTACATGCGCAGAAGAATGAAATTTTTAAATCTGATTGTCGTAACCTTATAATCTATCATCCTTGGTTAATTCAAAAGGAAAAACATACAAAACGGTTTCAATAAGGAATATTTTTAATTTTAACAATTTTTCTTGTTGGAAAGAATAAAGATTTTTCTTTTGAATCAACCATATTTCAGGTTGAATTAGGGATGGGCAAAAAATATCGATATATCAAAACATCGATATTTTTAAAACGATATATCGAAAATTTATGCCGATATTTTTTCTCGGCGATATATCGTACATCGATATACTTTTCCGACATCGAAAGCGATATTTTATATATGTCTATCGTTGTAAACATGTGCTTCACACTTATTTCTCTTGGATATAAAGCGGCATTTTAATCGTTCATGTCTTATCTTATCGTATCATATCTTATCATACCATCTGAGAACTCGAAAACGTCCTTTTGTACACTCCAATTTTGTCTAAAATATGTACAGTGTACTCTGTCTTAAGCAGACACCTACGTGATCCAAATATATGTCCGCTTAACGGAGGTATTCGCCTAAGAGGAAAGTATTTGAGAAGCAGGAGCACAAGAAAATTCCTGAAATCTGTCAGTTTAGAGTAGTGTCCGCTTAGAAGGGTTCTCCCCAAGCAGAAGGTATACTGTATTATAGTAAAATAGTCATTTTTAATTGGTATTTATAATTCGATATATCGAAAGCTCGATATTTCTCCTCCGATAGTATCGTTTCAATTTCGATGCTTTTTAAATATATCGATACGATATATATCGATGTATTTTCCCATTTTGCCCATCCCTAGGTTGAATTGACAAGATAAGTTTTAAAATAAAAAAAATTTTCTATAATACCTATAAAAGAAGAACTGTCAAAACAAATTTATTTCAAGTTCAAAGAAATGGCCACAGAGCCCTGCGCTAAACATAACCCCAAAAATAGCCATCGGATTGACATTACCGGATTTTGTCTCGTGCGACTGCTTTCGCTATGCTTAAAAAGTTCTAAGATGCATAAATATCTTATATGTCCTATTTTATAAAGCAAATGAGAATTATACAACAACGTAATGAAAAGTAATTAAACACATTTTCTTTCAAATCAATCAATAATTTTGTTAACTCAACCATTTTTCTGTTGAAATATTTTGTTCTAATCGAAAATCAAAATAATGGTATTCAAACAGCTGTGGAAATTGAAGTGTGCAAATTTTGCCCTTTTGTATGAACAACCCTGCGAAGAACGAGTGCAAAACTTGTGCGATAACATGGCGCAAATTTTGCCCATCAAAATCGATGTGCAATATTTGCTCGGCTGCGGAATTTTTTTTCCATACCAACAAATTTGCACAAACGCAAAATTTGCGAGGGTGCAAAAATTGCACAACTGCTTGAATCCCACTAGTGACTCTGAATAACAATGCGCCCTTTAAAAAAAAGCCATTGTAAAGTTCGCTCAGTGTAAGGTTTAAGGCAATCCTCAGATCCTGCCTTAGGTACATGTGTGCGTAATTTGAAATGTGGAGGCCAATCAACGAACGGGAGCAAAGGACGTAATCTTTTGCACGTGTGCAATTAAAGCGTCCGACATAACACAAAAAAAGAAATCGCATGAGAGTATTTAATTGGTTTTCAAAAAGATTCAGTAGCGTAGTGAGGGGGGCCGCGAAGGGGGCAGTCGCCCCGGGCGCCAAATCATATTTCAAATTTTATGATGGTATTTTTATTGAGGCCGATTGGAGTGGGCGGCATTTCCTGCATTGTGCCCCCATCGGGACCCGGGCGCCGAAATGTCTCGCTACGCCACTGAAAAGATTTGCTTTAAGAATTAATCAGTTTAATTGGCGCTCAGTTTTTCCATTTCTTTTCTCTTTATAAGGCCCAACGCGATTGATTTGCTCAAAAATATATCTTGACCTTGAACTTGCTGAACAGAATGTGGAAGGAATTTCGAACTTTTCGCATTCTTCTTATCAATTTGAAGAATATTCACTTTACCGACGTAATTTAATCTACACGATTAAGGGCTTTGGAGAGTTCAAAGAAGTTTAAAGTAAAGTTGGAATAAACAAAGCTTTTGATGGAATGATTTTAACAAAAGTTGGAGCGAACCTTATTTTTTGAATCCCTGAGGAAAAATCTAAGCAAAGCTTAAAGCTAACATAAAATTGTATTCAATACACCAAAACCTCATGTTTGAGGGATATTTGACGAGAAATTCTCCCTTACTTGTATTTCACTACTCTTCTTCTTATCACCAAACCCTAGATACCCTGTAGTAATGAGCCGGTCAATTTCCTAAGAAGGACTGGTCTTTGACCGGTCCAAATCCTACCGGTTATTTTATGGCAGTTCGCTCCATCGAATTCGGCTAGCCGGCGATCGGTAATAAAGGGGTTGGTTTATGGGTAGTCTGTTAATGGCACTTTTATCAACTTAGAATATATATAAGAAATTTCTTCTTTATTTTCCTCATTTAACTATCCTAAAACCAGACAAAATTACGACAATTGACCCAAAAAAAGCCGTTTATCGGACTAGTCCCTCCCCAAGGACAGACCCATGTTAAAAAGGTCAGTTGAATACATTAGAAGTGGAATAATGACGGGACTAGTATTGAAATCATGAAGGACTGACCAAAGGCTACAATTGGGTCAGTCCATATTACTGCAGGGTATGTACACATGTGAGAATGAGCTGATAATTTGACGACAGAAATGAGAAAGAAGACGGCTCTTCACACTGTGCAAATTGAATAGGAGATATATCCCTGCAGGAAATGTCAATAGTGAATCTGTACTCTTTCTCTACTAACTGCGTCAACAGTACTACTGACCAGTTAAACCCGTCGCAATGCTTTGCGTTATTGACATTTAACATTGAGTTGTCATTGAATGTCAACAGTAGACCGAAAAACTATTAACGAACTGTTGAGGTCGGTACCATTATGTAGACAAAAGGAGTACTCTTTCGCTTTATAAGGAGACACGTTGTTGACATGGTCAATAAAGATGAACTATACCTCTTGACAGTACAGTTTCTCTAATGACACCGCCTATAAATACTGTTGACGTTGGAACTAGTTCTCTTGTCTATATTGACGTCAATATAGACATGGGGCCATATGGCGACAGGCTTCCTGCAGGGATGTATATTAGTATGAGATAAAATACATCCAAAATGGGATTTTAGACCTTTTTTTTGACTAGTTCTGAGCACGCACTTGAATTTGAGTCCTTCGCCTATCGTTGGTGATTTTCTCATAGAAGTTTTTCTTTAAATATTTTCCAGTTAATAGAGCCAAATAAGACAAGAGGAAGGGAAATAATTTGTCTTCGAAAATTCACCAAAGGGAATTCTTTGTCCATTAAATTCTTCTACCAATTTTTAGGCTTGTATAAAAAAATTCTATTATTCAAAGAAGCTTCTTTAATAGGCATTAAGATATGGTTGGCAAGGAAGAAGAGCTTTCCGAGTGAAGGTTGAGGTAAATTAATTTCGAATTAAAAAGCATTCTTCGTACAAGCTTAAATAAAGTAATTGATGGAGTCATGTGCCTTTTGTCTCTAGGGAAATTATAACACTGGTGAACAAAATAGAGACTTTTCTGATTACTTTTTCATTAAATGCTAAATATTTTAAGCCTTATTAAAATTATAAATAAATAATTGAAAAGCAGAATATCTAACCTTTAAATTGATGTATCGTTGAATTTTATCGCGGCAATTAACTCGAATTGAAACTCGTGGGAAATTCATATACAAATCGGAATACATATTAAATGAAGCATTTTTTAATTGAACCGGTCATTTCAAAAACCTCGTAAATTACTGGAAAGGAATTTTTCATGAATCAATTAAAAAATGCTTAAGCTAATGAGTTTTGGAGGCATTTTTTCAATCCTTAATTCAGAGGTTTTTCAAATCGCTGATTCAATTCGAGTTCGTTACAGATTATCGAGATACGCTATAAGTCCTTTGATTCTTCACCGAATTTCGTAAAATAAAATATTTTGCATAGCTTAACTACAATCCTTCATATGAAATTAAAAAAAAATTATAAAAAAATTTTGAGTACTCAAAAATTACAACGAAATATTGGAAATTGGAAAAAAAAATCTGTAAAAAAACGATATTTTTCATTCATTCGATCATTCAAGGGAATATATGGCCCCAATGTCTCAAGTTAAAGTCGAAATTCGCTAAAATCGGATTGTGAAATCTTTTGAGAACAAAAATTTCGTCCTCTTATAGTTCTCTTAAAGATTTTTCTTCGCCAAAGCCTAAAAATTTCCCCCGATTAAAGAGAGATTCCCCTAAGCTGGCAGCATTGATTTTGCCTGTCTGTAGGTCTAAAACAGTGATGGCCAAACCTATGCGAAAACTTTCATAATTGTGTGAGTGAATGCGCTGTCGACTTCGCTGTGAGCTACCCAGCAGTTATTTGTAACCGATGGTAATGCAAAAAGTAATTTAAAAGGCGTACTGTTTATGCATTACAGAATCGATTATTTTTAACACGGCGATGACCTAGCGAATGTAATGCATGACTATTTGCATTCTCAAGTAATGCAAAATAGATTGAATTTACGGGTTTAAATTTTTGCCTAAAATTATACTTACAATTTTTTGTTACTAAGAATATATACAAAAATGGTTTCGCACTGCAAATATTCGGCTACACATTACCTTTTCGATTACCTCTCCATTAAAATTTCTTCAAATTACTTTGCATTCCTTTTTGCATTCCTACTTCATCGATGAAAAATTGCATTACTTTGGTAATGGACTTCCTAAATAACTGCTGGGATTGACGAAGTTTGTTTTTTACACACACGAAAGCAGCCGATCACGGTTTTCGCACGAATCGGTATACGCTATACGTGTGCGACTGCTGCGTCGGCAGAATTCGGGCCCTCAAGCACATGTGCTTGGAAAATCGAAATTTGGCCGACACTGGTCTAAAACAAAGGCATCGATTACGAACGAATGATATACCATTTAAAGGGTTAAACACTTTTCTTTCAATTAAGGTTATAGGGCATTTACATATACGTTTTAGCGCTACTCGTTTAAGCTAAAACGACTAAGTCAAAACGGGGTGTTTACATATGCGCATGTCGTTTTGTCATTTTGTGGTTGTCTTTTGTTTGCTCAACACGTAAATATGAGTAAATATTGTAATTTAGAAAGAAGCAATTATTGAAATTGCTTCTTTCTACAATTGGTTGTGAAACATACCTCACAATTTTAAAATTAGAAATTTCAATGGCCATATGTTTTGCATTTTTATAGTGATGACACTCAGATTTCGATATTTTTTATCAGTTATAAGCAGGATTTATCTTGTTAAGCAACTTGTTTTAAATTAAAACAGGAAAGATTCTCGTTTTAGTTTTGTATGATAAAACGGGAAAAATCTAAGTTGTTTTAGTGCTAAAACGGGCAAAGTTGCTAAAACGCGAATAAAACGGCATATGTAAACGTGCTTTTAGTTAATTTGAGATTGATGTCTTTCTTTTCTCCTAAATGGATCATTGAGCCTGAGCAATTTCAGATCAGCGACCACGAATCAATTTAAAAGTCACTATTTCGACTCTGTCCTCGCGAAAATCTCAATTTTTTTTAATTATTGTAATAAATACAATTGAATTGCAAATTAAGATCTTTTCAAAATAAAATTTCATCTCTAAAAAAGCGAAAAATTCACATACATATGTAGGAATATTTTAATTTTTCTCGAGCTCACTTAATTACCAAAACACATTCGAAGGTCGAAGAAGTTCTGAATCCAACTTAAGGCAACATTTGAACAGTTGTGGGAAAAGTTCTTTTATTTCATTCCTCCATCAAATTGTGCCTCATTTGAATGCGGCGAGTCGAAAGAATAAAAACTAAAAAAAATATTCCATCAAAATCCCTCTGACGAATCAAACTGCGTGTTAACATCACGTCCCATCAGTATAATTTCAAGCAATTCGCCCTGGAAGACATTTTCTCGTTTTTCATTTTAATATTACATCAATAGGAAGGAAGAAAAAAGAAAACATATGTGTTCATAAGAAATCGCTGCACAGATTGCAACGCAAATGAACACTGGGCAAGTGCAATCGCGTGGGAGTTGGAATTTTAATGAACCGAGAATTCGAAATGATTGGAATTTGCATTTCAACGTTAACATCGAAAATATGTTCATCATGTGGTCAGGAACATAAAAAAAAATCAAAAAAAGTATGGGATGGTCCATTATCCACACACACTTGCATACTCTTTGCGAAACAGACCCGAAGACCCCACGTCAGGACATTTTCATGAACCATAACAGGTTGGCTGATAAGTCCCCGGTCTAACAAAGAAAAACACATTTTTTTGTCAAAATTCGTTTTTATTATTCAACATAGTTCCCTTCAAGAGCGATACAACGATTATAACGACCTTCCAATTTTTTGATACCATTTTGGTAGTACTCCTTCGGTTTTGCCTCAAAATAGGCCTCAGTTTCGGCGATCACCTCTTCATTGCAGCGAAATTTTTTCCCTGCGAGCATCCTTTTGAGGTCTGAGAACAAGAAAAAGTCGCTGGGAGCCAGATCTGGAGAATACGGTGGGTGGGGAAGCAATTCGAAGCCTAATTCATGAATTTTTGCCATCGTTCTCAATGACTTGTGGCACGGTGCGTTGTCTTGGTGGAACAACACTTTTTTCTTCTTCATATGGGGCCGTTTTGCCGCGATTTCGACCTTCAAACGCTCCAATAACGACATATAATAGTCACTGTTGATGGTTTTTTCCCTTCTCAAGATAATCGATAAAAATTATTCCATGCCCATCCCAAAAAACAGAGGCCATTACTTTGCCAGCGGACTTTTGAGTCTTTCCACGCTTCGGAGACGGTTCACCGATCGCTGTCCACTCAGCCGACTGTCGATTGGACTCAAGAGTGTAGTGATAGAGCCATGTTTCATCCATTGTCACATATCGACGCAAAAACTCGGGTGTATTGCGAGTTAACAGCTGCAAACACCGCTCAGAATCATCAACACGTTGTTGTTTTTGGTCAAATGTGAGCTCGCGCGGCACCCATTTTGCACAGAGCTTTTTCATATCCAAATATTGATGAATGATATGACCAACACGTTCCTTTGATATCTTTAAGGCCTCTGCTATCTCGATCAACTTCATTTTAAGGTCATTCAAAATCATTTTCTGAATTTTTTTGATGTTTTCGTCGGTAACCACCTCTTTCGGCCGTCCACTGCGTTCACCGTCCTCCGTGCTCATTTCACCACGCTTGAATTTTGCATACCAATCAATTATTGTTGATTTTCCTGGGGCAGAGTCCGGAAACTCATTATCAAGCCAAGTTTTTGCTTCCACTGTATTTTTTCCCTTCAGAAAACAGTATTTTATCAAAACACGAAATTCCTTTTTTTCCATTTTTTTCACAATAACAAAAGTTGCTTCACAAAAGACGCTCTATCTCACAAACTAATTGACTTACAGACGTCAAATTTTGACACGAATCATTTGAAGGTTGCCACTATATAAAAATAATATGCATTTAATACTAGCGACGCCATCTATGTGTCAGACCGGGGACTTATCAGCCAACCTGTTAAAAGAGCCTCAATGAGAATTTCCGCTTAATTATCTTGTGAAAAGATCCCTTCAAGCCGAAGCTCGAATTTCTTGTTCCATTGTAACACCTCGGAAAATGCAGATCTTGGAGAAGTTTTTGCGACTCCATATTGTGACAGACCCTAATGCTGGAAGTACCCTTGAAAGTGGACCGATCAAGAAAATTTTTTAGAAATTTCTATTGCCTGTGCCAACTTTAGTTCAATTTCGGGTTTGAGATAATTTTCGAAAACCGCCATTTTGCCACGCCCCAATTTTTAATTCTTATGGCTTGCATTGAAGGCCTTCAAATATTTTCAAATTTCATCAAAATAGCTTTAAAAAGTTTTGCTTTTAGAGCAGTGTCGGCCGAATTTCGATTTTCCAAGCACATGTCCTTGGGAAGACGCAGCAGTCGCACACGTATAGCGTATACCGATTCGTGCGAAAACCGGTCGGCTGCTTTCGTGTATGTAAAAAACAAACTTCATCAATGCAAATCAGAGTATATACTCTGAAGTTATTTAGGAAGCGCATTACCAAAATAATGCATTTTTTCATCGATGAAATAGGAATGCATAGTAAATTGAACAAATTTGCATAGAGAGGTAATCGAAAAGGTAATGTGCTGCCGAATATTTGCAGTGCGAAAACATTTTTGTATACAGGGTGTTCCATACTCAACGGATCAAAAAAACAAGGAGGTGATAGGGGAACCCATACAAGCAAAAAATTGTATGGAAAGGGGGGTTCATCTTGCACTCGTAAGGAGCTAGAGGCGCGGAAAGAATTCGCCTAAATTGGTGAGCATACTTTTAGGCGGATATGTAAAACTAAAACACTATTCAGAAATTTTTAGATTTCTTAGATTTTTCTTTTTCTCATGCTGCCTAAAAGTGTGCTCAATAAATTTGATTAAAATAACTTTTCTGGGAGTCAAAAATACAAAATAATTATTTTCAAACCTTAGTTTTGCATTGATTGTGAAACTTTTTTTTTAGCAACCATGGTATCAAATTGAAGAGAAAAACTCAAAGTTTTCGAAAAGAGCAAAAAAAAGAGGCTCGATCGTATTTCTTTTGAATTAAATCACTTCAAAAACCAAAATTACACTATTTTATGCTTAGATGATAGTACCAGAGAAAACGGTTTATTTTTAAATTTTGCATGTAGAAACCAACTTTCTTCAGGATGTGCATTTGCGACCCCCACCCCCCCTGAAAACCCAAATACGATTTTTGGATCCAGGGTCTTGGACCCCGCCCACCCCTTTTTGCTTGCCCACTCTTTTTATTGAGTATGGAACACCCTGTATATTCTTAGTAACAAAAAATTTTAAGTATAATTTTAGGCAAAAATTTAAACCCGTAAATTCAATCTATTTTGCACAACTTGAGAATGCAAATAGTCATGCATTACATTCGCTGGGACATCGCCGTGTTAAAAATAATCGATTCTGTAATGCATAAACGGTACGCCTTTTGAATTACTTTTTGCATTACCATCGGTTACAAATAACTGCTGGGTAGCTCACAGCGAAGTCGACAGCGCATTCACACACACAATTATGAATGTTTACGTATAAGTTTGGTCATCACTGTTTTAGAGGGTTCTTTTTGTGTTTCATAATAGATCCCAGTATTGGAGGTACCCCTAAAAATGGTCCGATTTTCTTGAACCATTCTCGGACGTGATCCTCCTACTCATGTTCCCGCCAATACGCATTCCCAATTTCTTCAAGGAAGCTCAAATTTCGATCATCAGAAATTTTAAAATCTTTCTACAAGAAAACTGTAGAGGGACGGGAGGACAGACTAAATCGAATCTCCTGGCTAACTATACTCAATTTGGTCCATCTTCAAATGAGTTCTGGGTATTACACACAATCGCAGACCACAATATACCCTCGACACAGAGTGTGCCGCATCCAACGATTACGTGAAACCGTCATTCCGGGGCAGATGCAATTATGTTTTGTAATAACTTCATTACATTTTTGGCAACTAATTAAATAAGCCATTCAAAATTTGGTGCGAACAATTCAGTTTTAATGAGAAATTGCTGCATAAATTTAATGAGAATTCATTCAGTATTTTTCCTCCTCCCCCCACACTCTGTCCATTGCCATTTGAGGAAGTGTGTGTGTGCAGTTGTTATTCTGAGAATTCTTGAGGGCTTTCCGCGAATTCCAGAGCCATCGATGGATGAATGGAACGTTATTCAGTTAAATATTCGAGGTCATTTCCTAATAACTAAATTAAATAAATATGTAACTACAAATGTTATTCTTTTCTTATTCAAATTGCCCTAAGCTTGTTACTTTTCGAACGTTAGAAAAAAAAGGATATTTTTGCGAGTTTTTTGGGACTGACTGGGTAAATTGTTAGTTGTATAAAGTTAGTGTATTTTTCACATGAAACATTTACAATAGAGCCTGGATGGAGTGAACGACTTTTTGTATGGCCTGTTCATGTTATCGAGGTTGTTCACACTATTGAATTTGATTTAAATATGTCACAAATTTACATGTAAGGTTGACAAAAAAAAACCCTATTCTAAATGAATATTCCCCGGGAGTTTTTCCCCAGAAATTCTTCTTCGCCAGAAAAGGAAGTATTCTAAGCTTCAATAAAGGATAAAATTCTTAATAAATTTTCAACTAATAACATCGACGGTAATCACAGCTTTCTGGCTATTGCACATTTTTCGAAAATATTTATTCTTTTCACTTGAATTTGTTCCCCTGTTACCAACAGCTGGGCCACCTTTTCACTTCGCCTTCGAATGAACAAATGATGCTTTCTCGGAAATAAAAGAAATCACTCCTCCACTATTGGTCAACATTCCTTCGCTGGCCTTTGGTCAATTATGCAGAGCGCATTGAAGGAAAAGTCGTCTTTTTTACCACTGCCACTGTCATTTTACAATGGCATTACGTCCCTGTAGGAATTTGAACTAGTGTCGTACTAGTACTTTACTAGTGCAAAAGCCACCAGTACTAGTTCTTTTCTATACCCTTGTCCATATAAAATTCTGTCGAAAATCAGTATAACATCTGTACAGGAAAGCACTAGTACAGTATGCACCAGAATTATTCTAGTACTTTTCGATCCAATTGGGTAAATTGGCACCAGTTAAATACTAGTGATGTTTACGGGAAAAAGTTTACAGAATCGTGAAGTTTTTTTTTCAGTACAAAATGGAAAAAAATATTTATAATAAAAGAAAACCATTCGGTTCTGTATTTATTATCAATTTATAACGCCTCAATGAATGAATGCAATTATTCCACTGACCACTAGTATAGTTATGGTGCAAACTTACCCAAACATTGCACTAGTTCTTATAGTACTGGTAAAAGTACTAGTTCTTTTAGGCAAATTGATTAACAGCTATCTACAGGGTTAATTTTGAGGCTCAACATTTTTCCAGCCAATTATTTCTTAATAATTTCATTGACTTATTCTATTAACATATTTTTCAAATATTGGCTAATGGATATTTCCGGAAATTATTGGACTCAAGGACGACCAAATATTATAGAGGCGAGATTCAATTTTTGACCACTGAAAATTTTGCCGTTTTTTCGTCTCAGCATCACACTTTGAATACTTTTGGCCCGTGAAAAATTTATATGAAGGAGAACTAATATGGCATTAAAATCAGCGGTCAGTTTAGTCTCGCATCTACATAACATTTAGTGGTCCTTTTGGTTCCGAAACCCTGACGTATCATAGGAAGTCGGACACTGCGACTTCTTGTCTATGAGATCGTCAAAGATTTTAAAAAAATTTTTATCAGCTTAACCCTATGAAAATGCTAAGAACGAAGGCGGGTGTGACAAAACTTGATCAAAATGAATAACTCCCTGGGAATTTTTGCCCCAGAAAATTTTCTCCGCAAAAAAGGAAGTATTTTAAGGGTCAATATATAGGATTTTGCTCAAATAGGTTCAAAATATTTGGTGCCTTCATATTTACTTCCCCTTTGTGCTTGGAATTATTTTTCAAATCTGCAGGGAAAACTCCCCGGTAATATTAAGAATTGGGCCGATTATGAGCAAACATTCCCAAGGCGGCTTACATATTCATTCATAAACCCATCACTGAAGCGCTCAAATTTAGTCAGATGAGATGGGTTTGCCATGTTCAGAGGCAACCGCCGGAGAACCCCGGAAAAGAGGGCAGGCAGCCCGAAAAATACGTGAACCGGTCAGGTGAAAAAATATCAACAAAGGATGGGTCTCAGCGATGGCATGATCTAGGATCGGAATGCCTACAGGGGGGTGCTGAGACCCACACCTCAGGACGACCACGAGCGAATCCGAAAAGGGGGAAAAAAGTGTTGAGAAGAAGAAAAATTAGCTTAAGCCCCTGATTCTTGGAGCTCATTCGAATAAATAAATTTTTTTTAAATAATTTCAGCTCCTAAGGACTGCTTTTATGGAGCGCAAAGGCTCTGATAGGTGCTCTAAATGAGAATTTTTTCGGGAGAAAAGAGCATGGAGCCCAATGTGGAAAAAGTGTACTTTTCGGGCTCTCAAAATGTATCTTTTATGACTGCTAGAGTGCCCTTTAAGACCCTCTTTCAGATATAAATTTGTAAAAACATGACTCCCTTAATGCTCCTAGGTAGGGTTCCCAACCATACTTTATAATATAGTATCCTACTTTATTTCTGATCGATATACTTTATACTTTCTTAGAACAATAAAGTATCCTAAAATACTTTATTTTTAATATATTCAGCAGTTTTTACCAAACACACATCATGAAGTTCATTGAACAAAATAAATACAGGTGAGAAACTCTATAACGACCTAATTTGAAACAAATTTCTCTTTATAGCGAACCTTCTCAAGGCTTTTTTTGCTACATTATATTGCCTTTTTGCTCCTAACAACAAATCCTCTCATCGACGATTTTATTTTTCACGTCCACTGAAATTCATTATAGAGAGTTTCGCGAATATCGCAATTTTGGCAACTTAAGTACATATGTACTTATTTATTCAAATATAGCATTAATTGCAATTGTAAGTAGGTGAAACAAATCATAGACCAACTACAATGTTCCGCAAGCAATAAAAAGTGTATACTAAAGAACAAAAGTATACTAACTACCAGTAAGTTACTAGTATTTCAGTGTGAGAGATAATTTCAATTGAATATATGGTAGTATGAAAGCATGTTATTTATTTTTATATTTTTTAAATATTTTATATGTTCTGTTTTTTAATAACAGAACTTAAAAATACTTTATTTTTTAGTAAAATACTTTATTTTTTAATTACTAAATAAGCTTATACTTTATTTTGCCCTTAGAAAGTTGGCAACCCTACTCCTAGGCGTTGTTTTTATGACGCTTTGGAAAAAGCACTACTACAAAGAGCTCCGTTAGGAGTCCTTTTACACTCTTTTTCGGAGCACTCCGTATCAGTGCTGTCGTTTTTAATTTTCGTTTAATAGTATAGCTTGCTTTTTTTTGGTAGTATTTTGGGGCATTTTGTAGTACTTTTAGGAAATCAAATAAAATGGGTTGGAAATATAATATTTAACCAATGCACTTCTCTTAAAAACTATTTCCTGGATCATCCAGATGTCTTTTTTCATTTTTGAGGAAAAATGTTTGACGGATACTTGTAATCTACTATACAGATCTGCATTTTTAGATAAATGTAGTAATATTTCAATTTTAGTAGTATAGTAGTACGGGTGATGAAATTGTAGTAAAATATTACAATTGTAGTAATTCCGACAGTACAGCTCCGTATATAGTTGACTGAGTAGTTTTATCTGATTCTTTCATTGGAAGAAATATTGTGGCATTAGTGGGTTAAGTCTTTCTGTCACACAGAAACAGGAAGACAAAACCGAACCAAAAACAGAAAAGAGGAGTGCCATTTAATTTGAATTTATTAACAATTTATTTCAATCCATGCCCGGTCGAAAAGCAATGAAATTGAAAGTACTCAATTGCCTTTGTTTCTATGACCAAAATTCTTGATTATTATTTCTATTAACAATTCACCAGACTGTCGTGCAATAAAATGATGAAATTGCTTCCACAACATTTCAATTGAAGGAATAAAAAACTTCTCAAGATCGATAAAAAAACCAGTTGCCTGCAATAAATATTTTTAAAATTTATATATATTTATTTTTATTTTTGTTTCTATATCTTTGATTTCGTTCGCAAGACTTTCGCTTACTGTTGGCCATGTACCTTATTTAATTGTTTACTTATCGTTACTTTTAATAGCTCAGAACACCGTTAAATAGCAAAAAAAAACACGAATAAAAACAACAATAAAACGAAAGGCAAAAAGCGTGCAATGAAGACTATATAAACACCGTCGCACAGTGGTTCCTTTGAGATATTTAACTGAACGAAATTATTTTATTGATGAAATCGATAGAGAGGATCCAGACAAGTAAAAAATTGTTCTACAAGTGGGTCCGATTCGGAACCGTTTGGGAGTTAAAGGGTTAATACTCCTCTTCGCATTTTCGTAAAAACGGCTGTTATTGCAAACTATTTTACGCTCAAACGCTACGGTTTTTAAATAGACCGCAAAGGAAGTTTTAAACTTTATTGATTGAACTTACATACAAAAGATCAACTGGAATTAGTAATTGACGGTTTAACATAATATTACGCCCACAAAATCAAAAATTTGGTACATTTTTGACATTTCCCTGAGTTTGCGGTCAGTTTTGCTCTAAAATATAAGTTTTTCAACATATTTTGATGAAATTTTATATTTGAACATGCTTAAAGGCAAGTAACATGATTTCCAAAAATTGAAAAATTGGGCGTGGCTGAAGGGCGTTTTTCGAAAAATGTCTCCTACACCCGAAATTCAAATGGGACTTGAACGAAATTTGGCACTTATGCTTTCTTTGTAGCCATAAACATCCTCCTCAAAAATGTCCTTGATCGGTCCACTATTAAGGGTACCTTCAGTACTAGGGTCTGTCACAAAAATCCCAAAACTTTTATCAGCCAAATATTTTATGTATTTTTTTCAATTTTTTGCGATTTTTTCTGCAAGTAAATTTTTTAAAGGTACACTTGTAGCTATCAAAAAAAGTAAGGTTTCTTCATGGGATCAGAATGGGACAATTAGTTCCGTTCTCCCAAAAGATTAGTTTCGGGAGTTTTGTTTATTTTTAAATAAATTTTTCTTAAAATAATTCTCAACTCAACAGTTTCTATGATATAAATTTCAAGTATACCAATTTCAAAAGGTTATTGCTATACAAAAAAATGAAAACTAAAGTTTTGAATAGAATCAATTATAGATCAATTTTTTTAACCGCAGCTCAACACATTTCATACGCGTAATTAGTGTTGAAACAAAATGAGTAAATACTACTTGATATCGAATACTTTTAGTCGATACTGAGTATATTTTGTACTCAATACTTACCACCAAGTATTTTCGCGGTATCGACACTTTAATGTCGGTATTTGCTCATAATATTTTTCCATGTATTAGTGATAAAATTTGGAGGGTTTTTCCCTTTTTAAGGGACTTTTTCGATGTCATTTTGAAATGGATTTTTCGTAACCATTTTCCTAGGAAGGGAAAGGATTTTTATAAATTTTTTAAGGTAAACCTCGCCAAATTATTGGGGCTGACAAGAAACGTAATTCAAAAAGAAAGTCTAAGGTCGTATCCATGTTAGCTTGATTAAATGCAAAGTGTCGTATTTGTTTTAAAACACTGAAGTATTGCATACATCTTTTGATGTGTAAATACCAGAATCATAAAAATTTGCTTAATCTTGAAAGTACTACCCAGTACGATATTTTGGTTCGGTATTTTAGTGGTATCGAATTTATTTCGATACAATTAAATGAGTACTGTTTGTATCGAATATTTCATGGTATCGTTTCATACTATTACGCAGTAACATGTATCCAAGAATTTTTGATCGATAAATAAATACCCTCATATATTGTCGAAAAATAACCCAAACTTTATCCACCAATATTTTAGTAATAACTTAAATTTATTTGACCTCAGAAATTTAAGTACACCAGAATGAGGTTTTTCTGAAAATATGGGCGTATTTCATTTAAAATTGAACATTGGATTCTAAAGAAATATTAAGTATTTTTAAAATATGTATCTAAGAAATACACAAAAAATATTAAAGTAACTTAAAATATCAGTCTTATTCATGACTTAAAAAAAGGAACAAGTCTTACAACATGTTAGGGACACCGACTAGTACAGCAAAAAGTAGGTCATCTTGGTACTGGATAGGGAAAACACGATTTACATTTCTCATAAGTAGTAAATATACCTTAAATGTATCATAAAATTTGATATAAATTACCATACTTATATCAATTTGTCGGTATTTAGTGACAAAAACCAAATATAAATGAGTAGGATCATAAACTTTCCATATCTTCAACACTCTACGCGTAATTCAAGGAAAAAAATTAAAAATTCATTGCATACTTTTAAGTCTTAATTCCAAAGTCATTTGAAGTGTAAATGCAATTATATTGCTATTTCTATTTCAGTGGACATTCTCTAAGCGAAAAATGCCCTACAGTAGCTTAAATCCGGAATGAATTTCGTTCAGCTAAATAGCTCAAACGAACCACTGTGCGTCGTAAATACTCTACTCGCGACTTGGAATAGAGCTGTGTAAATAAATGAACTGCATTGGTTGCGTGCTCTACCCAGATGTAAGGCAGATTTTACGGTCTTGAATGCCAACGATGGATTTTCATTTTAACACAAATGCCCATTCGTTCACGGGTCGGATATTAGAAAAAGAAAAATAAATATTTGAAATTAGTAATAAAATCGTAAAAAAAAAAATAAATTTAAAATATAAAAAGTAAGGAGCAAGTTCAAACATAACTACATACATTCTGCGCAATTATGAGCTTTTCCTTAAGTACTAAAAAAGTATTCTTTGTAGGCGCATTATTGACAAACACACAGAGAGACTCTTGTAAATGCCATCGTATCGCTTGCGATGCACAGTCACGATAGCGTCGGGTAATGTAGTAGCGTGATGAAGGTTGTCTCGATTTACTTTGGTTATGCAATGATTCGAAAAACCAGAGCATGAACAACTGGAAAACCTCAACTTTGCAAAAAGAACAATGCAAGAGTTTTTTGTACTTTTTGTACGTCCAATGCTGCAAAAAAAATGTGTTTTAAGAATGGATCGTTCTTATTTTTTCTTCTTCTTCGACTTTAATGTATTTTCAGAAATTGGGGCTTCTTGAATGTATGTGGATACGATTTCGAAATTTTTCTCTTATGACTAATGTTTAATGAATGCTTTAAACAAAAGGTTTACATTTTTTGTTTCTCCATTTCATTTGACACATAAATTTAAAGAGTAGGTACCTCAGGAGTGGAATCAAATACAGTCAAACTTCTATAACTCGAACCACCATTATCCAAAGAACAGTGGCGTAGCGAGACATTTCGGCGCCCGGGAAACAATGGGGGCACATGCAGGAAATTCCGCCCCTCCAATTGGCCTCAATAAAAATACCTTCATAAAAATTGAAACACGATTTGGCGTCCGGGGCGTCTTCCCCCTTCTACCCCCCTCACTACGCAACTGCCAAAGAAATGGTTCAAGTTGTAGAGGCCTCGATCTAGGAAATCGAAATTGTAAGTATATAAAATATTCGCTATTGCCACCCGATTCAGTTCAGTTCAGTAGCGTAGCGAGGGGGATAGAAGGGGAAAGACACCCCGGACGCCAAATCAGATTTCAATTTTTATGAAAGTATTTTTATTGAGGTCGGTTGGAGGGGGAGGCATTCTCTTGCATTGTTTCCCCATCGTACCCCGGGCGCCGAAATGTCTCGCTACGCCACTGGTTCGGATTATAGATAGTTCGAGATGTAGAAGTTCGAGTTATGGAAGTTTGACTGTATTTATTATGGCGATGTGAAAACTAGCTTCCCGCAGTGGAGTAACTATCGGGGTGTTAGGGGTGACAATCTAATCCAGGGGGCCCACGCAATTGTGTCAACTAACTGTGTCAATCGAAAGATATTTTAAAATATCGCAATTATATTTTTCCCCACATAATTCAAATCAAATTTCAGCCCCGATTCTGAATATTCCCGGGGAACGAATTCCCGGGGAATTTACTTCTCTCGAGACCAAAATTCTCCTTTTTTTTAAATAGATAGGGTAAGAGAAATCATGGGTATGGGTTAAATACCCATTCCATATCAAACTTCTTCCCCCAAATATTCAAAAAAGAAAAAGTTTACTCTCGAGAAAAGTAAATTCCCCAGGAATTTGTTCCCCGGGAATATTCAGAATGGGGCTGTTTATGAACGGCCCCTCGATACATTTATAGATGTATTCTTACCTATTAATACGTTTTTATATTTAAAATAAATATGTTAGAGGGGGCCCACCCGAAAAAAAATTCCCCCGGCCCAGCAAGGTGAAGTTACGCCACTGGCTTTCCGCAAGGGGAATCTCATGATTTACGGGCTTGGCAAACCCGCGGTCCCTAGCCAACAGTTTCACATTACTGATTGATTTGGACATAGAAATCGCAAAATGGTAGTGGTGTTGTGAGTCGTATTGTCTCAAGTCACGAAAGGTTCACCAAACGACCTTGTTAACTGGGTGAGACATGGTTGAACACCCGTGCCTGACCGCTGGAGAGACCGGGGCCGCGGTTGTTGAAATGGTGAGCTGGCACTAAATCTCGACCAATCGATTTCTTTTTTGTGATTCCAGTGTGTATACCCCTGCAAATGAAGAAATTGGTACGCTGTGGAAACTTTAAATTTAGACCCTGTGTAACTCCTCCAGTGCTCCTATTTTCAGTTTTTCTAGAATAAATTCAGCTTCAATCCCACTTCTTCAGATGCAAAGCTCTTCGTTCTTGCGTGCCCGTCTATTTTTGTTAAATTACTAAAGTGTCTATATTTGCTAGTGCTGCCACTTTTTTAAACTGTCAAAATGAAATATTGTGTGAAAGAGGCCATTTACACGTTAAGACATTTCGATAATGAAACACACTTTTTGTGGGCTAGGGACGCACGGGGATGTGGTATGGTAGCGTTTTTCTCTCTTCCCCCTGCCTCCCTTGCCAACGAAAATTTGTTTATTATCGAAATGTCTTAACGGTATAAAACCGTTTACCTTTTTAAAAAAATTAACTATTTGAAAGCAAGATATGAAATTTTTTTTTATGTATTCAAAATTAATAAAAAAAAAATTTGTTCAAAATTGGGCAATTTCAAAAAGTACAGGAAGACTAATTTGTAAAAAAAAGTCTAGGCCATTTCGGTATCTAATACTTTAAAAATGTTTATAATTTTTAAAATTTGGTGAATTCGGGCTCGACAAAACTCCATAAAATATTACCAAAAAATATTTAAAATATCAAAAATAAATGTATCTCAAAAGCTTTTTAGCCAGAAAAAGGCATTGAAAATAATATTTAAATTTCTTTTATTATTAACAGTTTTCTTCCAATGGTCAATTTAATATTCAATTTGTTCACAAAACGCTGACATTAAGGAAATTTTTTCAATGACTTTTAAGGCATAAATGTTACAGATCTTAACGGGAATGAACTTGGAGACTTTAAGGCATTTCTCATTTAGCTAGATTTTTTAATATGTCTTTTAGGGAATTTTATTTCGAGCCAATTTTACGGACATATCACAGAGTTCTTCCGTTATCTATAAATGAAAAACTGTGTGGGATTTTCGCCTTCAAAAGTTTTTCAAAAGCGTCGTCTCAAGCAGTAACGTCCTTTTGAATCTTACTCCAATCCAATAAAAAAAAACCGAAGTAAATCAATGATTTACAATTGGCATTTTCTATATAAACATATCTATTTTTAAATAAATTTTTAATATTTAAAATTGACAATCATTAAATAATTTACTGAATTCGGGCTCGACAAAAACTCCCTAAAATAGGCAAAAAAAAATTCCTTTAAAATATCAAAATTATGTATCTCAAAATCTTTGACTAACGCCCAAAAAAGGCATTGAAAATAATATCTTTTTGTCTTTTTTATTAACATTTTCTTGCATTCAATTGTAAATTACAATGAATATAAAAGAACGCTGACAAAAGGAAATTTTTTTCAATGACTTTTAAGGCATAAATTACAGATCTTACGGGAATGAACTTGGAGACATTTACGGCATTTCTTCATTGTACTTCAAGTATTTTTTTTTCTTTGTCTTTTTAGGGAATTTTTTCCGAGCCTATCTTACGACACATAGCACGAGAGTTCTTCCGTTATCTATGACTGATGCCTGTGTGGGCTTTTGGCCTTCAAAAGTTTTTCAAAAGTCTGTCGTCTCAAGCAGTAAGTACCCTTTTAATTTCTTACTCCAGTTAAAAAAAAAAACCCGAAGTAAATCAATGATTTACCATGATCATATAATTAAACTAAGCGAAAAAATAGAACGGTTTAGAATCAGAAAACCGAGCAGCTCAATTGATTGACCATAAACTGTGACGGGAATTTTACCGACCACACCGAGGTGTATAGTATTTCCCGGACATAAAGGCCAGGGCCCGATTCAGTTTTGCTGCCATGGGCAAAAACAATATTTTCCGCCCCTATGATGGCAATCACGAGGTGGTTCATATATATGTGACTTCCGCTCTGAGCATTTTCCCTGCCAACCCTTAAATCGGGGCCCTGAAAAAGACGACCAAAAAAAATGCAGGCAAACCCGTTGTCAGAAGCGATAACAACTCATATCTCAATGAATTCAGTAGGTTGAAGGATGACAAAAGTCAAAAAATTCAATGCTTTAATGCGGGAAATACTTATATCCGAGAAATACCTCATAAGAGTGCCCAAGCATTTTTTGTTTTCGACCTACGGATCATTTTAGTTTCAAATTTTTTCCAAAATTGAATTCATTTGGATTTCATAAAACCCGAAAAAATTTTAGTTATATTCTTGGAACCCTCAGTATCTTTCCATTCCCACTTTTCCCACGCGAATATGGAAAAATATTGAGGATTCCAAGAATATCAGGGGTGTCACAGAGTCCGATAGCTGCCGTGATTGGAATTTTAGTCGACTGAATTTTCATAGTCCCCGTTTAAACAGGGTGACAAAACGCGAGACACTGGAAGGAAACACATGAGAAAGACGGAGATGGAATGTCTTTCGTCTCTGTCACTCTCATGTGTTTCCTTCCAGTGTCTCTCTTAATCTAAACACGGACATATATATTTCATAGACAACCGAATAAAATAGGATTCTATGCAATCGACAACCGATAATAGTTCCGATTCAAAACCAAAAACAACAAAATTTCTAAATTCTGTATGAAAAATCGATCGATTTTAATTCCGATACCGACAGCTATCGGATTCTGTGACACCTCTGATATTCTTGGAATCCTCAATATCTTTCCATTCTCATTTTTCCCACGCAAATATCTTATTCAATTAACGATAATTATATTAAAAAAAGCTTTTAAAAAATAAACATTCAAAATAAATAGAACAAAATATTTCCAATGAAATTTTATATTCCAAATAATTCAATACGATTCTCCACGGTTCAATAGACCAAAAAGGGCTTTGCAAACAGCTTCGCTGCTCTTCATATGAATGGAATGTCGCAATACAATCGCACATATACAGTGTACTCTCTCTTAAGCGGACACCTACGGGACCGAAAAATATGACCGCTTAAGAGGAGTGTTCTCCTAAGAGGAAACTATTTGATAAGCAAGAATACTAGGCCCAATTCGCAAAAATTGTCCGCTTAAGAGGAGTGCCCGCTTAAGAGGAGTGTCGCGAGAGTACACTGTAATGAATTCGACTGAAAAGTATTTTTAAATTACAATCTGGTATTTATAGTAAAATTTGATTTCAACGTTAAAATCCCAACCTAATACCCTCATTTAAGTGTGGACCGTTAAAACCCTCCAAAATGAATGTGTGTGTGTGTGTGTGTGTGTGTTCGTTTCAAGGCTTGTGTTTGAGTGTGGATTGAGTTGGAGCTGAATGGCGCTCGATTCATTAGTCTTGACGAAAATACATAGCGTATGCCTGGGGCATTGAATACAACATCAGTTCGGTTTGTACATACATGCATACGTTTATACATAAACCCAGCAAACATTCTGAGTCCTAAAAGACTCATATATGAATCCTTATAGGAGTCGGAGCCCTCATAATGAACTCTTTTAAGAGTCTGGAGCGTGTTTCCTCTTCGAAGGCTCTTTTAGTCCAGTCATATAGGAGGAACATTGGAGTCATATATGACTCTTTTGCTTATATCTGACTCTTATTCCTTCTTAATATGAGTCGATATATGACTATTACGCACTCATATCTGAACATTTTTTGCGCTCCATATGATAAGAGCTCATATATGACTCTTTCGCACTC
This sequence comes from Chlorops oryzae, assembly GCA_020466095.1. Lineage (NCBI taxonomy): Eukaryota > Metazoa > Arthropoda > Insecta > Diptera > Chloropidae > Chlorops > Chlorops oryzae. The sequence goes on from CM035807.1 coordinate 110,852,429, forward strand.
ATATTTGACTCTTTTTTCCTCTATATAGAACCATATTGACTCTTCGCACTCATATCTGACTCTTTTTTCCGCTCATATAAGAAACATATATGACTCTTTCGCACTCATATCTGACTCTTTTTCCGCTCATATAAGAAACATATATGACTCCTATCGCACTCATATCTGACTCTTTTTTCCGCTCATATAAGAACCATATGTGACTCTTTCCGCACTCATATCTGACTCTTTTTCCGCTCATATAAGAACCATATGTGACTCTTTCCGCACTCATATCTGACTCTTTTTTCCGCTCATATAAGAACCATATGTGACTCTTTCCGCACTCATATCTGACTCTTTTTCCGCTCATATAAGAACCATATGTGAATTCTATCGCACACATATCTGACTCTTTTTTCCGATTTTTACATTTTTATAATTTCAAATATTTTTTCCAATGTTCATCATCTTCTCCGTGTCTGAATCTCGATACTCTGACTTCTATCATGTGCTTACCCATGACACCATGTTAGCTAAAACGAAAGTCAGGGATTTTTTTCGTTTATAAGTTTAAAGTCAAATTCAAATTTATTTTATTTTTCGTATTTTCGACATATTTCTGATTTATATAGGACTCAGAATATTTGAGCCTCTTATTTTCGACATAGTTCTGACTCATATAGGACTCATATATATGAGGGTCTTATTTTCTTCATATTTTTGACTCATTTCGGAAACATAAATATGAGCCTCTTATTTTACATATATTTCAGACTCATTTCGGACTCATATTTCGGAGCACTCAGAAAATGTTTGCTGGGAATAGACAAACAAAAAAAAAAAAAAACATAAATATTTGGAAATGGAAAAGACAATTTACACACCTTCATTACTAATTCGAATGGGTATTTGTAGACCCTGACGGGTGATTGAAATTTTTGCACCATTTCGTTGTTCCCTTTTTTTTTTTTTTTTTTTTTTTTCTTTCTTATTTTATTGTAATGCAGGCGGAATTTTGTTGTTCTTACTGCCACTTACTGCTTATTATTGGCTTTATTATTATTTTTATTTTATCTCTCCTCTTTTACTCGTAAGTATTATTATTGCTTAGCTATCAGATGTTTTCGATTATTCGTTTGTTCCTTTGTGTTACTTTCGAATGCTTTCGTTTGTTCATTAACAATTCGACTTGTTTGCATTAACAATTAGGATTTAATTTCTTTTGCACTTGAGCGCACACGAAGAACTTGAGCAGTTTTCCTTTTTTTTTTGCACAGAAATCAATATTAGAGAAAATTTGGACTTAAGTGGTTTTTAGTAAACAAACTCTTAACGACACACTTGAAGCTCTAGCTGCAGCGAAGCAAACCGGATTTCAATGAGGTGAACGAACAAGATATTTTCGGATTAATATATTTTTTTTTTATTTAAATTCTTTTATTGCTTTTTTGTTGCTATTTTTTTTCTTTCTTTCAAACGAATTAATAAGATTAGAAATTTTATATTTTATTTATTACATTAACGCTTGCTACTGCCGCTGAGATATTTTATTATTTTTTTTTTTCTAATATTATTTTTTTTAAGAAATAAAAAAAAATCTCATTGGGAAGCGCGAACGACACTCCGAAAACGTGCTGCAAATTCAAGCGTCAATTGAGAACTGCGTCGTGTTTGGACTTTGAGTGCTCGGCCACCACTTTCTTTTCAGATACTTATTCAATGTGCTGCATTCTCTTTCGCTCTTTCTCTTTCTGTCGTCGTCATCCCTGTAGAAGATTGGAGTACTCCAGGGTATGGTCTAAGAGTACTCGTAAATTCCCCAGTACTACTCGCCACAATGCATTCAACTGACGATTTTAACAATGTGCTGGCTGTCATTGAAAAATCTCTACTCGCATTTGAAGTAGAGATTATGGGGCCAATCGAGTACATTTCATATGTTACGTTACTTAGCAAAGGCAACGGCTCGGGCTGAAGTAGCGCATGGGTAGAGCCCACGGAAGACCGGGATCGATTCTCGCCAAAGCGATTTTTTTTTTTTTGGATTAGTTATTCAAAATTAAATATTAAGAAGAATCAAATGCAAATAAAATATAAAAAAGGATTCTAAATTCATAGAAATATTTGAGTTTTGAGACGTCAATGCACCAATGTAGAAGTCAGACAAGCCATGTATTTTATTTTAAATTTTTTGTATTTTTGAATTTTACTATTCTTCCACATTTTTTTTCGAACTCGCGCCCTTCAGATTTCTAAGCCAACACTCATCCATCACACTACCGAATTATCGGACTTAAAGTTTGCTACGCTGTTACATTACGTCTCGTTTACCGTGTCACTAGTTAGTCTCTACTCTCGGTATCTATACTCGTGCATAGTGTTGAAACAAAATGAGTAAATACTACTTGATATCGAATACTTTTAGTCGATACTGAGTATATTTTGTACTCAATACTTACCACCAAGTATTTTCGCGGTATCGATACTTTAATGTCGGTATTTGCTCATAATATTTTTCCTTGTATTAGTGATAAAATTTGGGGGGTTTTTCCCTTTTCGAAGGACTTTTTCGATTTCATTTTGAAATGGATTTTTCGTAACCATTTTCCTAGGAAGGGAAAGGGATTTTTATAAATAATCTGCGCCAAATTATTGGCAGCACTGACAAGAAACAGTAATTCAAAAAGAAATGGCCAAGTCTAAGGTCTGTATCCATGTTACGCGCTTGGATTCGACAAGTGCAAAGTGCCGTATTTGTTTTAAAACACTGAAGTATTGTACTACCTCTGTTATGATGTGTAAATACCAAGAATCATAAAAATTTGCTTAATCTTGAGCAAGTACTACCTAGTATCGATACTTTTGGTTCGGTATTTTAGTGGTATCGATACTTGATCTCGATACATTAAATGAGTACTAGTATCGATACTTTTATGGTATCGTTTCAACACTACTCGTGCACTGGTTCTTTTTCCTATACTCGAGGACTACTCGCTAGAGCTCCAATTTACCCCAATCTTCTACAGGGCATACAGTGAAACCAGTGAAATAGACTCATTGGGCGATGGAAGCATCGTTAAAATATGGAAATATTAGGATAATATGCGAAAAAGTGGATTTTTAATAAGAGCTATTGATAATTTGAAATTTCTCGCCTCATGTTAGCAATCCCAGTGGCGCAATGCTTAGTCCCAGTCGGAAGATCTAAGGTTTAGCGATTACGTTTTTGTAGCATAGGACATACTCATATTAAGATACTTAATAGGATATGAGTTCCACTTATACAAATATTTTAGAGTAATTATATTAATTTTTGTCTGTTCGTACGGGACAAAGGTATCATTTTCTGTGGAATTCGTTGCCATAGCAAATTTAAGATTCTATTTTCATTAAGTTTTCGGTCCACTATCGCCGAAATATTCACTTAAAAATTGTCGAAATGGTCGGCGATAGTGACGAGAGGAAATTGATAACAAAGAAGAAATTTTTGAAAATGCTTGATCGTTGTCGGGTCCGCTATCGCTGAGTTAGTTCCTTACAGATCATGGATTGTTTCGACCATAGACTTTTCACTTATGACATCAATGAATTCATATAAGAACGAATTGCCGACAAGGATGCGTTACGCCCACAAAATTCATTACCGAAACCAAACTTGTAGTACATTACCTTCACTGCTATTATATTCAGGGTTGCATTAAGATTTTTTCAAGGCTCTAGATAGTTTTTTTTTTTTTTGTAAATGACTTTTTATGGTTCGTAAGAGAAAATGATATAATGAAACTAAATATATTCCAACAAAACGTTATGGATGGCCATATACAGCAATTCTGATGATGAAGAGGAATAGAATCAACTTAAAAATGCATAATATTTTTGAAAACACCCGACCTTACCGATAAACGCACGTGTATTGCGGATGTCCGTGATTGGTTTCGAATCGCACCTTTAGAATCTGAAACTTTCGGTTTACCTGCACATAAAATAATTGGCAAGTTCTATTGCTGGCGAATTCAAAGTCTCCAAGATGAATGTCTTCCCCCGTGTTTGAATCGACGCCCTAGAAACGAAAGATACATTATTATTTGCTCAGAGTTCTGCCACAACCCTGACTCGTTGGTTGGCTTACGAAAACTTTGAAATTCTTTGGCGCATTGGAAACATCTTTGGATGGCGAACGACTCTTTGATATATGTTCCATTTCTATGAATTCTATCCAGATCTGCGGAGCATCGAATTATAAAATATAACATCATTAAACCTGAACAATTGCTCACCTCCCTTGCAAGCTTTATTTCAAGTTCGGCTTCTTTATTCTTGAAGGCGAAACAGCTTCCAGGATCCATATTCGAACGTAGAACATTTGAAGGCGGATTGGATGAATGCCGAATGCCCAAAATATTGGATACAGAACTTTGCATGAGACTTTCGGTTTTTACATTTTGAATTTGCGCCCCAAGTGCCTCATCAGCATAGTTTATATATTGCGATGTATTGCAGCTATTCGATTGTCTATCATTTATGTCCGCATTTCCGGTATAGCGCGCTGACGATGAGGTTATCAGTGTTTCCGAATCGCAAGACGGTGCACCCGAAAATTCGCTCAAGACGTCATCGATTTCACTCAATGTCCGACTCATTGAATCCAGGACGCTGGAATGATGTGATACTCTTTGCCGAACTCGACTTTCTATGTAAGTCCGTTCCTTGTACTGACTTCCCGACCTTCCGGATTAAAAGCGAAATTAATTTGGGCATAAAATCGAAAATGTTTTGAAAAGTTCTTACCAAAGTATCGTGAATGTCGAGGTTTTCTTTGTAATTATTCAGCAGGAAGTACACATTGAGAATAATTGGTATTAAAACAATTAAAAAAGATATTAAATGAACGACACAAATCCTCATTTTGTTTTTCAATTGAATTTATTTTATAAATCAAAATTGAACCGATGTGTCAAATACGTCTATTCGGGACATTTCAATTCTATATTTATGAATTTTTGAAGTTAACATGTCAATTTGAACAGTGCCGTAGCAGAGACATTTCGGCGCCCAAGGACAATGGAGCTACAATGGAGGAAATACCAACCCACGCCCTCCACCCTAAATAAAATGACATTTATAAAAATTGGCTCCCGGGGCGGATTCCGCCTTCCATAACCCCCTCACTACGCTACTGATTTTGAAAGAAATAAAGCCCAAAATCCAACATTGCGAGAGCCCGAGACGAGACGCACACAAATTTCAATACATTCAATTATATGGCTCAAGCTCCAATGTATCGCACTGCGAGACCTCGTAGCGAGAAAATTTTGAAAAATTGAATATTTCTCGTTGCGAGGCAATTTGACAGGTTAATGATGTAGCTATTTTTTGAGTACTCGCTATTGGGTACTCGTTTAAACTAATAAAACAAAAACTGTTCATTGTTCCGTGAAAAAGAGCTTTTAGAATATTTCGCGAGCTTCGGTTCATTTTAAAATTTTTTGAAAATTTTTGAAAATTTTGAATTAAAATTTAAACTCAAATGATAGTGTATAATTTTTATGAGTACTCGGTACTCGTTAGATTGGTACTTGGTTCAAATATTGCATTACTAGAAGCGATATTATGCTTCATCTACTGACGCAAAACTCCATGGAGATTGAATTGCGTCACGCAAAACATTTTCGTGACGTCGCGCACTCTCGCATCGGGCTCTCGCAATGTTGGATTTTGGGCTTAAAAAAAAATCTGAATTTGAAATAAAAGTAACCGACTAATTCTATTCAAGGGGATGCAGGCGATACATCGATGCTTTTACATTGTGGCCATTTACACGTTCATCAACATCGCTCGTGTAATACGCTATTTACACGTCAAGACATTTCGATAATGAAACAAAATTTTCGTCGGCAAGGGTGGCAGGGGAAGAAAGAAAAACGCTACCAAATCACATCCCCGTGCGTCCCTAGCCCACAAAAAGTGTGTTTCATTATCGAAATGTCTTAAAGGTACTTTCAGACGATATGTTTTTTCCATGTGTACTGTCAAAATTTTCTTATTGGAAATTGAATATGGCGTCTAAAAGCAACCCATGCTTTGCATAGGTTCTCTCCAAGTGACGTGACATATGTAAACACAAAGAAATAGAACGCGTTCTAATTTCATATGTTTACATATGGAAAAATGGACGGATCGATTTGACAGTACACATGTAAAAAATATATCGTCTACAAGTACCTTAACGTGTAAATGGCCTCTAAGCGGTCGCACTGAGTTTGATGCCAAATAAAATAATCGATACATCATTTTTCATCGTACTCGATAATGCATAAATATAAAAATTCAATTTAAGCAAGGGTCTATCTCGTAGCTGAGCTGTTGTTTCCTTGATATTAAACACTGAAGATAATATGAAATAGCATTCAATGGAATATTGTATGACTAACACTAATTCTGCACAATGATGTTGCTATTGCAAGAAACAAATTCGCTGCAAGCCCTACAGCCCAACGTGAAATGATATAAGTGTCATGTTTGTATGGCGCTAAAATCGCAATGAATTTGGTCAACGTGTTATGAAATTCTGAAAATCATGCGATGTTTGTCCAATTACGAAAATAGTTTTCCGATATTCAATTAAACATATCGGCTTAACCATCGAAATATAACATTACGACAATGAAAAAATTCGTGCTTAACAGGACAGGAATTTTTTACTGATCTTACTTTGCATTGAAAGGCATAAAAAATTATATAATTTATCCTGCATTATTCCAGTTACATAAAATGAGCTTTTCGTCTTAAACTTATCGGCAAGTGTATTCAATATCGAGAGCTGGTTAAACAGTAGCTCTTTCTGACTCTCTCTTGAATTGAAGATGGCATAACATAACAAATCCCTAATATTCTTATCTGCAGCATTTACTTCGTAGCTAATTGATTCTTCGAGCCATTACTTAACGTACTCGATAGATCGCTTGTGCCCTCTTTCGTACGTGGAAAGCACGGATGTGCCTCTAAAATCGATTATAAAATAGAATTGACGTCAATAATTGACTGGTGTAAAATGGCCTCATTGAACATTGTATAATCGATACAGTTCGAAATCTGGTGCTTATCGATATTTTCAGTACATCCCACCGAACAGCTGATGCATATAGTGCAATAGAGTTGTTTGTGTATTTTCTTTCAACGGAAAACAATTCGCCATAGTTCATAGTTAAATAATAATGCATATTGTATCGCTAAGAAAAAACCGAATTTTCCAGCAAAGAGAAAGGTAAAGATGCGGGTAGAAAGTACAACAATCAACCACCGTTGAATGAAAATTCACACACGACACGTTCGAGCACAACACACACACACACACGCACATGACATATGGACATTCTCAGATACAGCTGTATATAGACGAGCATCGAAGCACGTAATGCCATTGTAAAATGACAGTGGCAGTGGTAAAAAAGACGACTGCATAATTGACCAAAGGCCAGCGAAGGAATGTTGACCAATAGTGGAGGAGTGATTTCTTTTATTTCCGAGAAAGCATCATTTGTTCATTCGAAGGCGAAGTGAAAAGGTGGCCCAGCTGTTGGTAACAGGGGAACAAATTCAAGTGAAAAGAATAAATATTTTCGAAAAATGTGCAATAGCCAGAAAGCTGTGATTACCGTCGATGTTATAAGTTGAAAATTTATAACGTGTGAAAATCAAGCGATTGGAAAGAAAAATCAGCGATATGCTAATTAGTTTATAAATGTCGCAAATGTGATCGAATTCACGGAAACACCTCATTTGTGCGTCCTTCACCTCGCACTTTGCTTTCTCTAGAAAGCAAAGCAGACAAGAAAGGAAAAAAATAATAATAGAAGAAAAAGAAAAAAAGTTCAAACTAGAGACGACGACGACGACAAACTGAACACGCGCCAAAGCAATCAGCAGGCATACAAACATTCGAATCTGGGGAACTGCGGAAATGTAGTGCTCTTGAATGTAGCTTCAAACAAATCGAGCTCGTGGTAAGTGAAAGAGTGCGCGGGAAACCGTCAGACTAGGTGTCTGGCACGATTAGATTGTGTACTGAAGGAATTATTATTGTAAATCTTTGTTTTTTTTTTTTTTTTTTTTTTAAATAAGCTATTGCGTAAAGACGATTTTATAGTTTCTCGTTCGTGTATGTATGAACGCATGTATGTCATGTAATGTACTCTTCTTTCCATCTGCTCTTCTCTTAGTTACAGCAAACTTTCCAAAACGCGACATATCATCACTCTCTGAAGTACCTTAGCAAATACAAGAGGCTCCGAATCACATAAAAGAATAAGTTATAGTGAAATATTTGAATCGAAAAAAAATAAAAAAAAAAACTGACGCCACTTTTTAAGTTGAATCGATTTCACAATCAAGAGAAAATATACAAACCAATCATGCTCTCTATTCAGCAATTGATCAAAGCGCTACGCAAGCTACAGAGTGGCAGTAGTAATACAGCTGCTGTCGATCTCGCAAAGTATTTAAAGAATGCCTCATCGTCCACATCGACAGCAACAGCAACAACAACTAAAGCAACGCCATCAGCTGCGTCAACAACGGCAATGCAAGCTATAATGACATCGTTACTCTCCCAGCAAGAGAGTCAGAGCAGCACTAAAATGGGAGCAGTACAAACACCGAAGCAGCAAACTCAACAAGAGCACGAAATCGGATAACAAATGAATCTAGTCAAAATATTAGTCAGTCCGCACACTCCGGAACTCTCAGTCAAATTTTGAATACGAACGGCAACGGAGCTACGCCATCGAGTTGCGATTCAACGCCCACGAAATCGAAATTCTCGTCCAAATCACGACCGCAGAAGCAACAGCAACAGCAACCACAACAAACGAATCATCAGCAGGATTTAGCTTTTGGTCGCAGTCAGCAGATTCAGAATTTTTATCAACAACAATTGCTGTACATCCATACACAGCAGAGCAGTAATCTCCAAGCAAAACAACAGCAAACACAATTTTCGATGTCGTCGCTAGCAGCAGTTATTGAGCCTGTGGCCCATAAACAGCAGGATGAAATTGCCTCATCCGCAAGCGGAAGCAGTGAGTCCAATGTCAACGCGAATGGAAAGAGTTGTCATGATGACAACAAGGCAACGCAGGGTGCAGCTCCATCGGGGAAAGCATGTTTCAATACGGGATTCGCTGAAATTTTGCAATTTATGGAACTCATTGGAAACCTTAAGGTGAGTCAAATAAATGAAAGCTAAATTAAAAATAATTCTGGGTACACAATTGTCTAGGGCGAGAAATCGCAAAAAACGAAGAGAGTCGCTCTTTAGAAGAGCATTGAATCAGAGCACAAACTCTGGTCAGTGTTGCGATTTTGAGTATTGTTTATAAATGAGAAAATGAAAAATACATTTTTTCAATTGCCAAAATGATGTACATTTTTCATATAATAAATAATGAGGACAATAGCCAAATAATAATTAAAAATTAAATATGGAAGATGGTCAAAAATAAAAATCTAGAAAATTTTATCGCCAAAGTTTCGAAGTCTAGAGAAAACCGAAGCATAACGTAAAAAATTCTGTTAAAAAGATTGATTATTTGTTTTCATTCAGTAGTTACAAAAATGTTATACTAAGTTTTGTGCTTTATTACTTCCTTTTCTTAGTGAAAAATCGATTCAATCAATGTAGCAATGAGTAAAGTTCCTTCATTCCTTTGTAATTTATCTTCCAAATCTTTTATCTTTAATTTATAAAAGTCTATTCCAAAGAATCTCTGAATGAATTGAACATTATTTCAATTATTTCTATAAATTGTATGAAGAAATGTACTCCTTACTGCATACTACTAAAAAAAACTCCCATTTTGAGTAGAAAGTTTTTTCTTCGCAAAAAGCAGTTCTCCTTAAGCACGTGTTCAACTAAACGGAGAGCAAAATCGCTATGTGAATAAATATGTACATATACGCAGGTGGTTGCTGAGCAAAAATTATGTCCATTCCTCTCTGTCGTGGGCTTTTTAGGAGCATATTCATTGTAGTATTGTGCAGCAAAACGTGCCGTAAGCATATGTCTTGAATTGATTTTCTGTTGCTTTCGTCATGCCGCACCATTTCTCGGTTTGAAATTTTCAAAATTGCCGGGTAAGGGTGAACTTTTTTTTTATCACCATAGACACGAGTTTGTGTTCGTGCGTCATATTCAATTATATATTATATACGTAATGCGAAATCGCCGAAGCTTATTTCTGTAGCTCTAACTACAATGTCATATATTCGAATTCAATTTCGCTATTACAATTAGTGCCAAAAACTATATTTTCCCCATTTATAGAAAACATATAAATTACCTTTAATTGGTTCAATTTGAGAGTAATAAAATAACTTTGGCGATCGATTTGTTGAAATTCGAATTTATAGTAAGACCAGAATGAAATTCGTAGAAAAAGAAGCCTTCATTAGCAGAAAGTGTCGCTATGGAGACGGTGACGTTTCTCTATCAACTTTGTCGACCACTTGTTACCGGGCAATGCATTACTGCAATAGACATTTCCCATTACATGTCACACAGGTTGTCAACAGGAGACTATCGTACTGTTGATATGGTTGCCGTGTGTCTATCGGATTTTCAACATCACTGGCGACTTGCTATACCCCTAGCAAGGCAATCTCCTATAGACATTTGGTATTGGCATGGTATTGAATGTCAACAGAGCACAGAAAAACGAAGGAAACGAAACGATCTGGCGACTCCTGTATGACATATTGATACAAAAATGCTATACCCGTTGTCCACATTATTGGGTGTGCAAATAAGTTTTAAAGGATTGAAAACAGATGGCTACACTGGCAATTTTGGATGAAGACCCGTGCCAAACCCAAGAAGAACTTGCGGAAATGTTAGGCGTGACTCGACAAGCCATGTCATTGCGGTTGAAAGCCATTGGTATGTTCCAAAAGGCCGGAAACTGGGTACCTTATGAACTTAAACCAAGGGATGTCGAACGGCGTGTCGTCGCTTCCGAAATGCTCCTTCAACGGTACAAAGCGAAGTCGTTTTTGCATCGCATTGTCACCGTCGATGAAAAATGGATTCATTACGACAATCCAAAGCGAAAGAAGGCGTATGTTAAGCGCGGTGAACCCGGACCATTGACGCCAAAGCCAAATATCCATGGGAGCAAGGTAATGCTCTGTATTTGGTGGGACCAAAATGGGAATCTTATATCATGAACTTCTGAAAAGTGGTCAGACGATAGACGGGGCTCTCTACAGACGGCAGCTTATGCGACTGAAGCGAGCGATTGAAAAAAAACGGCCGGAATGGGCAAACAGACATGAGTCATTGATATTCCACCATGATAATGCTCGGCCTCATGTCGCGCAAGTGGTGAAAACATATCTTGATGGGATTCCTGGATGGGAATTTCTAACCCACCCGCCTTATAGCCCAGACCTTGCACCATCAGACTTCCATTTGTTCCGGTCGATGCAAAACGCCCTTACGGGAACATGTCATCACTTCAGTTGAAGGTATCAAAAATTGGCTTGATACGTTATTCGCCTCCAAAGATGAGCAGTTCTTTTGGGACGGAATTCATGCATTGCCAGAAAAGTGGGAAAAGGTCATCGCTAGCGATGGGCGGTACTTTTAGTAAATCATATTGTACCAATTTCGCACAATAAAGTGTCAAAATCGATTTTAAAAAAAATCCTTTAAAACTTATTTGCACACCCAATATTTTTCTAGCCTTATATTGAAACGATATCGCCAAAGCTTTCTTTTGGGTCTTAGGGGCTCTCTCCAGATCTGTCAGAAATGAAAAACTTCATATAAAAAAAAAACGCTTCAGAAATGAATTTGAAATTTTCTGAAGCGTTTTTTTATATGAAGTTTTTCATTTCTGTTTCATTTCTGACAGAACTGGAGAGAGCCCCTTAATTGTAAAAGTGCTGTTCTCTATTTAGATCCATATATATATTTAAACCAGACCTGTTAAATAATGATTATTTAATTAATGATTAATTAACCAGATTATTTTTTTCTTATGAGTGAAATAGTGATTATTTAATGATTATTTTTGTATTACCTATATTAATCAATGATTGCGATTACCAAATAATCATGAAAAAATCAGGATTATTTCAGATTAATGAAAAAAAATCAGAAAAAATCAAAAAAATAATCAAAAAAATAATCCCGATTAATTTTAGATTATTTTTGAATATTTTTGAATTTTCCTGATTATTTTTGGGTTTTTTGATTTTTTTTTGATTAATTTTGATTTGTTCTGATTTTTTTTTTTTTATTAATTTTAATTATTTTCAATTTGTAATTGAATATAATTAAATGTAGTACAGCGAGGGGCCCATATGTCCTTGCCTATGACATCGCAATGTAAAATTCGCACTCTCGAAAGTATTGCCGGTGGTTTGACGAGGGGTGGTCCTAACCACAGGTGGCCGGTGAATTCACTTGTCCGGTGCCGGTCCCACGGACTATAGGGAAACTTTGGAAAAACGATGTTATTCAATTACAAATTGAAAATAATTAAAATTAATAAAAAGAAATCAGAAGAAATCAAAATTAATCATAAAAAATTACAAAACCCAAAAATAATCAGGAAAAATCAAAAATAATCAAAAAAAATTAAAACTATTCAAAAATAATCTAAAATTAATCGGGATTATTTATATTATATGTTTGTTTTATGTTGTTTTAAAACATTTTATCTTGAGGGTTTCTTCCACTGATGCCAGTTTTTTTAGGAGAATATTCCCCTGAATGTCTCAAAACAAGGCTAAAATTGCATAAAATTTAATTTTGAAATCTTCTAAAACCAAAAAGTTGGTCCCATAAAATTTCCCTGTCCAATTTTCTGCCCTAAGACTGGATCGTATTTCTTGTTGGAAGTTTACATAAGACATTTCTTCGAGTGTCGCTTGAAATTTTTTTTTTTTCGTATTTATATATTCGTCTTTCGAATTTCATCGCTCCAGAGCTAGCAGATGTTTCTTTTTTCGCTCGAAATTAGTTCCTAAAGGCAGTTCATTCATTAACTATTCATGAGTAAGTAAATAAAGAGCAACTCGATAATTGAAGGTCTCAAAGCATTCATTTTCGCTTGTTGTTTTTTTTCTTTTTCATCTAAATCGCCCAAAATGAAATGATCTGTCTTTCTCTCATGCTGAAAGGAAAAAAGTATATGTATAAGTAAATAATTCTTTTTGAAGGCCAAGATCAAAATCGCTTGTTGCGTGAATGTTGTGCGAAAGTTTTTGTACAGTTTTATTTATTTATTTATTTTTTGTTTCATTCTTTTGAACAAAATAATGTATACAAAAAAGAATAAAACCATCACGTGAATAAAGAAATAAAAGAGAAACCGAAATGAGTTTACCGAAAACCTTGCGAATAATGCACAGTGGCTGTGGGAATAAAATGATTTTAAATATTATTTTATTTTCGTTGCAAATATTTTTTTGGAGATTTATCGCATGTGTTTGAAGTCTATATAGATTTATATTTAAGTTTTTTTTTTTTGTTAGGTGTTATGATAAAAATATTTTTATAAATGTTTATGCAATAGAAATAATACCAATAGCCATTTGGAACTTCCGGTAGCTCAGAGAGTATTATTAGTGGCAAATAATTTCATAAAAAATATGAGAAATATCTTTACTAAAGATTCTTTAGAGAAGAAGAATAAATTATGAGAGAAAATTTCGAGAGCTTAGAGATGAGACAGCGGCGTAGCTAGGGATTTTTTCTACGGTGGGCACATTTTAATATATAATTATATGACATACCTGTTGGTATAGTAAGTCTGAAGTACTAATGATTTTTCTAGGGTGGGAAAATAGGTTTTTAGGGTGGGCGCCGCCCATCCCTGTCCTCCCTAGATACGCCCATGAGAGGAGAGTGTCGTATGCATAAAAATGACCTGACCACTTATTTGAGTGGTTTGAGATCAATTATTTTTTATGCAAATAAATTCATTCAATTGTTCCGAAACTTGCGAGAAAGATCAGATTTTATCTGTCTGCATATTTCCATAAGTCCTCTATAAAGAATTTTTCCCCATAGTGAATACATCCACATCTTTTCGGTTACACTTCCAGTGTATTTTTGCTCATCGTTGACTGTAAGACCGAATCATATATAACTATATATTTCACTCAGGAGCCGTTTCGATTTTGGCTCTTTTCACCACGATCTTGGGTACCCACCAAAATGAGCATTTTGCACTTAGGTACTCATCCAAAAGTATTTCTCTCTCGCTCTTCATTTACCTGCCGAAAGTTTAACATCTTCTTTCTAAACTGGCACGAATACTGTGTCCCGCAGAAAAACAATATCAATGATATATTGTTATATATGGAACGAGTATTCTCTTAAACGGCAATAGTACCTACTATCTTCATCACTATTAAAATTTTTATATTTTGGTTAAGAAATTATTAGGTACCATTATGGAATAGCATCATGGATAATTAGTGTGCGTATCTGCCTTTTTGGTTAAAAATTTTATCCCTTGAAATTGATTATTCTTTCCTTCAAAAGTCTCTAATTTATTGTAGTTGAATTTTACGACTCGTGATTTTGAATAATGTAAAAAAATGAAAAAGGAATTTAAAAAACAATTGGAATTTAAAAATATTTTTGAAAAATTCAAAAAAAATGCAAAAAATATTCAAAAAATTCAAAAAAAATTTTTTTAAATGCAAAAAATCAAAATGTTCAAAAAATTCACATCTAAAATTAATTATTTATATGTTTCCAAAAAAATTTTGTTGTCAATAACACATAGAGTTTATAAAAATTTCAAGTAGAATTTAGCAAAACATTTGAAAAATAAAAATTCGATAATTCAATATTAAAAATAAATTAAAAATCGACTCATATCATTATACTTTTAAAAAACTCTCCGAGCTTAGGCAAAATATAAAAACTTCTAAAAAACAATTAGAAACTCGAAAGACTTCAAAAGATAATTCCTAGACAATCAGTAATACTTCTTACCCTAACAATCTTATTAGTTACAAATAATTGACCATTAAATAGCACATGCTAATATTTTTAAATTTTTTGAAATTTAACGTGTTCCGAGAGCTCTTCTTGATATCCATTAAAGATGTAAAATGTAACAAAGAAACAAAAAATTAAAAAAAATCCAAAATTGAAAAAACCCCGATCTACACTAGTTTAATTATTCAAAGAAATCACATTCTAAATGCCAAGTAAGCCCAAAATCCAAATTTCAGCATGCGAGAATGGGCGACGAACGAATATGTTTTGCGTGACGCATTTCAATCTCCAATGAGAGTTTTGCGTCACGCAGATGAAAGCATAATTTCACTTCTAGTAATGCAATATTTGAACCAAGTACCAATCTAACGAGTACCGAGTACTCATAAAATTATACGCTATCACTTGAGTTTAAATTTTAATTCAAAAAAAATCAAAAAATTTTCAATATGAAGCAAAACTCGCGAAATATTTTAAAAGCTCTTTTTCACGGAACAGTGAACAGTTTTTGTTTTATTAGTTTAAACGAGTACCCAATAGCGAGTACTCAAAAAATAGCTACATCATTAACCTGTCAAATTGCCTCGCAACGAGAAATATTCAATTTTTCAAAATTTTCTCGCTACGAGGTCTCGCAGTGCGATACATTGGAGCTTGAACCATATGATTGAATGTATTGAAATTTGTGTGCGTCTCGTCTCGCGCTCTCGCATCGGGCTCTCGCAATGTTGGATTTTGGGCTTTAGTTAACTTTTCCGATTTGAACTAAGAATTTCTCTTTGTTGCCGTTAATTTCTCACAAATTGTTTCGTTTCTCTCACCGCTCTGCTTAGAAATGATTTTGAAGTCGAAATAAGTACTTAATCCAAGTTGAAGGTCAAGTTTTTTGGCGAAAGGAAATGCGTACATATAAGCACACTCATTAAGTGATTCGTTTGATCGATGAAACGCGAACTTGAACTTCAGAAGCGTCGAGAACAATTTTGGATTTTTCTATTTTCTTCGCTGGTTTTTTTCATAGTAAAAAAAAAAAATTCAATAAGAAAGAAACGCCAAGAAAATTAGATTAAATGCGCCCAGTGAAGAATACCGCAGGTGGTGGTTTCTCTTTTGCAATATCGTGTCGGACGTACAAATTTGTTCTCGCCTCTATTTCTTGACATTTTCTTATTTAATTTATATTATGCATTATTCTCTTATAGAATACTGTATATAAAGTGGTATCCATAACTGAGCCGTTAGTTTTGCTTAAGTGTTTTCTTCAGACTTGTTTTTTTCATGAAAGGAACTTAGAATTTCTATTTACAATCACGAATGTTTTATTTAATAATTCATTTAATTAGATATTTAATTTTCTCATCTTATTTTCAAAAAATTTATTAGAGATATGGGGTACCAAATTAAAGGAAATCGATCCAGCATTTTGAATAAAATAAAAAATTTGGGTATTAATTGGACACTTTTCATACCAAAATGGCTTTCAAAGTAAAAAAAAATTGAAAGTTTTTTCAGAATTTTTCACTTTGACCGTTTATTTTTCCTCAATGGGTCAATTTTTTACCATCAATTTAATTTTGCTTAAAAGCACATACAATTGGCTTTCACACTACATTAAAATTTTTTTTCTTCAATTAACCATTGGCGTGGAAGAATTGTTTTTCTGGACTTAGTGCCAAAAAACTTTATGGCTCCTCAGGGGTGCATCTGGGAACCCCCTCACATACGACTTTTTATTCATCTTGGACTCCCCTACCTCCTCTTTTAAGGAATGTACCTCCCAACGGGACACCCTGTATTATTCTTAATTGATTACTGCATCAGCCAATATAAAAGCTAATTTTATAGGGGAAAAATGTACACCGATTCTGAATATTCCCGGGGAAATTTTTTTTCTCGAGAGATTTTTCTTCTTTTTTTTAAATATTTTTGGGACGAAATTTGATGGGCAATGAGTATTTGACCCTAACCCATAATTTCCCTCACCCTATCTAATTAAAAAAGGAAGAATTTTAATCTCGAGAAAAGTAAACTCCCTGGGAATTCGTTCCCCGGGAATATTCAGAATCGGGCTGTGGTAGTCAAACATAAAAAAATTTGATTAAAAACTTTTGAATTGTGTCGGTTTTGTGATTAGCGTTCGATATAAAGAATTCAGAGGGAATTGTCATCTCGTGAAATCATAGCAAATTCAACAAATCAACACAAGCCGATTGCAAAAAAATTCGCTTGCAGAAGACACGTTCTTTATAAATATATAATTTTCAAGAAAAATAAATAAATTCCCAGTGGTAGAATTGGAATCTTTTGGTACAGGCACGGCTGCAAGGGTTGCTAAAACACCCATCAGTCAAATTTTGTATCAATAATTTGAAATCGTATTTAAAATTTATAACAATTGTCTTGCTTTAAGCCCAAAATCCAACATTGCGAGAGCGCGAGACGAGACGCACACAAATTTCAATACATTCAATTATATGGCTCAAGCTCCAATGTATCGCACTGCGAGACCTCGTAGCGAGAAAAGTTTGAAAAATTGAATAATTCTCGTTGCGAGGCAATATTTGACAGGTTAATGATGTAGCTATTTTTTGAGTACTCGCTATTGGGTACTCGTTTAAACTAATAAAACCAAAGTTGTTCAAATAAATTTTGTGAAGGTTAAGTTTAAAAACTGAACGCGAAATTGTTCAAAAAGAACAAATTAAATAATGAACAAATCCATCAGCTTATAGACCTCGTAAGAGAGAAGCCAGGATTATATGACAAGCGAAGCTCGTTTTTTGAAAAGGTTTCGTGGAAGGAGCAGACCTGGAAAGAAATAGCCAAAAATTTGGATGTGAATGGTAAATAAATAATTAAAAATCTTACTGCATATTCGTGAAATATCAAATTATTATTTATGGTATAGAGAATGACTGTTAAGTGGCCTGGAGGTCTCTAAGAGACCAATTTCAAAAGAGCCTTAAGGAAATGAGAGGCAAAACTGGGCAGACTGCAAACGTCCTGAAGGACTCTCTGGAGCCCCGAGGGTAACAAATATTTTGAATTAAAATTTAAACTCAAGTGATAGCGTATAATTTTTATGAGTACTCGGTACTCGTTAGATTGGTACTTGGTTCAAATATTGCGAAATTATGCTATCATCTGCGTGACGCAAAACTCTCATTGGAGATTGAAATGCGTCACGCAAAACATTTTCGTGACGTCGCGCACTCTCGCATCGGGCTCTCGCAATATTGGATTTTGGGCTTAAGGGAAGCAAAAATTCAATCGCAAAAGGGAAGAACTGAAAAAAAACAAACAAAATAATAAAAAGAAAAGTTCCCCCATTTCGGAACTCTGCAGCCGTGCCTGGTTTTGGTATATTACGTATTCTTCGTAATCAGAATAGCTTGGCATGTTTAAAAAAGAAATTCGTATTCAAATATTTTGTGTGATTTTTCCTTTGTTATTTTAAGTTTTTTTTTTCTTTCGCTTGTTTAGCAACAAATTTCACACATATTTTTTTTTGTTTTTTTCTGTTCGCCAACATATTACATATACAATGCGGTCATGTGCTTAGCATATGTTTGGATATTCGAATGTTTTCTATTCTACTATAATAGAATAATTATTTTAGATATTCAAAAAATAAATTTCCACTTCGATTTATTATATAATCTTTCATTCATAACATTTCATAATTTATATTTATATATTATGAAGATTTGCGAAGACAATATGAAGCGGAAATATATACCTACTGAAATGTATACAATAAAGATAGCCAAGTCTGCGATTTTATTTTGTCGTAAACAAAATGAAACATATGTAAATATTTATTGAAATCGTTGATTATTGTAGAATTCGCTTGAATGAAAAGAATTTTGCTTGAGTGGGTATATCAGTTGATAGCGAGACAAAGATTTCGATTTTAACATTTTATCAATCGTCATTTTTGCCATTTTAGAATGTTTTTTTTTTTTGGACTTGATTGGAATGAACGATTTATTGACGTATTGGTGGATAAATTTGTTAAGTCATTTCGCGCTAATAAAGTGCTGATAAAAATTTGCGGAAACGGAAATGGCAATGTTTATTCAAATTATCAAATGAAAGCGTTTGTTTTGATAGTGGAGATATAGGTCTGTCATTACGGATGCCCATATTCTGGATAAAAATTCGTCAAATTGCAAAGAACTGCAAAGATCACAATACTCGATTATTTCGTATTGATGTCAATAGGGGGAAAGAGTGTCCACATTGAAGATAAGCAATCGAAGTCATCGGACGAGGATTTATCGTTCTTAACTCATTAACGACGGATGGTATTTAAATACCCATAAATTAAGCCATAAAAAAAAATCTAGCTTGAGGTAGGTGAAAGGTATCTTAAATTGGTTTTATTGTGTAGGTAGAAAAGAGATCAGACTACTTTAAAAATATTTTGGGGTCATATAGAGTCATGTTTAGATGGGTTGTTCACGAGTCAAATTTGCAATGTTCAAAAATTTTTAAAACAATCGAAATTTTTTCTGGAATGTCCCTCATAAGTCCCTTTTTACACACACCAACAATTGACCGATTTCTTTTTTACGATTTTTCATCTAATCGGAACGAAGAAGTGTTTTTATTGACACACTTTGAAAAAAAAATAATTAACCCTTTAACAGCGAAGTGGGTAGAAAAAAAACCCATGTCCTGCAGGCTCAGGGGTGGCAGGGAAAAAAAATAATTTTTTTTTGTCAATATAAACACCATAAGTAATGTCTGTGTGAAGTTTTGTAAAAATCGGACAACGGAATCTAGGGTCAGTCGTTAATGAGTTAATGGAACGACTAGGGAAGATTATTGGATTTTTATGAATGGGATATGGCTTAGCGTAAACCGACTTTAGATATACAGTCGAAACTATCTTATAACGAATTCCTCTCTATAGCGAATCTTCTGAAGGCTTTTCCGCTACAGTTTTTAATGCCTTTTTCTCCTTATAACGAATTCTCTCTTTAACGAATTTTAATCCCGGTCCCTTGGAAATCATTATAGAGTGGTTCGACTGTATTCAAGGGCGTAGCGAGAGAAAGAGTGCTTTGGTAGCGCTTATATTTTCCACAGTGGTATATTGAGCAATAATAAGAGATTAACCGAAAAAAAATTTTGGCGGGGCAAGAAGAAGTTTAGAGAGTTTTGGACCAAAAACCCAAAAATCCGAAAAATTCATGACGTCCGATTTCAATGAAAATTTATATATAGAATAAGTGAAAAATTTCTAAGAATTTTGGCGCAAAATTTTTTCAAAAAACTGATCACAACTAGTCTAGTTTAGGTCTAGTTGCACACTGGTCCAAAAATGACTGGTTGGGGTCTAGTTCCAAACTGGTCCAAAAATGACTAGTTGGGGTCTAGTTTCAAACTGGTCCAAAAATGACTAGTTGTAATCAGTATTTTTTTTAAATGTCAAAATTTTTTTTCAAAAAACTGATTACAACTAGTTATTTTTGGACCAGTTTGGAACTAGACCCAAGCTAGACTAGTTGTAACCAGTTTTTTTTTAAATGTTAGCGAAATATTTTAAGCTCAAAAAAAGTTGCTTCTTTGAAATAGCTTCATTTTTTTCCAGTTTAGTCGATGGGGATAATTTTCTGAAATTGTTATTTCCTCTTTCAACGTCAGTCAATTACAGAATTTAAATGAACAAATTTATGTGTATGTGTCATATGTGCTCAGTTGTCGTATCGCTTCTTAAATTGTCTGTCAATTAATTAACGATTTTCTATGAATTATTCTAGCATACAAAACGGACCGGCTGGGTGCTGCGTGACGTCAATGATTGTGAATCCATATCGGGACACATGTACCGCATGAGTATGATGACGTTTTTGCTTGACGGCAGCGAGGGTCTAAATCAAATACGTTGTATGGAATTAGCGTTGGTGCATGACCTTGCGGAAAGTCTTGTGGGTGATATAACGCCATTCTGTGGCGTCTCGAAATCCGATAAAAGAGCTATGGAATTCAAAGCGATGGATGATATATGCAAATTGATTGAACCGCGCGGCAAACGCATTATGGAACTATTTGAAGTGAGTACTTTTTATATTTATTTTTTATTTTTATTAATTCGTGTGTTCTTAAACGTTGTATAATATTTTGCAGGAATATGAACACGGTCAGAGTGCTGAGTCGAAATTTGTTAAGGATCTCGATCGTTTGGATATGGTAATGCAAGCCTTCGAATATGAGAAACGTGATAATTGTCTGCTGAAGCATCAGGAATTTTTTGATTCCACCGAAGGGAAGTTTAATCATCCGTTTGTTAAGAATTTGGTCGACGAGATCTGCTCTCAGAGACGTGATCTTGCTAAATTGAAAGGTGCCACACCACCGCCGAGCATCCATGTGCCCGATATGGAGGACGAAGCGGATGTGCAAGCGGCAGCACGCAATGGTCATTCGGTGCCGCATAAAACAACACAACAGACGACCTCCAATTCAAGTTGATCACACTATGACAAAGATGCTGGCGGCGCATCTGAAGATGCAAGCAAGCAAATGATTTAGTTAATTCTACAAGCTTTAGCTGTAAGGGTAATTATTGATAGTTGAAACCAAGCAAAAAGAAAAAAAAATGGGAAATAAACAAACACAATAGGACAGCAAACTTCATCATCGTAAGCAGCTGATAAATAACCTATTACCATAAGAGAGATTTTTCTTATTAGTTGCTTTTTAAGTTATTTATTATTATTATTTTATTTTTTTTATTTTTATTTATTTTTTTCATTGTGCTGTCGCGTAGAACTATTGTTACTTGAATATCGGTTGTGCTGAAATCACGTTTTAAAGTGCAAATCTCATTTGTATTCATTTTTCTTTTTAAGCTTCTTCAATTCAACATCATCTTTCACAACGTATTAATTTTTTTCCATTCTTTAATTGTTGAAAGACACTAATCTCAGTCTGTAATAATTGAATAGAGTGTAATATATAAATGGTGAAGATATTCCTTCTTGTAATTTAAATGGGAGAAAATTCTCTTCCCTACACTACTTGCAAAAGATATCTTCATGAAACACGTACCTCACAATTTTAAAGTTTTAAAAAAAGGTATTTTTATTTTTAATTATTTTTTTTTTTTTTTTTTGTAATTATAATTATATTAAATTCTATGTAGAGTCTTTATGAAGTCGCAAATTTCGCTATGTAAATCTAGAAAAATTCTAAATTTAACATTTTATTATCAACTGCTAACAAGAGAAATTAAATTTTAAATTAAAAAAAAAAATATAATAAATTATTTTCATATTGTTAATTTATTAATTTAAGTAGAAATAATTTCACGATATTCATTTTTAAAAGTTTTTTTTTGTTTTCGTCCCACATTTTAATGAAAATATTGTTTCCAATTACAAATAATATTGTCAAAAAAAAATTAATTAAAATTATGTTATTTTAGTTGAAGTCGAAATTATGTGCCCTTTTTGGTCCTTGAAGGCGATATCGGTAAAAATCAATTTTATTTCATTCATTTAGAACAACGATTCGTTCAATTTTCGGGAACTTAATCGGGAGCGTTTTTTAATATTAACCCTCTAATGCCACAATTTTTTTTTTTCAATGAAAAGTTCAGATATGACTAATTTTGTGTAGAGAAACATGAACCTGAAATAATTATTATTAGTTTTTTTTTTTTTTTGGTAATTTGTTCGAAAAAAGTCCGTCTAGAGACGGAGCCAGGAATTAGAGGGTTAAAAGAAAAGATTTTTCGAAAAATAGAAATATTGAAGTCAGAATTCATAAATTTAAAACTAATTTAAATACAAAAAATTTTTTTGAAGACTCTCTCTGTTGTTCACCAATACCACTGTTGCCAGTTGTTTGGGGGAATATTCTCCTGAATGTCTCAAACCAATGCTTAAACTCCTTAAAATTTAATATTGAAATCTTCCAATAACAAAAACTTTGGTCCCATAAAATTTTCCCTGACTATTTTTCTGCCCTAACATTTAACTTAAGATCATAAATGTCTTTCAATTTTGGGGAGATTCCCCTAAACTGGCAACAAGGGTGACCAACTCTAATATTACTGAAGACGTTCCACAAAAATCCTTGCACAAATGGATGACATAAGGTTAATTTATTTAAACGGCCTTCGGGGACCAAAAAGATGATGATGTTGATATGGATTAATTTAGTTATTGGTTATAAGAATCAAACTCAAAAGCTTTCTATCAGGGGTGTCACAGAATCCGATTGCTATCGGAATTGGAATTTTTTTCGACTAAATTTTCATATATATTTCATAGACAGCAGGATCAAATATGGTTCTGTGCAATTAAGAATCCATAATAGTTCAAATTCAAAACCAAAAACAACAAAATTTGTAAATTCTGTATGAAATTTCGATCGGTTTTAATTCCGATTCCGACAGCTGTCGGATTCTGTGACACCCTGTATATTTTGCCAAAAAGGAAAGGAAAGCAAAAAAGAATGTAATTATCGGACAAGCCGGTATTCAGGACAGGTCTATACGTTCCTATATAAATATTTAATTATTTTGTAAGTGAAGAAGTTATTAGCATCGGATTCTAAATATTCGCGCGAATTTTTTGCCATCAGATTTGAAAAAAATCCTTTTCTGAATAATAATACAATGATGAATACAATGATTAATACACTGGGAAGTGAATATACAGCCCGAATCTAAACACTCCAGGGGAATTTTTCCCTGCGGATTTGAAAAAAATTCTCCCCTTTTACGCACACTAGGAAGGAAATATAAGGGAGAAAGAATTTCGAACATTTTTAAACAAAGCTCCTCACTTTATTTTTGTATTGATGCTTAGAACACTTCTCTTTTTCTTGTGAAACAATTTGCCGGGAATAATTCATTTTGAATCCGGCTGTATTCTTTGAAATAGACCTGAGATTAAGCCAGCTAAATATAACCAGAGGATGCTTGTGAGCATGATAGAAGCCGTCATTTCGAATTCCATTCAACTTTCTCATGAATTGATCAGAAACTTCTTTATATGTATCTCCCCTCTGGTCACGCCAAATGTGCTAAATAAAGGAAGCAACACGATCGGTCTTGGAATAATCCTTGTAGCCCTCAAAATAGTTCGATTAATGTCATTCACCAAATGAATTCTTCTCATATACCAAAACACATACAAACAAAACATGCCAAAACAAAAAAAAAAAAAAACTCAAAATCGATTTACTCTCGCGCTCTCCATTTTGTGTTTACTATTTCGATCAGCTGTTTCTCGTGAGTGTCAAAATTGCCGGTAGAAAAGTGACAGTATCAAAGTGAATTTGTATGTGAAACAAAAGCAAAAAGTTTTCTCAGTCGTATTAAAGTGTTAATTTAAGACGGTGGCAATATTAAGACTCTATTAGTGAAGCCTTTGTGAACACACTTATTATAATTAAAAGACATGTGGTACAAAACCTTCTGCAATTGTGATTGATGCCGATACAAAAGACACGTGGCTTGTGGCATAAGAAAGACAAGTGAAATAAATGAAAGTGAAAGTGTAACTTCGTCCTCTAGGCAATCAGATGGATAGATGGACAGATTGAAGGACATGGCCAAATCGAATCTGCAGTTTGCGATGATCATTGCTGTATGTACCTACCTTTATTCTTTTATTTTACATATGTATTGTATGTATTTTGTCTGTCTCTTGAATTTCCCTGGAATAATGAGCCGGTTAGTTTTCTAAGAAAGACTGGCCTTTGACCGGTCCAAATCCTACCGGTTATGTTATTCAAGCTTCGCTACCATCGTATATTCGGAAGCGTGGTCTAGGGCTAAACCTTCGATTGATGAGCCGTGGGCAAGGAGACTGGCATTTGCAAAAAATTCATAGTAATGTAAATGAAATAACAAATATTCTCTAGAATCGCTGATCGACGGCTATTGAGCTGGCAAAAATTCCGTTTATATATTCTAGTATTTCTACAAATGTTAGTTTTTATTTAAAAGAGAAAAATGAATTTTCATGAATCCAGAAGAATATCGCTGGCGGAAGACCGGGAGACTGTGCTCAAAAGCGGGCTCTCCGCCCAATCTCCGGGAGGGTTTGTGTCATCATCGCTACCGGTGGTCGGTATTAATAGGGTTGGTTTAAGGGTAGTCTGTAAATGGTACTTTCATCAACTTAAAATATATATAAGAAATTTGTTGTTTATTTTCCTCATTTGACTATCCTAAAACCAGACAAAATTATGACAATTGACCCAAAAAAATTGACCTACGGTCAGCCGTTTTGCGGACTAGTCCCTCCCCTAGGACAGGCCCATGTTAAAACGGTCAGTTGAATACATTAGAAGTGGAATTATGAGAGGAAAAGTACTGGTAACATGAAGGACTGACCGAAGGCTATACTTGGGTCAGTCCATATTACTGCAGGGTTATTTTCGGGCTCAAATATGCAATAGATCTTCGGCACAGGGCAAGTCGCAGCCAACCAGAAGAGTCCGCACGGCGGACCCAAAGACTGTACTTTTCGGGATTCTAAAAATTTATCTTTCATGATTGCTAGAATGCTCCCTAAGAGTCTGTTTGGACTCTCGTTCAGTTATAAATTTAAGAAAAATTACTCGTTATTCTCCCCTAATACTACCAGGTGGTGTTATTTGAGGTCTTTTTCAAAAGCACTGCTTCGCAAAGTTCCGTTAGGAGTCCATTTATACTCTTATTTGGAGCACTTGGTAAACACTTCGTCAGGGTGACATGAGAGGAGTCTTTTTACACTCCTTTTTGGAGCACTCCGAATATGGTTGGCTATGGTCGGATATGAGAAGCATGACAAGCTTCCCCGATGTGTAATATACATATTTTGGTAAAGGACTATCGCGACCCCCTAAGGTGTAGGAGTTTCGAGACGTAAGGATTTCATAGTAAACTTTTCGGTGCTTCTAAAATACACATATACAGCCCGATTCTGAACATTCCCGGGGAACGAATTACCGGGGAACTTACTTTTCTCGAGACTAAAATTCTCCTTTTTCAAATAGATAGGGTAAAGAAAAATTCTGGGTATGGGTCAAATACCCATTTCCCTCTGCCAGCGCCCTCTGACTGTATAATTCAATTAAATTCTTTCTTTAAAAATTGTTTCCTTTTTTCCTTCATTCATGTATGTTCGAAAAGTTTAAGAGTATTGCTGTTTAAATAGTTTTATTTAAGCCATAAGTCCATACATTAATACTGATGATAGTAGAACTTTTCTCACAAGCATATTAATCCATTTCCATGGTCGGATTGCAGCAGTGTTTGTTATGAAATCTGCGAACCAAGATACAATTTTCTAATTAAAAATTAATAAGGCGAATTGGAATTAAAATTATAGATGCAATGGGTACCCGGTTACTATCCGGCCAAATCACTATCCGTTGCATCTCGAGTAAAAACTGTTGCATCGTACCTTCAATGACAATGAATTGGTTGCCGCTTCTTCCGCTCGCTAGCTGAGAGTTTTGCAAGTCCTTTTTAGCTTTATCTGATCGAAAATTCAATTTTTTAACGACAATAATTTAGTTAAATATCTATACACACGAAGGAAAAGATATATGTATATGTGTGTATGTTGGAGTGGATGCCATTTAGGCCGTTTACCGGACCATTGTGATACCCCAGCGGCAAATGTCCCGGCTGACATCATCGATGAAGTCACGGTGACTGGATCCGGTATGCATGACAATTCATATGACACTTTGTATGACATTTGTACAGGAGTTGGACAGTGAATTCACCGGTGACATTGTCATGCTAGGGGGTGCGATGGCGAAAAAAGCATTGCTCTTTTCTCTCTAAATGTCAATTTATAGAAAATCTCTTCTTCTTTGCCCTCTCTTTGAATATTTCGAAAAGTTTTAAAAATCTATTTTTAACAATTTTTGTTCGCCTCAGCCAGGGATCGAACCCGCGATCTTCGGTTTCGGAGTCGAGCACTCATCCTCTACGCCGCTTCATGCTAACGCTGAACTGACTCTAAAACCTTATTTAAATTTCAATAGCCAATGAGATTCAAGCCCGTGAACAGCATCCCTTCACGATGACATTTCCTCTAAGATGTCATGCATGACAATGTCACCTATGTGTCATCGATGACATCACTGATGACATTGTCATGCAGGAGATAATTTTCCGCTGGGACTACGAGGTGTTTTCTTGTGTTTGTGTGAGTGTATAAATTTTTTGGTAGCGATTTTTTTAAAAACCAGTGCTAGGCTTGGAATATTACACTCCATTTCGCCTATGACGGGAATCGAACCTCTTACCCCCCGGTATTATGATCATAGCAAACATCCCCTACGCTATCGCATAGCCACAAAAGATATATATACTCACGGTATATTGTTATAGAACATTCAGTAACGCCGAGAAGATTTTTGGCCACGCAACGATATTCTCCGAAGTCTCTTGATTTTACGGGTCGTATGGTAAGACGCATGACAATTTTGAATGTATTCTCCAGAGTAACAGTCTCATAAGTGCCGCCTTGTATGATTTCATTATCCTTAAGCCAGAAATTCATTGAAGATGGATACGAAACGCTTACGCATTCGAGCATTATTTTCTGCCCATATCCTGCATAGATAGCATCATAACGTGTCCAAATTGTCGGTGCAACTGAGGTGATAAATGAAAGAGATACATTAATCGAAGAGAGAGAAAAACCTCCGCCCAAAATATTACTTACAATTAACGACCAATAGGATTCTCTTGCTAACAGTCGGTGGCACACTATTTGAGGCAATGCATAAAAATGCGCCCATTTGTTTCCGGCTAATATCATAAATTGTCAAATTCGGCCCGATAACACTGAATACCTCTCGTCGTCCGTCACTATTCGTGAAAATTGGTAAATCCTTTTCACGTTTCCAGGTTATCATCGGCGTCGGTACACCAGTTGCCGTACAGACGAGACTAACATTTTGACCCTCCGAGACGACCATATCGTGACTTGTCTGGAAATCGATAATATCCGGCGGTACAACGACATCCAAATAGCCGACCTGCGATTTCATTGGATCCGTATTTATTTGGCACATATACCATCCGCGATCGGATTCATTGACGTCGCGCACGCGCAACTCCCAAATGCGATGCTCCGTGTGACTAATGCCGATGCGATGATTCTTCGTAATGACATGATTCTGGATGCTGAGTATCGTCTGCGTGTCAACGCGCAGCCAAGCGATCTTCGGAAAAGGGTTACGATTATGGAAAATTGAATTTATTTTCTTAGATACAAATGTATTAACCCTTTTCCACGGTACCTTAAATGCCATTAGATCATGAACGACACAAGTAAGCGTTGCGTCTCTTCCCACCGGCACAGTGACGTTCTTTATGGGCTCACTAAATTTCGGATCAGCTAGAAAGAATACGAAAAAAAATTGTTGTGATTTCCATTGCCCAATTTAATTTAATAAGCCAAGAATGAAATAAATTCATATTGCGTGCACACGCTTCTTCGCCACCCTCTTTTTCGTCCTCTTCATTTTTTCTTAATGTCTTGTTAGCCCGTTAAATTAAGCGCACGTAAATTTCATGAAGTTGAGCGACCCTTTAACACGACCCTTAACGCACAGGTACTTATTTTAGACAATAATCTGAGTGTTCGTGCGGTTTTCTTGAGCTTTGGTAAACAAATACTTTATGAAAGGACTGGCTACAATACAGTCGAACCTCCATAAAGGGGATCTACCTACCATGCAGGAAATATCAATAGTGAATCTATATTCTTTCTCTACTGACTGCGTCAACAGTACAACTGACCAGTCATACCCGTCGCAATGCTTTGCGTTATTGACATTTAACATTGAGTTGTCATTGAATGTCAACA
The DNA here is from genome assembly GCA_020466095.1 of Chlorops oryzae. Taxonomy (NCBI): domain Eukaryota; kingdom Metazoa; phylum Arthropoda; class Insecta; order Diptera; family Chloropidae; genus Chlorops; species Chlorops oryzae. The sequence goes on from CM035807.1 coordinate 110,881,268, forward strand.
GTAGACCGAAAAACTATTGACGAACTATTGACAAACTATTGACGTCGGTACTATTATGTAGACAAAAGGAGTACTCTTTCGCTTTATAAGGAGACACATTGTTGACATGGTCAATAAAGATGAACTATACCTCTTGACAGTACAGTTTCTCTAATGACACCGCCTATGAATACTGTTGACGTTAGAACTAATTCTCTTGTCTATATTGACGTCAATATAGACATGGGGCCATATGGCGACAGGCTTCCTGCAGGATAATGATTCTGCGGCAATTGGATTAGACATCTTTCGGGATTTTTTCAAGGAATTGATGGATATTCAGTGAAATTATACTCGAGGTTCAGTTTTCTAATGGCCGCGAGGGGTCCGTTTGGAGCACCCGCGGTCGCTAGCCAAAACTTCACCAGTAGGTTGATTGGGTATTAGATAAAACTGGTAGTATATTGTGGATGGCAACATAAGAAAAGTGGACCATATGGCCTAAAATATGGTACAGGGGGTGACCGAAAACCAAAGAACCGATTGATGCGGTTCTGCTTGGACAGTTCTTGGGACCGCTCACTAGAGCTGTGGTCATTATAATGCCCACTTTCGAGGCGAAATTGGTACGTCACCTCAAGTCATTTTACCCCCGGATCATTGTCAATAGGTCCTCTAAGAATTGTTGCCGTTTTTTTAGTGGATAACTACCCTGAAGTCGGACTCTGTGTCGGAGTTGGCTGAGATGCGAATTTACGAAGCGAGAGGCGCTGGGTTAGACTCCCAGCTGAGGTCGTGAATGTTCGTGTCGTCTTTTCTTTGTTTTCCCATTAAACGTGGTATCAAAACGGGCCCATTTGGTGCCTAAGTGTGTCTCCCTTGGTGACAGCCACACTAACCTAACCTAACTCCCCTGAATGTCATAAATGAAGTCCAAATTTTTTTTAAATTTGATTTTTAAATCTTTAAAAAAATTAAAAAAATGTTCCATACAAATTTCCCTATGGACTGTTCTCCCCTACGTCTCCCCTAAAGACTAGAAATACTCTTTAACTTAAGGGGAGTTCCCCTAAAAACGGCAACAGTGCCAGTTTATTGTAAACAGGCTTTCTTCCATTTCACTTAAGGTCCTTTTCTTAAGCCACATTCCCTTTAAAAGGGGTTTCATCGTTTACTTTTTTCCATAATCATGAACTTTTTGAGATTTTTTTGTTTTTAAGAACGCGAAAAAGGCGTTTGGCCAAGCCATCCCCCCTGAATAGTAGTCCCGGCTGTCGGAAGGGTAATTGGATGTTGTTTTTCTTGAGAGGAAAAGGTTGCAAGCGTTCCTTGGGGATACTAATGATTGTGTATATGTGCATATTTATGTGTATATTATAGCAGAGTAAAAAAATAATGCACAGTAGTCGGGAGGGGGGGATACACTTCAAAATGACCGTGAAATGTCAGTGTTTTTCGATTTGTTGTACAGTGTTGCTTAGCGTGTGCAAAATTTTTATAGTTCCATAACCACATTCTTCAGTAGGCAATAAAAATCTATTCACCGGAAAAAGAGGGAAATTAACGGAAAGCAAAATTCTGGATGCATCAAGAAAATACCATATACAAAATTATACATTTTCCTAATGAAAGATTATAAAACATTGGAGCTTAGAGATTGGAAAAATGAAAGAAATCCTTGCACTGCAACACCCTCTACATTTAAACTCCGAAATAATTTGTAGTATTTAGCTTTGGAACTTCAAATGGCGGCGCCGTCTGGTGGCGGTTCAAGTCACGCTCGTACAAAAAACGCCAATTACGTGAACCAAAAAACACAAACCAAAAAAAAAAAAAATAAAAAAAAAAGGCAAAATAGTCCAAGCCGAAAAATGAAAAATCGTTTCAGGAATACCTGTGGACTCATAAAACCGTTTAGGCACACCGACTGTCGATGATGGTCGGGCATTTTCTGGAAAATTGTTGAAGGGAGAAATACCGCTGAGGGTAAAACAATTGAAGTTCGTGATAGATACACATGTGCTTTTGCCAGTCAATATGGCTTCTAATATGCATGAACTTATGACGTGCGGGCATGAGGAAGGTTAGATCGCGATTCAGTCGAATTATGAGGTAACGAAAATGGCATGCCAAATGCCAAAAAAAAAAAAAGAAAATATAACCACATAACTAAGCAAGTAACTGAATTGTTGAATTGAACCTATAATTTCCTTTCATCCACATACACATAAAGACCCTGCAGTAATAAGGAGATTCATTTGCTAAAAGGGAATAGCCCTGGGGTACTCCAAATGTAATAAATTGCAGGCAGTTTTGAAATATACCAGCGGCTAGGTTTCAATTGGCATCAATTAATCTATAGAACAACCCTCCATAGAATTCAAACTGAAATGGTCGCCTACTTTTGAAGTGAAGATGTCAAAGAAGACTGTTCAATAAATAAACCCAGCGGCCAATAGTGCCTCCGCCTATTAAGTAAACGAGATTGTAGGCAGCGTACCAGATGAACAATACACAAACCCGATTACTTAATGTTGTGGTGGTAGGCGATCACTCTATTTGCATCCCCATACGCAAGTGCAGAGCTTCCACAAGAATTTCAACATTTCTATCCGCATGCGTACCGCATTTACCGATGCGGATTTTCATGCGGATGCAGGTGTGCTAGAGTTCTTATTAAAAAAACCGCTGGTAAGAGAAAGAGACAAAATGTATCATAATCCGTTATGATTTTCTTCATATAAATTATGTGTTGCCCTTTACATCGTCATTTTTTTCTGCTGTCTTTTTAAAATAAGAAATAAAGAAACCTTAGGAGTTGAAAGTAATGAACTGGACTCGGATTTTATTGACTTTTATAAATTTAAAGCATACTTTTTGGAGTAAAAGTTTTATTCAACTCACATAAAGTTAAGATTCAAATCGATTTTTAGCTTCGAAATGATTTTTTTCGGGGTTAGAAAAGCGGTTTGAAGTTAAACTTCGCTAAACTTGTTCGCAAAATGGTGGTAAGAAATTTTTTTTTGCCCCATAAAGTATGCTTTAAATTTATAAAAGTCAACAAATCCGAGCCCTGGTAATGAACCTCAACAAAGTTGATTGGAAAATATAGGACAAATAATTTTAAATAATTTGTATTAAATATAGAAAATATGTCGGGCCCAGGGGTCTCACTATGCATATTATATGCTCTCGGAGTCACCGAATCCAATTTTGAGGTCCACAAAGTTCCTCCGTTTGCAGATTTAGCAATAACCTCAAGAACGTATGCTCGAGCGGGGTATTAGAGCTTATTTTTTACCTTATAGCAAAACGTAGACCCCATGCACTTATATGGAACTAAAATTTGGATCCAGAGACCCCGAAAACATATAGAAAGCATAGTGAGACCTTGGTCGAACACTTTTTCTTGTGGGTCTGTGTAATTATCTACTCATTTGTATTTTTGATAAAAGTTTCATTTCATGAAAATAATCATATCCGCATTCGCACTGCGGAGGTTAGTTTTTAAAATCCGCATCCGCATCTGCATCCGCGGATATCAGAAAAACCACATCCGTGACACCCTTGCTAGTAAGATTGTGTACTAAGATTGTATATGAGGTCGTGTGCATTACTGCCTACGAAGTGTGTTGCGGTTCATCGCTTCTGTAAGCAGCATTTTGGTCGCCGGGAAAGGAAAATTGAGAGAGAAAAAGATAGAGAGAGAGAGAGAGAAAGAGAGAGAGAAAGAGAGAGAGAAAGAGAGATAGAAAGAGAGAGAGAAAGAGAGATAGAAAGAGAGGGAGAAGAGAGAGGGAGAAGACAGAGAGAGATAGATAGAGAGAGAGAAAAGAGAGAGAAGAGAGCGAGAGAAAGAGAGAGAGAGAGAAAAGAGAGAGAAAGAGAGAAAGAGAGAAGAGAGAAAGAGAGAGAGAGAAAGAGAGAGAGAGAGAGTGAAAGAGATAGAGAGAAAGAGAGAGAGAGAGAAAGAGAGAGAGAGAAGAGAGAGAGAGAAAGAGAGAGAGAGAAAGAGAGAGAGAGAAAGAGAGAGAGACAGAGATTTGGTAGAACTCAATTTGGTCTAGTTGAGACCATTTATGGAGCGGTTCAAGACTAGCCGTGATTACTGCAGGGTATATACTTTGATGTTGGGTTTGATATCTTCAGTTTTCAGGACGACTATCGCTTCAATTATCTTTTAAAAAAAAGCATATTTTCCCCCACCTTTCATGTTATTGCAGTCCTGTTTTGAGGTCTAAATTATGTTATATGTTAATATTGTATTTTTCTCTTCGTGTTTTTTTCAAATCGTACGCTCAGAAAACTGCAGGGTTTTCGAATTTCGTTTGGCACCCTTGTTGGCACGCATCTAAGCTGTTAATTTATCTAATTGCTCTAAGGCCAAATGACCACTTCTTTAGGCAATGTCAACCAAAAGTTGTTGAGCAATTATTGCCTTAATAATGATTAAAAATTAAATTTATTGTTGTGAATGAAAAAAATATAAGTATTTCCCTTTTAGGGTCTGTTGATTTTAAGGCAAAAGGCATCTGGCAAATCGCTTTGAAATGCCAACAAGGATTCTTTAAGGGCTAAGCCGCTGTAGTTGAAGCTGTAAGGGGGTTGATGAAAAATTGCTAAACAAGCAAAATTTTCTGAGAGAAATTTTTTTGGGTTTATTTGTCATTTCAAATTCTAAATTATTTTATGTTTTAAGTATTTTAAAATCTATTTTCTGATGCTCTTTTTTCTTCTGTTTTTTTCCTGGTTACAGAAAAAAAAAATTGTCCTTAATCAAAATAAAAGAAAAGAAAAAAAAAATCAATCCCCAAACACGCAACGTCTGCGATGGGTTTCTTTGCCAAGCGACAAATAACACCATCGCTACAGACACCCCCTCCCCATAGTCTCTTTCGCTGTTTCTTTGAGTGTTCGCAATAAGGAAGTCTGGATGGATTGTCTGCTTCCCGGTAGTAAGCATGAGGATTGCCTCAACGTGTTTTATTTATATATATTTTTTTTTTCAAAATAATTTGTTTAAAATTATTTTTTCAAATGCTTTACCCTCCGCACACTCTATCGACACCCACTCAAGGTTCCCATTTAAGAAAAAGTTCCCGCAGCGTGTACGCTCAGCATGCCAATATAGAATGTTCGTATTATTGCATTTTTCGCTTTTCTCTTTGATTTTTGATTTACGATCCGATGACGAAAATTGCACTATTCCTGCCATGTTGTAATGTTTTTAAACAACAAAAAAACCAGACTAAAGGTATGGGTAATAATATGATTATTTTAGTCTGCACGTCTATTCGTATGAGAAACAAAAAAATGGGAAGAAAAAATTCCACCCAGAAACCGGAAGTCTGTATTTTCGATGTTTTTTCTTTGCATACTTCGCGGGGCAACTTCCGTTTTCGCGTTGCAGGGTGTTACTTCAAGACATATTTAGTCAATTTCTTCAAATCGCCTTCGGTTATTTAGCGCTTCTTTATTTTTTTGTACAATTTTCCGCGCATTTGAAGACGGAATGCTGGCGGATTAGTTAAACTGACAGAATTCTGTCTTTCGGTTCTTCAAATCGGTGAACTCAGAGCTCTCAAGGAACTTCAACCAATGAACTGGGATTTACCAAGTTAAGTTGGTTTAAAGAAGTATTTAGTGACCGTACTATTGGTACATAATGTGATTGATCCTACACTATTCAATACACTGAGAAAAAAATCAACCAGAAAACTGGTTAAATCAAAAGGAAAAACATACAAAAAGGGTTCAACGAGAAATATTTTTAATTTTAACAATTTTTCTTGTTGGAAAAAATAAAGATTTGCCTTTTGAATCAACCACATTTCAGATTGAATTGAAATGATAATTTTCCAAAATGGATTTAAATTTAAATTGTTGAACTAACCACGGACATAATTGAAATGACAAGATCATTTTTAAAATAAAAAAAAATTTTCTAAAATACCCATAAAAGAAAAAAATGTAAAAAAAAATTTAATTAACGTTCAAAGCAAATGACCACAGAGCCCTCTGCTGAACATAACCCCAAAATTAACCATTTGATGGACTTCATCCGATATTGTCACTCCGTTGCCGTGACTGCTTTCGCAATAGGGATGGGCAAAAAAACATCTATATATCAAAACATCGATATTTTTAAAACGATATATCGAATATTTATGCCGATATTTTTGCTCGGCGATATATCGTACATCGATATACTTTTCCCGACATCGAAAGCGATATTTTGTATATGTCTGTCGTTGTAAACATGTGCTTCACACTTAAATATTTCTCTTGGATATAAAGCGGCATTTTAATCGTTCATGTCTTATCTTGTCGTATCATATCTTATCATTCCATCTGAGAACTCGAAAACGTCCTTTTGTACACTCCAATTTTGTCTAAAATATGTACAGTGTACTCTGTCTTAAGCAAACACCTACGGGACCGAAAGATCTGTCCGCTTGACAGAGGTGTTCGCTTAAAAGGAAAGATTTGAGAAGCAGGAGCACTAGAAATCCTGAAATCTGTCAGTTTAGAGTAGTGTCGCTAAGGAGGGTTCTCCTTAAGCAGAAGGTATACTGTATTTTAGTACAGTAGTCATTTTTAGTTGGTATTTATAATGTCGATGTATCGAAAACTCGATATTTCTCCTCCGATAGTATTGTTTCAATTTCGATGCTTTTTAAATAAATCGATACGATATATATCGATGTATTTTCCAATTTAGCCCATCCCTATTTCGCAATGCTTAAAAAGTTCTAATATGAATGAATATCTTATATGTCTTATTTTATAAACCAAATGAGAATTATACCGAACGTAAAGAAATGTAATTAAACATAGTTTCCTTCAAATCGACGAAAAATGTTGTTGACTTAACCATTTTTCTTTTGAAATTTTTGTTCTGTTCGAAAATCAAAAGGACTGTGAATAATAATGCGCCCTTTTAAAAAAATCATGGTTAAGTTCGCTCAGTGTAGGTGTGATTAACCTTTTTGCAAGTGAGGGCGCAATGACAAATCATGATTGCGAAATTTTTAAAACTAAGTAACATTATCTTGCAATTGAGTTGAACTGTATTAAATGCTAAGAACTCGTTTCAATTCGAATACGAATTATAAATCCCACCAATTCCTTAAATTTAGCTTAAGCTCTCTGTGCGCTTGTCCTGAAGTCAAAGAGTCTTGCCGACTGCGGCCCAATGAAAGGGATTTTAAGGTTTTGTGGATTTTTGAATAGATACTACCTTAACACACTGTAGGAACAGATTTTTAGGTTTCTACTTATTTCCCAATGTCCTTCAAATATCCTTACAAAATCCTTTTTATTAAGCCCTTTTTAAAAAGTTTATATCTCAAAAACAAATTAAAATAAAAAGTTAAAACAAATGGCAGCTGATAGCTTATAAAACGAAAAAATTATAAAAATTAATTTTACACTGAGAAAAAAACTTTCACAACAAAGAAAAAAATTCAAAATTTTTTTTCAGTGTATTCCCCTTTTTTCGCCACTTTCTCGCTACTTCTAAAAAATTCCTCTGAGTATGAACTTTAATACAAAAACTTTTTATCAAAATCAAAAGGTAGTTTTAGGAGATATTAGCAAAAACGTAAGCCCATATAGACACTCCCAGTACGGATATGCTTTAATTTTCTTAGCTTTTTTCCACTCTTGTCCCTAATTTCATTCTACGAAAACCTTTATCATCATTTTATTGAAATATTTCTTTAAATAATTTAATCAATTAAATATATAGGTTAATTTTTCTGGGTTATTCTGGTAATCGTTGCTAATTTCAAATAAGATATTTGACGAAAATCAACGTGACAGATGACAATGTCGACCTTGAGGACCTGACTAAATTGATATAATTACGCTTTTCCATAGCACGTGACACTGAAGACGACCTTTTAAATTTTTGTTTTGTTCATTTATCCATTTAAAAGTTCCGTAATGGATGATTAAAGCAGCCAATTAGTATAAAGTTTGTTCATTTAATATGAACCACATTTTATTCCGGCTTTTCCTTATCGGTAGGAGCATAAATAATTCAATCAGAGAAGTGCAAAGGTGGTTTATATAGGTACGTAATTTGATTATTTACATCTAAATATGAAACAATTTTTTGTTTTTGTTGCTTATATTTCGAGGTCGCTACCAGCTGTCAAAGTTTAACAAATTTATTTAGCTGCCAAAAAGATCGTCCATTCTTTGCGAGTAGTGAACGAAATTGCTGAGGCCGGTGTTGCTTTAATGGAAGAATATTGTAAATTAATTACAACTAATGAAGAACAAAGGCAATATTTGCTTTTGCTCGTACAAGAGTATAGGAAAAAGTGTCCTTATAGATACTGAAACCCATCCCTTGTATCTTAAAAACAAAAAATGATTCAAATATCTACAGTATATCTTAGTTCATAAGAATCACAATAATCGGGGCTCGGATTCTGTTGACTTTTATAAATTTAACGCATACTTTATGGGGCAAACATTTTTCTTACCAACATTAAAACGCTTTTCTAACTTCAAAAAAATCATATTGAAACTAAAAATCGCTTTGAATCTTAACTTAACGTGATTTGAACAAAATTTTTACTCCATAAGGTATGCTTCAAACTTATATAAGTCAAAAAAATCCGAGCCCTGACAATAATATTGTAATATTTTGTATGAATCTAATAAATATTAGGTGTAGTAAAAAGAAATCCATTATTTTTCCAATAGATGGCGTTATTTATCTGCATCTCGCGTTGTATAAGTCCGATCGTGTTCCGCTAGGGGGCATTAGAAAGATGACAGTTCCTACTAAAAAAGCTTTTTTGACACTTTTTTGATTGATTGATTCAGTTTTGTTTGAGAGCTTGTCAAAGATGGACATCAGCAAAGAGAAAATTCGCTACATTTTACAGTTTTTCTTCGATAAGGGAGAAAACGCAAGCCAGGCGGCTGAAAATGTGAATAGCGTTTATGGACCTGATACTGTAACAGCCAATCATGCGCAATTTTGGTTTCGTCGATTCCGTTCCGGTAACTTCGATGTCAAGGATGCACCACGCACTGGAAGGCCAATTGTCGAAAATGTCGATAAAATCATGGAAATTATCGAGTCCGACCGTCATGTTAGCACTGTTTAGATTGCAAAAGAGCTAAAGATTGCAAAAAAAACCGTTTGGAACCATTTGAATAAGGCTGGATACACAAAGAAGCTCGATGTATGGGTGCCACACGAGTTAACGCAAAAAAACCTCATAGACCGAATTTCCATCTGCGAATCGCTGCTGAACCGCAACAAAATCGACCCATTTCTGAAGCGGTTGGTGACTGGTGATGAAAAGTGGGTCACTTACGACAACGTCAAGCGAAAACGGTCGTGGTCGAAACACGGTGAACCGGCGGAAACGGTGGCCAAGCCAGGATTGACGGCCAGGAAGGTTTTGCTGTGTGTTTGGTGGTATTGGCAGGGAATTATCTACTATGAGCTGCTCCCATACGGCAAAACTCTTAACTCGGAACTCTACTGTCAACAATTGGACCGTCTGAAGGAAGCAATCGCCCATAAGCGGCCAGCTTTGGCCAATAGGAGAGGAATTGTGTTCCATCACGACAACGCCAGGCCACACACATCGATAGTGACTCGCCAGAAGCTCCGGGAGTTTGGTTGGGAGGTTCTTCTGCATCCACCTTATAGTCCGGACCTGGCACCAAGTGATTACCATCTGTTCCTGTCCATGGCGAACAATTTTGCTGGTGAAACATTCGCTTCAAGAGAGGCTTCTGAAATTCGACTGTCTCAATTTTTTACTAATAGGAACGAGGGCTTCTATGAGAGAGGCATAATGAAATTACCTTTAAAATGGCAACAAGTTATCGAACAAAACGGCGCATATTTGACCTAAATCGGGTCATTCTAACTATCTTAAATAAAGCCCTCAATTTAATGCAAAAATAATGGATTTCTTTTTACTACACCTAATATATACTTATTTTGAGATTTTATTTAAAATTGAAACCCTTGTGGCGGCCTCTAAATGTCATTAAAAAAATATATAAGTATATGGCCCAATAAATATCGGCGCAGATTGTGCAATTAGCGCCGATAGTGGGATCCCAGCTTTAGGAATAAGGACCACTTTATTATACATTTATGCTAGGGTCATTAGGGTCACACTAGGGTCATTATTTACCAGGGGAACCACAAAAATTATGCATTACGATATTTTGAAATGTTTCCGATGCTGGACCTCTGGTGTTTTTTTGAAAACACATCTATTTATGCACACCTTTAGAAGGGTATTGAGGACTTTAATTGATCACCAGGGCTCGGATATATATGCATTTATAAATTTAAAGCATACTTTATGGAGTAAAAATTTTTTTCAACTCACATAAAGTTAAGATAAGCCGTTTGGAGTTCAACTTCACTAGAATTATTCGCAAAATGTTGGTAAGAAAAGTTTTCCCCCATAAAGTATGCTTTAAATTTATAAATGCATATACATATATCCGAGCCATGCTGATCACCCCGGAACGAAGTTTCACAAGAAAACAATTATAAATTCATTTAATTTTTCTATAATATTGACGCACATACTTTTAGGCTCATAGTCGCGAACCTAGTTTAAACTATTTGAAGGTTTAATCTTTCAAATGATGGTCTTCAGGAGAATTTAATCAGGTTTATTAATTTTAAATGAAAATTTTTTAAAATTTCAAATATAGCCAAAGTATTTTTTGACTTAAACTGGCATGAAGACTATAGGAATATATTAGAGAATTTAAGCTTTCGAAGCGCTTAAACCGAGTCGAAGACTACGACCCTTTATGCCTAATTTAATTAATTTGAGTTGCTCTGTTAATTATTAGGGCAACAGGAAATATTTAAATTCCGAGCCTAAAGGTATGCAATAGAGAATTTATAAGCCAACTGATATCATTTTAAGCCTTTTTAAAAAGAGCTTAATTAAGACTTTTCAGATATTCGCACATCTTTCAAAACCCTACGTAAAGATGTTATTGAATGGGCAAACGAAAGTTTACAGATTTGTCGGAAATATTCGGAATAATTAACTGCATAGTTTTAGGTGCTGAATTTAAATATTTTCTGTTGCCCTAATAATTATATTTTTTGGAAAAAATTTTTAAGTCTCGAGAAAGAGGCTTCATAGCTCTTAAGCTTCACAGTAAAAAGGGGCAATGAAACGATTTAATCTCAAAATTGATTAATTCCTTATTAACAGGGCTCGGATTATGTTGAATTTTATTTATTTAAAGCATACATTATGGGGCAAAAAATTTTCTTATCAACATTTTTCGAATAAGTTTTGCGAAGTTGAACTTGAAACCGTCTTTTTAACGTCAAAAAAATTCATTTCGAAGCTAAAAATCGATTTGAATATTAACTTTATGAATTGAACAAAATTTTTACTCCATAAAGTATGCTTTCATTTAATAAAAGTCAACAAAATCCGAGCCCTGCTTATAAATTTTCTTTAAAATATTTAAGTTTTACTCTTGTAGTTCTAAGTTGGGTCGCATTATGGGTATTCATTCAGACTTCGAACTTAGTGAACTTTGAGAACTTTTTAAACAGCGGTCAAAGCTTCCATGTATTTTGACAGTTAACGCAAAGAAGTTCTCAGAGTTCACTCCTTCGAGGGTTCGAATGAATTCCCATATTATGTTCTCAAAAACATTTTCGCAAAAATACGTTGCATACTTTGAGGCTTTAATCTCTTATATTTATCCTTATTTTTTAAACGAATTTTCCCATTGAAAGTTTCACTCATTTCTGTTTAAACAAACTTCAAATGATTTAATTCATTAAGATTTTTTTATGAATGCGAGTTGGAGCAATTATTCCACTTTAACTTACAATTATTCAATTCCGTTATCGTTGTCATTGTCGCACAAAGAAGGCAAATAACGAAAAAGACGATGAGCCAACAAGTCATATTCGGACTTTGTTTTTCCTTTCCGGAAACTTTGAAAGTAGAACGCGGTCGACGATGACACCTTTTTATCAATTCACAACGAAAATTTTTCGTAAAAAAAAAAAATAAAATGAAATAAAAAAAAAATTTTAAATCAAAACTGAGCGGCAAAAAAAAATCTCTGTTCAAAAATCCAAAATGCAAAGGTGAGCCTCCGCCTCCGGTTCGCAGAACTGTTCCGTTCAAAGCTAAACTTTTCTATGATATTTTTTCACTTTCCGCATCAAGACGATCCGATCCTTCCGTTCATTCATAAGCGCGTCCTTTCGATGACTGTCGCGCAAAGCCGCGTTGCTCACTTTTAAAAAGATGACGTTGAGGTGTCTGGAATCCGATTGCAAATTCAAATGTGTTACTTCTTTCTGCCTTTTTGCATGTGCCCGAGCAACTGATTCGAGCCGTGTACGAACATGCAAAAGTCCCTTTTCATGACGTCGCGACGCGCCGCAATCGTTTCCGCGCATGTTTTTTTATTTTCCTTTTTCTTTTCGAACGCGTTCAGTTACGATATTTACTACAGGGAACAGCCAAACAAGTGGACACGCTTCCACGTTGCTTCAAATCTGCGGAAGTGTTGCGTTAGCGCAAAAATTTTTCATTCATAAAACCGAAGAAGCGTTTGCCTGTGAGAAAAATGACAAACCACGCGATGGCGTTCAAATTTTTGTTTATTTATTTATTTACATCGAAGCACTATGGAACAAATTAGCAAAATACTGTATGAAATGAATTGGCTTCATAGGTTAAGAGTTGAAGTTTTGTTTTTCCAATACGTTGCCAAGCATTGAAATGCTTCGCAGACAGTTTCCAATTTGTTTTCGTGTGTGGGAGATGGGGGAAATTTTTCGCTGATATGCAAAGGTGATTGCATCGTTCATATGAAGTTTCACACATTCAGCAAATGCATGAACGTTCTTAAGACGTTTTGTGAGTATGCGAAAAACCAAAAAATAGAATTACTTGACGTTCGTTCTTTGGCACCACAATTGGAAATATGTTTTCTTGCTTCCTAATTAAGACTCTCTCGCTCTCTCTCTCTCTTTCTAATGCAATTGTGGTCGTATTCACATTTGATTCGATTTTTGTGTAATTCGCACTTTTACGCTTTTCTAACGAGATATGCAGACAGTTGCTAACAAAAGTTATTGCGCCATTTAATTAGTTACAAATAAGCTTCTTCTTTTTCAAGCGATTTTGCTTCGCTTTCAATATGCCAGAAGGGATAATGGTGGCAAAATTCGGAGAAATTTCTTTGTTTGCTTATTGGAGAGGAGAGTGAAGAACAAACGAAAACGTAGGCGATTTTGCAAATATTAAATATTTCTTAATAAGTACGTTAAATTGTTGACAATTGGGAAATTAATCAAGAACACTATTTAAATATTGAGCTCTCTTGATTTTCAATCCCAGTCTCAGCTGGGCTTAGTTTATGGGAAAATCCAGACGTTAGATACACTGCTCTCGTACACTTTAAGTTAAGTTTTCAATTTGAAAGGAAGGTGATAATCAGGGATCGGATTTTCTTGACTTTTAAAAATTTAAAGCATACTTTATGGAGTAAAAATTTTGTTCAACTCGCATAAAGTTCAGATTCAAATCGATTTTTAACTTCAATATGATTTTTTTGAAGTTAGAAGAGCGGTTTGAATATTATTTGGTGCCCCCTATCGACCTCTCCCCCTCGCTACACTACTGCTGGGAGCATCTATATGTACTCACGTTTTTAAATTATCTCAAAAATCCCTCTTTAGATTTTGATGAAATTTTTTTTAATGAATATTCAGAGTTACTATTACTTTTTTTGAATAGCTGGGAAAATGGTGCAAAATCTAGGATACACTGAAAAAAATAATTTAATTTTCTTCTTCTTTTTTGTGGAAAACATTTTTCTCAGTGTAGAATAAAAAAAATTTTTTTTTTGTTCCCTGTTTTATTAACAGGGGTCGGATTTTGTTGACTTTTATAAATTTAAAGCATACTTTATGGAGTACAAATTTTTGTTCAACTCACATTAATTTAAGATTCAAATCAATTTTTAGCTTCGAAATGAATTTTTTTGACGTTAGGAAAGACGGTTTCAAGTTCAACTTCGCTAAACTTATTCGAAAAATGTTGGAAAGAAAATTTTTGTTTGCATAATAATGTATGCTTTAAATTTATATAACTCAACAAAATCCGAGATTTACTTGAATCAAAACTTTTGATTCAAAATTTGAACGAACGGAAGGTTTTCTCAAAATTTTGGAATATAAATTAAAACTTTTATAAACCGTCTGGAAAATTGCCTAGGGAAGTCTGTTGATTAGCTTGGGCCTAGCTAGATTTGCCACAATATAGAAAAATCTTGGCTGGGTCTAGACTGGCCCTGGACTAACAAGTCTTGACTCGATTAGGCTTATCTTTGCCCTACTTTGCCGATTGGTAGAGTCGACCCTATTATGGCGATGACGAGAATCATCTACTTAGATAGACCTATGTAATTTTCTCTGTGTAAATCCTGAATAGAAAATTCTATCCTGGCGTCATCGTGGGGCTAGTTAGTCCAGCCTTTTTAGTGGCCTTCTTAGGAAAAATCTAAACAGTACCTCACTTGATTTTACTAGTTTTAGCCCATGTAAATATATCGCACATTAATCAGTAAATCGGCACAACTCAAAATTTTGCATTTTTCGGGCAAACGGCCAATAACTCTCGACGCCTGTAAAAACAATTTTTTTTCTTAATTCATATAATTTTGAAATAACTGCAGAATCAATAAATATAAATGCCAATATTTTACGTGTTCATTTTGCTGTAGTAAAATGTTGGCAAACATGAAAAAAACGATTGAAAAAACTTCGAATTATGCCGTTTTAGTGATTAGTGTGCGATATGTGAATTTTTTTTCCGAGAAAGAAAATTTGAGAAATTTTTTTTTATAATTCTCACTTAGTTTAAATTCGTGGAAATATAAAGTGGTGTACTTTTCGTGTTGAACGTCAGCTTTGCGCAGAGCCGATATCGAAACCAATGACGTTCTACGGAGGTGCGATTATTAGCTAGTTGATAACTAACCCAAATACCCTGCCATGGGGACGTGAAAACTTAATGATTCTCATCAGTTTTATATTAATATCTAGAAGTTAAAGTTTGGAAAAATTTTTTTTATTATGAGTAGTAATATTTAGTATAAATTATTTTTGGACTTTTTTTTTAAAAACAAAAGGAAAGGTTTTCAATTAACATATGGAATGCATAAAAAAAAACTAGGAGTGGTGTTATTTCTGCTTTTAATAAATGGAAAACTTAATTTCCAAAAGGCTACAACAATAAAGAATTAATTTTGTATGTAACAATTTTCACTTTGTCGATTTTTAAATTGCACGTTCTATGACAAACCGGTAAAACGATTTAAGTTTTATAAACCAATCGATTTGTTAAGACTAATTGAAAATTTTTTTTGAAATAATATATGGCTTGCCAGTATAGGTAAATTTTACCGCAAAAGAACTGTTAAAAATTTATTTATTTCATGCCAAATGTATGACTTAGAAAATTGAGTAGTAAATGTAGTACGGCCAATGGTTAATAAATTAGAGCAAAATAAAACTACTAATAGCATTTCGACAAAGTTTTATGATCTCTATGTAAAACAAAGCGATTGGCATTTGGTTTCATATTGATATAATGTATCTTCTTTTTTTGGGACATGACTTGAATATTGAAACGACTTTCCCAGAGTAAGTATAAAATTTTTATTTTCGAACTCGCCTAGTCCTAAATCGAAAAAATTACAATGGAGGTGGATTGTCAGATTTTGATAGGTCTTAGACAAAATAACAAATCATTAACAAATTACCAAGAGCATAGCTAGATTTTATAAGGCAAGACCAAGATATAAACTAGGCAAATCTATCCAGGTCCTTGCAATGTCTAGTCAAAATTTTTTAGCCGGTAATACATAAAACAATTTATTTTTTTTTTTAGCTCTGAGGACGCTTTGAAGATCCTTGTTTTCAAAAAAAATATGATTCACATTTGTCGGACGATTTTGAAAGACTCGAAAAAATGACACCTTGCTAAATATATCTTCTTTTTTACTACTGAATATTGAAACGATTTTCCCAGGTATGTCAATATTTTTATTTTCGAATTCACCTAGTCCTAAAACGAAAAAAAATTACCATGGAGATGGATTTGCAGATTAAGATAGGTCCTAGACAAAATAACAAATCATTAACAAATTAGCAAGGGCATGGCTAGACTTTATAGGGTAGGACCAAGATATAAACTAGGCAAATCTATCCAGGGCCTTCGCAATGTCTAGTCAAAAATTTTTACTATTTCTTTTTTTTTGTCCAATTTGTTAAGTTTTCCGACTAAAAAGTGGTCTATTTCGATTTAATTTGAAGCTCGTTTGTTGCAGTCTTCATAAATCGTACATTCCTCCAACTCATCTTGATATCATTTCAATTCGCGGAAATTGCTCCTTCCACTTGATTGATTTGGATTAACAAACGGCAATTTAAATCCAAGAAACTTCTGAATATAAGCTTTTAAAGCTCCATCCTGATTTTCAAAGCTTTTCATTAACATACATTTTCCATGTTCAAGAACCATTGCAGAACTTCTGGCGGAAAAGCATTTTTATTGGAAAAGCTTTTTGAATATAGCGGTTAGCTTGAACAGTTTCTTTTAAAGCCCAGTTTTCGCATGAACTCCTTTAGTCAACAGAAATTGTTATGGTCATCCAAAATTTAAGGTTTCCATTGAATGTCTGAGGTCATCAAAATTTGACTGCAGTTTCTGAAAAAACTCGGTGAATACAGCAACTCCCTTTATTTGATGGACCACTTTGAGGAATAATGTTTTATTGAAAAAGACGGGACTCAATCGGTTTAATTTAATAAATAGATTTATCAGTTGATTCAGTTGAACTTTTTATATTCATGTACCATCCCCTGTAAGTATGCTATATTTTTTCTTATTTTCAACACAAAAGACAAGATACAAAATTATCTAATATTAAAACTAAAACATAAAACTACAGCATAACGACACATAACGGTCTTTCCATTTTAGGAAGGCGTGCGGCTCCTAGAAAGGAATTTTAGTGTTCCGTAATTTTTTTGCTAAGTAGTACCTAAAAACACTCTAGGAACCGATATTTAGGTCCCCGTTACGAAATGTCCTTGAGATATCCTTAAAAAATCTATTTTGGTAAACCTTTTCTTCAAAAAGGCTGATTGCTAATAAAGAGGGCTAAGATTTTGTTGACTTTTATAAATTTAAAGCATACTTTATGGGGGGGGAAAAAATTTCTTATCAACATTTTTCTGAAAAATTTGGCGAAGTTGAACTTGAAACCGCTTTTCTAACGTCAAAAAGATTCATTTCGAAGGTAAAAATCTATTTCAATCTTAACTTTATGTGCGTTGAACAAAATTTTTACTCCATAAAGTATGCTTTAAATGTATAAAAATCAACAAAATCCGAGCCATGTTAATAAAACCGGGAACAAAAACAAATTTTTTTTATTCTACACTGAGAAACATTTTTTCACAAAAAAGAAAAAGAAAATTAAATTATTTTTTTCAGTGTATCCTAGTTTTTGAACCATTTTCCCAGCTATTCAAAATAATTCTGAATATTACCTTTCATAAAAAAAATTTCACTAAATTCTAAAAGGGGCCCTTTGAGAAAATTAAAAAACGTCAGTACATATAGATGCTCCCAGCAGTAGCGTAGCGAGGGGGAGAGATCGATAGGGGGAACCAAATCATATTTCAACTCTTATGAAGGTATTTCTATTGAGGCCGGTTGGAGGCGGCGGCATTTCCTGCATTGTTTCCCCATCGAATGCCCCGGTAGCATGCTCCAGACAAATGTCATTCAATATGCGCATTGATAACAATATCTAGAATTTAAAAAATTTAATATCTCAAGGTCATTTTCTTTAAGCAAAAGTTGTTCATTTTCCAAAAGAACCTTTTATTGACTTTTCTTTCCCAAAAAGTTTTTTATAAAACAGAATCATAAAAACCCTTGAGGTACTTTAAAAGGGCGCTTGAACACTGTTTGTTTTTTTGTTCTTCTGTGAAGAAGCGCAGTGCCTGAATTAATGGCTTCTAGAGCTTAATTTAATGAATTTGAGATAAATGAATTGATCTGAAAGGCTCAAAGCCACATTATTGAAAACTTCGATTGAAAAGTCCAAAAAACCAAGTAAACAGAAGTTTCCTTTTGGTTTAAATAGGCAGCCCGTTGCTTACACCAAATATGCTAAAGTATATGTTTACAAATGTACCCAGCAGGAAAAGTCACCAGGACAGAATTGATGAGGTCGGGGTGTTTTGGAGCCGGAGCGTATGACATTTCATTGGACACTTTGTATGACATTTGTACACAAACTGACAGTGACTTCCCGGGGGCTTTTCTCACCCTATAATAGGGAGCTCCTGAATTTGAAAGTTTCCGGGCCACCTCGACCCCTAAATCTCAATGTAAAAAAATGAAAAAAATCACCAATTCGTTTTTTTAGGTAGTAGAACCGAATGGCGAGGCAGCCCGGAAATTTTTTAAAATTTCACAATCCGAGGGAACACCCCACTAGATACGGTTGTACGGTTGTTGATAAAAAAAAAAAAAAATACGAACGCTAATAAAAACCGTGCGCTTAACAAAAATATTTCAATCGAAAAATATGTCAATCAGCTTGCGGTATGAACAGAATAAATCAATAGCCAATGAAACCATATTTTTGGATTTCTACCGAGAATCACGTGCCGTCGATATTTTGCAATATTTACAGTTTTTTTTTTTATTTTTTATTAAACTCTTTTTGTAAATGGAATAAACTTAATTGCCATTTCTGACAGCGGTTAAATCTATTGCGGTTTCATCATAGCTTTTAAAGTGAAAAAGGAAAATGTCCTTGTTTGTTTGCTTCCATCGAGGGAATTTATATTTGTACTATGTATAAAATACATTGCATATGCAACCATGCATTTAAAAAATTGCATAATTAAAAGATCCTTTAAGTGATGATATCCAATTGATCCAAAAATGCATGCTTTTTTTTCAAAAGAATTTTATTGAAGATTTGAGAGTGCATATTTCAAATAAAAATAGCAGGGACGTAACTGTTATAAGATTTTTCATGAAAAAGTCACAAATAATAGTTATCCATAACTTTTTCAAATAAATCGATTAAACATAACTCTTATAAGAACCAAAAAAGCTGTTTTGGTTATCATAACCAATTACTATGAGGAAAAACTTCATAAAGGTTACGATAACCATTATGAGTAAGAAATATTTTTAATTGGTTACGATAACCATTATGAGTAAAAAATATTTTATATTGGTTACGATAACCATTATGAGTAAAAAATATTTTATATTGGTTACGATAACCATTATGAGTAAAAAATATTTTATATTGGTTACGATAACCATTATGAGTAAAAAATATTTTATATTGGTTATTTTTTTTTTTCGTCTGTTGTTATTTTAATAGTTTTGGAAATTAGAACTACGAATTCGGTATTAGAACTCTTAACAAATTCTCATTTCCTAAAAGGGTGAAAAGGCTTAACGATATGCTTTAAGGCAAGTGTCGACTTTAGAGTTTTTTAAATAGTTAGAGAGAATACTCGCGTAGAGACACGTAGAGACATGTAGAGACACACAAAAATAGTTCCTCTACTTGTCTCTACGTGTCTCTACTCGAGAATTTTCTCTAACTCTACGTTAAAAACTCTATAGTCGACATTTGCCCTTATATTATTTTCTTTGCAGGTGAAACAAGTTTTATGGATGGAAAACATTAGCAAATCAAAGGGTTTCTTATAACTTTTTATGGAAAAGCCTAAATTCAATGAATAATAAAACGCGGTGTTAGCTACTATTTTGATTTGATTTTACAAATTTTTATTCAATTTTATAAACATTATAGATTGTAGCATATCGCTTGAGAGATTCGACCTCAAGTCTGATAAAACAAGTTTTAAGGCCGAAAATGCCCTTTCGACGCTGACTTGAGTTGCTGGAACCGCGTGCACGACTTCGAAAAGACTTTCCATTTTCCGTTAATTCGAATTTCAAGCAACAACAATTGGAAAAAGAGTATAAAACATATGATATATGACAACAAAAACAACAAGAACAACGCGAGTATTCTCTCTAACTATTTAAAAAACTCTAAAGTCGACACTTGCCTTAAAGCATATCGTTAAGCCTTTTCACCCTTTTAGGAAATGAGAATTTGTTAAGAGTTCTAATACCGAATTCGTAGTTCTAATTTCCAAAACTATTAAAATAACAACAGACGAAAAAAAAAAATAACCAATATAAAATATTTCTTACTCATAATGGTTATCGTAACCAATATAAAATATTTTTTACTCATAATGGTTATCGTAACCAATATAAAATATTTCTTACTCATAATGGTTATCGTAACCAATATAAAATATTTTTTACTCATAATGGTTATCGTAACCAATTAAAAATATTTCTTACTCATAATGGTTATCATAACCTTTATGAAGTTTTTCCTCATAGTAATTGGTTATGGTAACCAATTATAAGTAAAAGTTATAATAATAGTTATAAAGGACCAAAAAGCCAAAAAGGTTATTTTTAACATGACTTTTATTTTCCTTTAAAAAAAATAACAGTTATTTCGGGTCCCTGAAAAATAGTAAATTAAAAGATTTTCGGTTTAAGAAATTAGAGAGTTTAAATTTTCGAACAAATTCCATAGCAGCTTAATTTGATCAATTACACTGGCTTACAAATAATTTAATTTTTTTTTTCAGGAGTTCTAAATGCAATTTTCTTATGACCTTTGGCCTTCTAAGCAGGAAAAAAATGTTTAAAAAAATTTTTATGGTACATTTTTTTTTTATACTTATTGATTTTTGGAAAAAAAATTTTTTTTTCTTTAACTCATTAACGACTGACGCTAGATTCCGTTGTCCGATTTTTACAAAACTTCACACAGACATTACTTATGGTGTTTATATTGACAAAAAAAAAATTTTTTTTTCCCTGCCACGCCTGAGCCTGCAGGACATGGGTTTTTTTCTACCCACTTCGCTGTTAAAGGGTTAATTATTTTTTTTTTGCAAAGTGTGTCAATAAAAGCACTTCTTCGTTCCGATTAGATGAAAAATCGTAAAAAAGAAATCGGTCAATTGTTGGTGTGTGTAAAAAGGGACTTACGAGGGACATTCCAGAAAAAATTTCGATTGTTTTAAAAATTTTTGAACATTGCAAATTGGACTCGTGAACAACCCATCATGCCTCTATATGACCCCAAAATATTTTTAAAGTAGTCTGATCTCTTCTCTACCTAGACATTAAAACCAATTTAAGATACCTTTCAACTACCTCAAGCTAGATTTTTTTTTATGGCTTAATTTATGGGTATTTAAATACCCATCCGTCGTTAATGAGTTAAGGCGGTATTGCAGCATTTTCTACCAGAACTCCACAGTACATCATCTGAATTGAAAAGATTATCCCGGTAATGAAAGTGAAATTAATTCTTCTAAAACTTGCTCTTACATAGTTTTGGGATCGGTCGAGAAAATGTGACTCTGGAGACCTTTAAACTTTATAAAAAATAAATTTTTTCAGAGAAAATTCATGATATTTGTTCTTTTGCCATACTGGCATCTATAGAGATCGATCGCAAACAGATAATTTTTTTACAATTTTTAATTTAAAGTCGATTCTTTATCCATTCAAATGAGATATCATTTTCCAAAATCTATTCATGGTTTGTTAGTGTGGCTACCATCAAAGGTGACGCACTGAGGCATCATATAGGCCCGTTGTGATAACACGAAAAATGGGGAAATAAAGTAGAACAGAAACAGAAAAGACGACACAATAAACGTCCACGTCTGAGCTGGGATTTGAACCCTGATGTCCATGGTCTCGTGAGTAAGACTAAAATTTTATATGTGAAAGAGCAAAATGACCAATAAAAATGACTAGGGACACATAAAATATTTAAATTGACCACCTAAAAGTATGCTTATAAATATTAGAAATAATTCCATTGCCGGAAAGCTGCTCGTTCTAAGAGCTTTCTCCATTTGAGAACATCCTGAGCAAGCTCTTAAGAAGTTGGCTGATTCTTCTAAAGTCTTCATTATGAACAGGGCTCGGATTTTGTCGACTTTTAAAGCATACTTTATGGGGTTCTTATCAACATTTTTCGAATAAGTTTAGCGAAGTTGAACTTGAAACCGCTTTTGTAACGTAAAAAAAATTCATTTCGAAGGTAAAAATCTATTTGAATCTTAACTTTATGTGAGTTGAACAAAATTTTTACCCCACAAAGTATGCTTTAAATATATAAAAGTCAACAAAATCCGAGCCCTGATTATGTAGCATTAGTATAGGCCTCAATATTATTTTGATTTGGTTTTTCAACAATCAAAAGCATACATCTAGGTGTTGAATTTAAATATTTCCAGTTTCCCTAAAAATTACTTATTTAAGCTAGAAAGTATGCAATGATTTTTTGTGATGAAGCTTTAAAAACAGTGCATTTAGATGCCCTGAGAAAAATTACTGTAAACTAGTGTTGTCAATTATATTCCAGTTTTTCAAAATCTTTGTAATAAATTTTTTTGATTATTTTTCTGCAGTTTAAGCCATCATTGAACCCATTATTTGAAAGCTTCAACCCTCAAAAAGTTTAAACTGGAATGAAGACAATAATCCTTAAAGCTTTCTGTTCTCTCTTAAAATATTATAATATAAATAAAAAAAATATTCGAATAATTTTATTCACTTTCGAACCGCAAATGAAAAAATTTCGCTCACGTCAAGGACGAATAAAATTGTGCAGACAATGAACAGAAATTGGAAGCCATCGGAATAATGATTGCGGTTATTTTTCATTATCTGACATCGCATGAAATATCTGCGATGCTAGCAAGCATATCAATAAAATGCATCGAATTCTAATATTGAAATAATGATGTCCTTTGATTTTATTGCAACAATGGCGTCCTTTTTCTGTTCTAGACAATTTTTTTATTTTTTTTAAATTTTTTGTTCAATCCAATTAAAGATGTATTCTTGTTGCATTTTGCTTTGTTGGCTTTTGTTGTGCTCGAGGACATTGAAGCTTAGTACAAATTTTACATTTTTACAAATTGTAAGAAGACATTTTTTTTATGTAAGAGGAGAAGAAGTGAAAAAAACTGGTTTCTTTTTTTTCGTCCATTTTTCTCATCTTTGAACAAAGTCGATCCGCTCTGAGAAAAAAAAACCCGAAATCCTTTTAACAAAAAAAAATCTAATCCAAGCAGGAAAGCGATGCGGTAAGCAAGCTGTGATATACTCTCACATCATAAGCTCACAATTCTAGGTTTATCTAACTCAAAGGACATGGAAAACCACTCAAAGGTATTATTTGCTTTCTGCAAAACTAACAAAAAATGGAGAAAAAAAAAAATTGCACTCGCTTGGGGAGCAATATAGAATCAATGCAAAAAAAAAGAAGAGCCAACATTGCACCAGCGATCAAACCGATACTGAACTTTAGTTGATTTCCTTTCATTCGATTTTTTTTTTCTCCATTAAACATGGTTACAAAAGCTTTCCACAAAAAAAGAAAAAAAAAAAAGAAGTGACATCGTTCCCCCTCGATAATTCCATGTTAAAAACAAAAAAACGATGTTACGACACGAAAAACTAAACTCTCAGCAAAACAAAAGCGTTATTAAATGATAAGAAGTGGTTTTCTATTTCATATCCTCTTTTCTTTGGCCTTTTTCCTTTTTTGTTTCCATTTTATCTTGTCTTTTGTCAAAGTTTGAAAAATATTTGACCTGAATTCCAAGTTGGCAACTTAAAAAAAAAAAAAAATAAACGAACAAAAAAACTGAAAACGATAGACTATTCAGAAAAGCAACTAGTGCAAACAAATTTGTATTGTTTATCATTGTTTGGAATATATTTGAGAATTTGTTTTCTATTTAAATACCCACAGGCGGGTTTTCCTTATATGTTTTTTTTCTCTCACTTCTTTCGAATGCTCAAAGTTTGCTTGGGTGGACGTGAACACGCCTGCCTGTGTTTGGACAAATATTAAAAATAAAATTTAAAATTTTTGCCCGCCGATCAATAACAGTGGGAGTCCGAACCCTATGGGCCACACAACTAACTTTCCAGAGGAGAAAATTTAATGGAAATCGAAATCGAAACACTTACTAACTAAGAGGCTGTTTCCACTATAGCCGCATCTTGCATCTTTCAGCATTTTGGCAAGATGCGAAAAGATGCCATATGAATGTACATGCAATTGTTGTTGTATGCTGAACCGCATCTTCTTCGCCTCTTTGAAAGATGCGAAGGAAATGCGATATTTTTCCGATTATCTATCGATTTTAACAGCACATATCTATTGAAACATATGTGATAAACCAGCATTTCAGAAATTTTAAGCAAAAATGGCGATGGAAACCAAGAAGAAATGTAAGAAAACCATTTCAAATTATAATACAATTTATTAAATTCCTTTGTTCCAATGAAATCAATGAAGGCGACCGAGTGTGCTGGACATGCGCATATCGATTGTAAACAAAAATCAGGTGATTTCAAAGATGATACATGCAAAATGCTAGTGGAAACACCATTCTCAAAAATTCGCATCTTGAAGATGCGAAAGCATGATGCGGCTATAGTGGAAACGGCCTCTTATTTAGTTTAACTTGCTTAAAACTAGGGATGTGCCGGATAACAAATTTGCCGGATAACCGGATACCGGATATCCGATACATATATATCTTAATATAATTTTTCTGTATAAAATTGTAAATATGCTGGCCGATCTGAACACAAATTGACAGATGTACTTAAATATGTTTTCTGGCAACGCTGTTCAAGTGATACAATCAGCTACTTCTATAAACTTCGAGAGTCAAGGCAGTGATCGATGCAAAAAAAATTATGGCAAGCTATAGAAAATTTGAAAATTTTATAAAATTTGCCGTAACTTCCAAGGCAAGAATCGCCTTTTTTATGGTGGAAACAGATTGGCATCCAATATCCCAACTTAAAGAAAATGACTATGAAATACTTTTGCCCACCGCCTTCATCAGTGGAATCGGAAAGACTTTTTAGTGCCACAAGCTCTATGTATACAGAAAATAGAAACAGATTGTTACCAGAAAATGCTGAAAAAGCTGATATTTATAATGAAAACTATTAAAATTGTCAACTTTTGCTATTGATGTGTTTATAAAAAATATTAAAAAACTGTCGTAACTCAAAATCGGCCTCATTGCATTAACATTCCTCTGGGAAGATAAAAATTCAATTTCGTAAAGACCTTTTTAATTTCCCTAATATCCAATAAATTTCAGTACAACCCAGCCAACCAAAAGAGCTCGCACGGCGCTTCTAAGGACTCCTTTTCGGGAGAAAAGAGCACATGGAAAAAGTTTACTTTTTGGGATCTCAAAATTTGTTTTTCATGATTGCTAGAATGCTCCTTAAGAGTTTGTTTGGTCTTTCTTCCAGAACTTTTTAAAAAATGGCCTAAATCCTCCTAGGCGTTGCTTCTTTAAGGCCTTAGCAAAAGCACTACTTCGAAGAGTGCCTTTAGGACCAGTTAATATAATTTGAAGCCTTTATAAAAGGACCTTGATGAAGGCTTTAAAGATATCCGCACATATTTCAAAGCCCTTCCTCAAAATGTGATTAATAAAAGGGGAAACCTAAGAGATTGAAAAGATTAATCAATATCGGAAATATTCGAAATATTTAAATGCATACTTTCGGGTGCTAAATTTAAATATTCTCTGTTGCCATAATTACACATAATTATCAGTGTATGAGGAATGTTTTCTTCCATGACAATCTAGTTGCGTATACGACGGTGTGAACGGCGAGCTTAATTAGTAGTGTCTCAATCGGTATTTCATGTCATATATTTTCTTGTATCAAATTTGTAGCTGTCTTCAGGCATTTCAATGTTTGAAATTATTATTCCAAGAAGTCTTTTGATAAAATTCATCATATAATCATATATTGTTTATGCAGCTTATGACAACGAACGGAGAAAATTCATCTTCAATTATTCGATTTCTTTGTTTAAATTTAGCGAGAACTATTCATTTCTGTTGAAAAGTTATAATCCAAGAATTCAGAAGAATCACATGAAAAGACCACAACTGAGAACATAAAACAAAATTCCACCACAAGATTTTCCTGCGGTTTCATAGCGCGACATTAAAGTACATCGCAATGGAAGGCTTTCGCATACGAGCAAGAGAGTACGCATATGGTGTGGGGGTACATATGATACATATCATTTGCAGTATGAACTTATAAGCACCGAAATTTTATACTTGCGTTTGAGGAGAGCTTTAAGTGAGGCTTACAAGTGTACAGACGTGCATTCGAGAAAAAGAAAAGCGAAAAAAAAATTTAGAAAAAATCCGAAAAATTGAGTCCGCTCGCATGTTGTGGCTGTGAAGTACTTCGCAGCATCACTTACTTATCGTTCTCTACGACAGCAGCTACATAGCTTATGGTGGACACTCGCAGTGGAAAGCAGCTTTACTTTTCACTTTTCACTCCGTCTTTTTGCTTTCTTTGCTTTTCGTTGGTTACGTTCGTCTTTGGTTTTCCTCCAAATGTTGTCTCTACGTAGAGAGCATGTTGCATTGCACAGCGCTCGCATGATGATAAATCTGAGTAACTTTATAAAGCTCGACAGAAGTCGACAACAAAATCCGTAAGAATATGCTTGCGGTTGCAATTTGGCTTTTGCCAAGTTGCTGTTATGTCGTTGCTGGCTGATATTCTTCAGCAAAAAAAAAAAAAAAAAACTGTGCCACAATGCATAAGGAAGTTGATTTCCGCACGCATTGCTCTATGCTCGAGCGAATGCGACGTGTGTGTGCGCGTTTGCTTCGGGTCTTGTGTGTGCTCTAAGTAAGACTTGTGGCATGCTTGAAAGCAATAGAATTCGTCGTTAGTTCGGCTGTGCGAAATGTGAGATTTTCGGAAGGGAAATTGAGCATTCTGCAGCATTCATATGGGTATGGAATGTGGATGTCTTGCAGTTATGAAAATATTCAACACGCGACTTCATTTCCTTTTATTGAATTCTAAATCCTTCAGTCACTATGAATGCCATTCCATATGAATACAATGTATGAATATACAGATATATGAATGTGTAAATGCCAAATGTGCACATATGTGTAAGAAATGCATGAATGAAATGAACATCTGCCTGCCTGCCACAGGTTGCCAATGCATTTATAATCATTTAAGCACATTTCGTTTCATTGCACATCTCAATCGCATCATTGCATAGAGAAGCACCCCATCAGCACTATCCCCCGCATCGACTCGCACGTTGAACGTTTATCATGCTTACACATATATTTATAAATAAGTATATGCCAGCACTTAACAATCCTTTTGCCAGTTACGAGTCCTCATATGTGATAAATTAAGTGCTACGCTCGCATACGATACGTTGACCCATTTTCAGGTTTTTTTTTTCAATTTTTTTTTTCGCCATTCTTTTATGGGTTCCAAACTTTTGTGCTTAATACATTTTGCACACCATCCAACATGCACCGTAATAGTGTGCGGCACCTACTCTCTCGATTGTTGCTTTCGTTATTTATGCGCCTTTTAGCCAGTGCCAGTGCACAAAAAAAACCATAGTCTCCTTTTCGTTTTGTTGCAGTTTGCGTATTTCGATATTTATCGCGTATTTAAATGCAATTGTGTCACACACAATGTTGCAGCCAACGTCCTGTCGGTCTGCCGTCGTCCTATCGCTCTGTTATCCCTCGCTCTATGGTATTTCGGCCGTATTTCATTCGAGTTTTCACCTCGTGTTTGCTTATTGTTCCACAGACACACCGGTTGGTAGTTTTGCCAAGTGTTTTTTTTTTTCTATTCTGTCGTTTCTTCTTTATTTTTTGTTTTGTTTTATTTTTCCTCAGGATTTGTTTATGTTCGAAATGCGTTCTCTTAGAGCAAACGAAAGAGAGTTTTTGGAGACATTTTTTCGGCTCTACTGTGGTGCGTTGGAAGCTGCTCTCCAATTGTGGAACGTATTCGAAATTGATTTGAGTCGTTGAATTCTTGTTCGATTGTCGCGCTTTGAAGCTTAGCCTAACTTCGATTCGAAAGTTGCATGCATTACGAATTTTGTTGCAGAAATATTTTATGTATTAATTAATTTAGAATTTTTAACATACAAATCATCGGCTTAGGGTGTAAGCCTGTTAACTCAAATTTGAAAAATTTAACTGGACAGACAAGGAACTGCTCCAAGTTTACATTTCCATCTTAGAAAGGAAACCCAAAATATAGTTGCTTCACTTTGCGATATATTATTTTTTTTTAAAGTAAGTTACATTTAGAGCTCGGATTTTGAATATTTTGAATTTTTTTGAATTATTTTAATTTATTGAATATTTTGAATTTTTCTGAATTTTTTTGCATTTAACTTTGCCTTTTGAATATTTTATTCACTGAAGTAGGCTTTTTTTTTGTTATTTTAACAATTCAACATTTTAAAAGGCATACCAAGGCGTATTTAACAAGGTGGTGGCAGTAGTACAACAACAATGTAAAAAAAACTCGGAAATGCCAAAATCAGTTCACGCTTGTTTGAATTTTGTTCCAATATAAACATTTTTAATTTCGTTGAAAACTGTAAGCGTACGAAATTCAATACAAAATTTTGACATGTTCTTTTGAGTTGTTTAAAACGGGTAAGAATTTTTGAAGAGCAGTTCCTACTGCCACCACCTTGTTAAATACCTTGAGGCATACTAAATCGAACTGACTTTGAATTTTTACTGTGAATTTTTTTATTAATTTTTTTTGATTTTTTTGAATGTTTTTGATTTTATTTAAAATTATTTAAAGATATAGGCTTTCTTTTTTTTTTTTAATTATTTCCTGAATTTTTTGCAAATTTTATATAAAATTATTTTAGCATTTTAAATGTGAATTTTGCCTAATGATTTTTTTAATTTTTTGATTTTTTGTTTTTTTTTAATTTTTTTAATTTTTTGATTTTTTTGATATTTTTTGAATTTTTTCGAATTTTTTGATTTTTTTGAATTTTTATTTTTTTTTGAATTTTTTGAATTTTTGAATTTTTTTCGAATTTTTTTGATATTATTTTAAAAAATTTTAAAATTTTTTTGATTTTTTTTAAATTTTTTGTTTTTTTGAATTTTTTGCATTTAATTCCGAGATTTTTTGGGTTTCCAAAGTATTTCTGAATTTTAAAATTAAAATAGTTAATTATGACGAATTTATAAAATTTTTTTGATTTTTTATTTTTTATTTTTTAACATATTGAAATTCCGAGACATAGTTATATTATTCATTTAAAGTACTTAGGCATCGAAAATTTTATCGTATCTGGAATTTATTTTATTTATTTATATATTTATTCTATCGAGTCCTCAAATTACAAAAACAAAGTGCACATAAAAAAGTAACGATTCACTAAACTACTGATACCTGTGTGAATACCAATGAAATTAAAATTGTACCTTTAAAATAAACTGAACTCTCGGTAGTCATTTTGTCCCCCCCTAAAATCGGTGATGTCTATTGAAAAAAAAAATTATAAAAAGAGAAAACCTTTTTTTATCGAGAGAAATTTGGTCGGAGAAAGATTTTAATAAATAAGAAATAAATAGAAATAAAAGCCCAATATTCCAGGCTCACTTTACATGCTTTAGAAAAATCGCCATCGAGCTAAAGCTTCATTCGAAATTCTAAGAAATAATCAGACAAAAATAACTAATTTCTAGTTTTTTGCGATTTTTAACAGAAAACAAGCATTAAATCGTCGAATAAAATAAGAAAAAGGCTATGGAAAAAGAAAACATCCTTAATCTTGAATGCTTCTATCTCTTTATATGGAATAGTTCTCTCCGGATATAGCGGTCGCATTTGAATTTTCTCATCCTCTACCACTGCACCTCATTGTAATCGTGACTTTGAGGTCCTTTTCAAATGGATCATGCAACCTAACTGAATTTACTCATTTATGGATGACCTGGATTTTTGACGAAACATTCTTAAAGGATACAAACTATTACTACTTAGGGAACTATGGATCACAAACGAACATTACATCATTTCAGTTGAAGCCTGCTTTGCAATCAATTTTAAGATAAATAACCAGAAACTTTCACATGAACCATTTACACATTTGAGTGCTTTCATGCAATTTAGTTAAATTCTCAACAGTTCAAGGAGCCTTTGCGAACTTGTTGATTCCTGAAATCTGAATTCCAAATGAGAACTATGCGAACTGATTCCAATCAAATTTCACACATGCAACATTTGGAAAGTTCGACAATCGAATTTCCTCATGCTCACGCATGAGCAACATGACAGCTGAGTATAACAAGTTCAAGAATGGAATATAACAGTGTTTTAGAAATTTTTTAGTATTTTTTTAAGGTTTTTGGTACTACGGGGCATACTTTTCTTGCTCAATCAAGTAATAAGCAATAAATTTGGGTTTCTTTTAAGCGTCGATGTCTATATTTATGATTTCTATAATTTATTTGTTATGTAGATCATATAAAACAAGACAAATACAAGAGTATCCAGATCCAAAACCGCAGCAATGACATGCTCACGCACACGCATTATTCGAAATTGAATTTTTCATGCTGCATCCTCCTGCAGCAGGAAATTTCCTGTACCTCCTGCGCTATTGGAATTCAGGCTTGATTTAGTTTCAGATCTAACATTCACCCTATTTGAAGTATTTTCCATTTGAATGGATTATTATATTGTTCGTAACAAATCGTGCCAGAATCGATCTTTAGTTTAGGAATATCTGAGGACCTTAAAGCAAAGGGAGAATAGTGACTTTTTCGCCTTTTATACTTATAAATCCAATACGACTTCATTAATGTATACAGTATCGATTGATGGCATTGCAGAAGGCTTAACTTTGAATTGGAAATTTAAAATTCTGTTGAGGCTCAGCTTTATTTTCGAAAATTTCAATCATTAATAACGTTACAGCATTAAGCGTTTATCCTTTTTAAACAAATCTTAGTCCAAATCATATACGTAAAAGGACACTTTAGGAGTTCTTCTTCACATGTCGGAAAATCCTTACCACAGAGGTAAATGCATCCAACATATCGTCGGCTTAAAGTGTAAACCCTTGCTAACTAACAATTTCAAAACTTTACAGGGTAAACAAAAAACATTTTTCTTTTAAGGGAGCTATATCCAGGACACCGCAAATTATGGATGTTTATTTTGTTCCTATATGAAGTTCTTCTAAATCGATTGTGCACTAGACAAAAGCTACGTTTCAGTCACTAGTTTCGCAGTTGGACTTAGCAGTTTTACTGCATCACCGATTCTCCGATTTAATTTGTAAATCGGAAAAATATTTTGAATTCTTCCTGAAGTAGTGCTTTGAAACGTTTCAAATGACATCTGAAGAATCAGATATCAATGAAAACTGGACTAGCAGGTTTACACTTTAAGCCGACGATATGAGAAATCCTCACTCAAAAGCATTAATATTCTGCAAGATTGTCATACGATCATCCCAAATGTCTGCTTTAAGAACAACAACAATTACATGTAATTCAAAGCCGCATTTTTGAGCATTTTTTAAAAATGCTGAAAAATGCTAAATGCGTCTGTAGTGGAAACAGCCCCTTAGACTCATGAAGGAGACCCAAAATATGGATGTTTTATTTTGTTCCTATATGAAGTCTCTTCTAAATTCGATTCTTTGCACTATAAAAAAGCTACGTTGGAGTCATTAGTTTGAGTTGGACTTAGCAGTTTTACTCATCACCGATTTCTCCGTATTTAGAATTTGAAATTAAAAAAGATTTTTTTTTGCCTGACGATGCTTTTTTCTTTCGAATGACATCGAAAAGTCAGAATCGATTAAAACTGGACTTAGCAGGTTTACACTTTAAGCCGACGATATGAGAAATCCTCACTCAAAAGCATCTAATATTTGCGATTGTCATACGATCAATCCCATATGTTAGCTTACCTTTTATTTGGTGCAAAACTAAAGCAAAGAAATATTGAAAAATGAAATTCTCAATAAAACAAGAAATCAATAAATACATTTAAGTAAAAAAAAAAAGTATAAAAATAATCAACACTCCGCTACATCTGTCTTGTCTGAGCATGAATTTCTTGCGCAAACTTTTACAGTTAAAAGTAGTGAAACGTCGAAATTAAAAGTTATGCTTTCGTAAAAACGAATATTCCGTGGGTGTTAATAATAAAGTAAAAGTTTTCAATTTGATTCATAACCGGGAAAAGTTAGTGAAAAGAAAAATATGCTACAGAAGCAGCAGCCGCAGCAGCGTAAAAGGAAATGTAGAGGAGTTACAAGTAACTTTGAGGAATTTATCAAAACTTTGTTTTAAACTAGATCCGACCAGAGTAGCATACAACTTCTCCCAGCAGTGTTGCTTATGCTCAATGGAAGAGAAATAACTAAATACGCTTACAGATCAGTAGTATGGCAAGGAATATGGTTTCTCGGGTTCATTTGTTGCGACAACACTCAAGACACTCACGCGTATCTTCAATTCAAAGTATTTCCTTTTAAGAGACAAAAAAATAAAAAAAGGGAAGAAAATTTTGAGCCAACAACATCCATTTGAAATGGTCGTAAAAGTTTACGTCGTTTAGGGTTTAAGTTTCCACTCCATTCGAGTAAAAAGCAAATGGAACTGCAGAGCAATTCATTTTACTGCCACTTTTGCTCATTGCGTCGAAGTGAGTCCCGCGCGCCATGGACACACGCGCCGCATGTTTAAACTGTAAATTGTCGCATGCCTACGGAGGTCACTAAAGTCACATAAATTTCGAACGACACATTTGCGGCAAGAGTTTTGCTTTGATTTTACTTTAAATTTTTTTCTTTTTCCCGCCCATTTTCAAGCAGCTCAGGGAAAATGTGGGTCGAAATTGAACTAATAAAGTGCAAAGAAGGAGCTTTTGTTGACACTAAAGACTCAAATGAGGACTATTTATTTTAAGATCCATTCGAGCATTTAAGCTTTAAGATGCATCAAGCAAGGAGCAACCAAGATTTTTGTCTAATGCATCATGGAATGTGAATAAAAATTCTTAAATTTCCAGAAACTATATTTACTTGACGAACATTACTTTAAGTTGCCTGCTCTAAGGTTCAATGTATTCAACCTAGTTAAAGGTTTTTGAGAGGTTTAACTTTCAAATGATAGTCTTAAGGAGAGCTTAAGCCAGGTTTATTAATTTTTTATGAATAGTTTTTTAAAAAATCAAATATAGCAAAGGTATTTGATTGAGTTAATCCGGCGTGGAGACTAAAAGAATATATTTTGCTACAGTTCCGGTTAAAGTTTATCATCACGATATCCTTTCAAAATGTTAAAATTTTCATACAAATTTTTTTGTTTTTCGGAACGAAAACTTTAATCAGCACAATACCAAACCCCAGCAGGCAAAATGAGCTCACAAAATTGAAAATTTCTATTGTAGCTCAAAATGAGCTTAATAAGAGCTATATGATATGAGATTGAAATTGGAAACATGAAAATCAAACTCGTTGTGATCTAATAATGAGCTCAAAATGACATCAATCCTTATGTTTTTTTTTTTAGCAAAAAATGACGTATTTGTGAGCTAATACTGACTGAAATAAAATTTTCTAATTTATGAACTGATAAAAGGTCCAAAGCCTTCTAGTGGAGCATATTCAAAAATTTCTCACAGTGCGCTTACATATTAACCTCACGTTTTAAATTTATATACACTTTTTAACAAAATATACAAAGCAGTATCATTGGCTGAGGAGGTAGAGGGTAGAGTGTTGGTTCCATGTTTCAGAGGTAAGAGGTTCAAATCTCGGAGAAGGCATTTGATAAATATAAGAAGCACTAAATAATCCGTAAGACTTACTGTGTTCTCTGCTTTTTCCCTGTAGTTAAGCTAGCGTGGCGAATGGATTCCCCCCAGACACCATCGTTATAGGGTCTCAAAATTGGGGCAAATAAGCGCATTTTTTCTTACTGGACCTGTCAAAGAAAATGAGCTAAATATGAAGTAAATGTGATATATCTATGAGCTATAAATTTATCTCATATTTAGCTCATACTGAGCTTCGAAAGGTGCTCCAAATAACTCATATATACCTCATATTTATCTAACATAGCTCTATTTTGGACTTAAAACAAAAAAATTTCAAATCATAAATAGCTCATATTAAGCTTTTTTTGCAGCTTAAATGCCTGCTGGGACGGGCCTTAAACTTTCAAAGCTCTAAAGGAGACCTTCTGGTCTAGAGCACGAAAATTAAGGGTATTTTTATGATTTTTTTTTGGTATTAAGCCAAATAAAAAACGGGTTTCTATGTTTCCAGGATTATTATCTTATTTATTGACACTCCGAAAAAAATGTTGTTGTATTTTTTGTTTTTTTTTTTTGTATTTTAAAAATGGCGCCGAAATGGACGCTTTTTAAAAAAGTACCTCCGTGGCGTAAACGATTTCTTAAGCTATTGTGAATATCTTCACGAAACTTTGCCAGCATATTCTTAGAAGTCTATTCTTCCGAAATATATTTTTTTTAAATCGATTTTCAAAAAATTCTAGACCAGAAGGTCCCCCTAAACCGAGTTGAGGACTACGACCGTAAGTTTTTTTTTTTTTTCATCAATTAAATGTTCACCGAATTCTTGGTTTTTATTTAGTGAGAATAATTTCGGAGTTTTTCAATCAAGAATCGGTTGAAAAGTGCTGTAATGAGGTAAAATTTTGGGACCAGACGGAAAATTTTAACCCATACATTTTTGGTTAATCATGATTTTTCTCCCTCCCTTAGAACAATAGTAAGAAACTATCAGGGAGTAACGCGAAATTCTTTTTATTTTTTTTTTTTTATTTGGTGAAGTTGGTTTATTTTTTTTGTTAACATTTTTGAAGAAAAAAAATATATTATAAGAAAAGAAGAAAAAAAGAAAATGTATTTTTATAAGAATAAGAAATAAGAAAAAAAGAACATATGTTTTATTACGCTTATAGTAGCCGTGACACATCAAGATCAGCAGCCGTGACACAGCACCGCTCTGCGCCCTCTGGAACAGTAGCCAGGACATATCTAAAACAGTATCCGCGACGCAGCACCAGTCTACCCCGGGCACAAACCCGACTTCCACCGATCAAGCCAGGTTTCTGCACACGGCGTCAGTACCCGCACCATGTCCCTTTGCCAGTTTTGTACAAAAAATTGTATAATTCTCATTTAGTTAAAAATTTTGTACGAATATAAGCGTTTTAACTTTTTTAAAAACCGTTCAATCGAAATAGAAATAGGAAGTGAAATGTCGTTAATAAAGATTGTATATTGAAATACTGAATGAAATGCAAGAAATAAATCAACTGAACGATGATGGAAACGAAACTTAGATTCAATTACACGCTAAGCGAATCAAACTTCATTTGAAAAGAAATAAAAACAATATTTATTTATATCTTACTGGCGTTTCTTTTCCTCAAAGAAAATTTTTAATAGCCTTTGTCAAGATGATGCCTGCTTTTTTTTTTGTTTTTTTTTTTTCATCTTATAATTCGAGAAAACATTGTCTTTTTTAAGCATTTTTGAAGCACATGAAACACACAGAAAAACTGGCTACGAAATGTTCCAATTAATGGCGTTGGTTATACTCGATTCATCGGTTTTTTAATTGTCCGAATTAAAAATTTCAAACAAATCACGAAATTCGGGAAAAGTTCGTAATATTAAATTTTGTTGCTTATTTTGTTGTATTAAATACCAAATACCAAAAGTATTAACACTTGACAAAACTGATGTTTGAAATTTTTTAAAGTGCATATAAATATTTTTCTAAAATTCTCATTAGCTTTATGCGGACTAACATACAAGAAGGGACAAAATAATTAAAAAGGAGAATTCGGATACTCAATATCTGACAGCTCCCATGTTGAAATTTTGAAGACGAATTTAATGAAGAGGTCTTCATAAAAGTCTTGAAAAATATCATGATTCCGAGGTCAAGAAGGCCTCCGGCAGCCCTTAGCTACGGATGAATTTCTGGAGTATATTGGCGAGGTCCCCAAATGTCTGTATTTAAAAAAAAAAAGGAAGCCGACTACGAAACAAAAGACATTATGCAAAAGAGATTGAAAAAGCCTACATGTTGCGGTAACAGCATTCATACATTTTCATACGTGGATGCATTCACTGCCACCATTCATACAATTTGATAAACACACCGGTATCATTAATCCTACACCATCCTTAATGGAAGTGTAGAACTTCTTCAGGATGATGCAGTTTTAAGTGATCCCAGTATTCAGCGAAATCACCAAATCGGATTGGATGGTCACAATAAACGCATCCACGTACGAAAATGTACGGATGTTTCTCAAAATGCTTCGTATTGCATTTGAGAAATTCATTACAAAAGTTGCAATGAATCTGTTTGCCCAACGATGCAGGCTTAAACAATCCCAAATGGATAAGGTCCTTTATCCATTGATCAGCTTGCTCGTTTTTAAAAACTGACATTGGAGTATTTTCGGCCTCGTCCAAAAATTGCCTCGCCAATTCGTCCTTCTCTTCCTCCGGCGCAAGAGCCAAATTAATGGAGTAAGGCCACCGAAGACCTCCTCAACATCGGCATCACGATAATTTTCCAAGTCTTTGACTTTTACCGCTTCATTTCTGAATCGTACACCTGAGGAAAACGTTAGATAGTGATTGGTTTAACATTTAAATAAAATATATATTCATATAGATGTAGTCATATGTAAGGGTTACTTAAGCTAACATAGGGAAGTTTTAAAAAAAACGCTTCATTTAACTCAAGGCGTTTAATTACTTGGATATAAAAGAGGGCTCTACATAGTTTCCACTTGAAAATAAGAGCATACATCATTTAATTGTAAAAAAAACTGGAATTTTTCATGTAAAGCGCTTAAGTATGTGGCAACAGATGTTAGTGAAACGAGAAGGTATTTTAATATTATACGTTAGTTACTTGTTCGCAAAAGATCATTTGGCCACGCCAACTTGTTAAGTTTTTTTTTTTTTTGGGATTCTAATCGGAGGCTTAAATATACGCGCAAATTCCAATTTTAATTGAAATATTTGGAAAAAGGCAGATTTTGAGGCAGTTTTGAGATTTTCGTAACAGACCCTAGTACTGGAGGTACCCCTAAAAATCCGATCGGGTCCATTCTCGAACTTGTTCTTACTCATGTCCCCGTGAGCACGCATACCAATATTTGTCGAGATAGCTCAACTCCTTCGATATATCATTTTCTTCGATAAGATAACTGTATACAGACAGACGGACGGACGGACATGTCTAAATCGAATCTCTTGGGGACGCTTTTCTATATGATATATATGTGTGTGTGCGCAATAAATGGTGTCGTGTGTCCAACATGTGGGATTACCGCTTTATATAAATTAATATAAAATATCATATTCAAAACTTACCGTCAACCCAAAAAAAAGGGAGTCCGTTTGGGTCCATCGTATCAATATCAACAAAAGCTTCTATATTGAAAATGCAACTTAACGTTTCTTGAAGCGGCACGCACACAACGCATCATACAGCGGTGCATGTAAGGGTCTATTAGTGAAATGAAAGTGTATGTGTCACACATACGATGCAGTGTTGATTGCCAAATGGATTGTATTATTTGTCATTTGAGCGCTAGACATTCTAGTATTTTGCTGCACGTCTGCGCACAAAATAGCGCCGCAATCATTTTAAATAGAATTTTACCAGCGACTGGTCATCATGACGGAAAACAAGAGAAATCATTTACTATCAATTCGATTGAATTAAACCGTACTTTACCTGCGTTTTGTGATATTTCGGCGTATGTAGTTCGTAGGCGACAGGAAACAGATTCCTTCTCCATCAGTCCCACTTGACCAGAGATTCGCGTACGGGCGAAGGTTCGCTTAGGCGAAACAAAAGCGAACGTCAATTTTACACAAATTCACCAAATCTTCGCGAAGGCGAAGGAAACGCGAACCTCGTTTTTTACTTTTAGCCGCCCAACGTTCGCTACAACATTTGTGCGAAGAAACAGTGAACTTCACATCTCTCTCGATCATCTTTCAGACCGCGGACATTCTAAATCGAATCTCTGGGACTTTTCTATATGATATATATGTGTGTTGCGCAATAAATGGTGTCGTGTGTCCAACATGTGGGATTTACCGCTTTATATAATTAATATAAAATTCATTCAAAACTTACCGTCACCAAAAAAAAGGGGTCCGTTGGGTCCATCGTATTTTCCAATTCAACGAAAATGCTTTAATGTGAAAATGAACTTAACGTTTGAATTTGAAAGCGGCACGCACACAACGCATCATACAGCGGTGCATGTAAGGGTCTATTAGTGTAATGAATGTGAGTGTCACACATACGATGCAGTGTTGATTGCCAAATGGATTGTATTATTTGTCATTTGAGCGCTAGACATTCTAGTATTTTGCTGCACGTCTGCGCCTTACATAAATAGCGCCGCAACATTTTAAATAGAATATTACCAGCGACTGGTAATGACGGAAAATCAAGGAAAACATTTACTAACAATTCGATCGAATTAACCGTACTTCCGAAGCGTTGATGGAAATCACAATTCAAAGAAAATTTGCTGCATGTATTGCGAAAATGTGTCCGAATTATCATGGAACAAGCAACTCCTTGTTCTTAATTCGTTAATGTTTTTCGATTGCATTCGAATCTTTTGAGTAATGGTAATTATTGAAAATTTTTTAGACCATCTAATGGCAAAAAATTTCGGACTTCAAGAAAATTGTTCAATTAAAAAAGTAGAACAATCTGACCCTGATTAAAGGACTAAAAAATTGTTTTAGCATATATTAAGTAATAATTCATAGGTTGAATTTTCTATTCCCATTAAACTTTTAAAGTCATATTTAGAATTAATGTATACATGTTGTATGTCATTGTATTAATTTTCATGTGTAAATGCAATCATTTTCTTGAATTATTTTGTCATTCATATTCTTCCTCTTAGGCTCTTTGGCTTATTATCACAATTTTCAAGAAACTTAAATCAATGTCAAACAAATTTCATCGGCAGCAGACATTCAGACTCCGCACTCAAAACGGGTAAAAAAATATGAATTATAAGCACAACGTGTGTGGGCAAGGCACTGCACACGTACTATACACGCACTTGCAACATGGATTCGTACTCCTTACGGAAGTTTCATATTTTAATTGAAAATACACGGAAAACAAGTCATATATTTCTCGATTCATTTCATTTATGTTGATTTTCAGTTTTAAAATGTATTTAATTTCTCATTTCTTGAGTGAAAATATATATAAAATTCTAATAAACTTCTGTGACATAATGCGCCAATTTCGGTTTAACAATCGCTTTGCGCATAAGATTTCAGCGTCAATTACACGTTTAAGCTTTCGGCACGAAATAACGGCGTTTGTGCACAGTGCAGAATCAGACACGCGAAAAGCGGCCCTTACGCTATCAAGTTTCTTTCGAGTATTGATTGATGAAAAGCAATTTAAATTCTTTGTTCTTCCATATTTTAAATTACATGCATTCTTACTCTCCCTTCAAATTTAAGATTCCCAAAATGGCTTGCGATTTTTATCGAAGTATCTAATAGCTGAAATTTTCAAAGCTGAAGAATATTTATTGAGAATAAATACTTATAAACTGCTTGCAGTTAATTTTTTTCTTCCGTAACGACATCACGCTGCGAACCGAACCAGCCAGGTTTCATCACATTCATGATAAATTTATCGAAGCAGAAATATTCAAGAATTCACTTGTAGAAAGACCAATTGCTCTTGTTCTTCTAGTGAAAATTTCATGGAAGCTAGAGCTCACTACAAGAGATGCTTCTGCAAACGGAATTTTGATTTGAAAAACCGTTGATTACTCCTTCTTCCAATGAAGATCTTATGTAATTTGCACGAAAATATTATTTTTCATATTTTCAGAATGCCTTCTTTAATATACACATTTTGTGAGCATTTTAGTTCACTTCTGTATTGCATTCATCTTTCATTTAAAACAAAACAATTTTGATAGAATCAGTAACGTCTTATGTTATTGTTGATCAACACTATGAGCTAGCGATATTTTATAAAATATATAATGAAGTAATTATAACAAACATGGAAATAAAAAATTTTAAAATTTTTAACAAGTAATATTTCTCTTCATTTCCCTCCTCGATCCCAATAGCGTTTACTTTTATCGGGATCATGTTCTCTATTTTCATTTTAGCCAGCCAGCACGTGCACTTTTCCCAATTGAAGTTTTCATGCGGATCAGGGTCATACACTCCTTTTCCTAATGAATAACACATGAATTTTGAAGTACTGAAAATAGCGGCCATCTCCTAACAAACTTCATTAGAAGTACGTGTTAGTACTACGAGTAGTCGCAGTATGAATTTTCTTCACTTCGGAAGTAGTCAGGAATAGGGATTCCAATCCCGGGATCCCGGGATCCCGGACGTTTTCTAGTCCCGAAAATCCCGGGATTAGTCTTCGTTAGTCCCGGGGCATTTTTGCAATTATTTTTAACTGTCGAGGTAGAAATATCGAAATATAATCAGATGAAAATGCTTTAAGATATAACGTTGCAAGTGGGTGTAATACGTTAGTGGACATAAAAATCTATACGATGGTTATTTTTGTACGTTTAGTACATTAAATGCGATAACTACATGTTTTACGTAGCTGCAGTGTTGTTAAATGTAGGTACAATTCCCTCACGACTTTGACAGCTGGGTTTGGTGGTAAACGAAAAACCTGATTAGAAAATAATTTGATTTGTGAGAGAAAATCGATTTTTGTATTTTAAACCATTAAAATACGCAGTCGCCAGACTATTGGAATTCAGCTATGATAATGCAAATATAAGTAAATAAAATCGTAAGGATTTTTGTAGGGAAAAATTTGTGTAAGCAAAGGAAAAAGTAGTGATTTTTTGGGGCTGTGTAGGGAATATCAGAAAAAGAATTTAACATCACTGATTCAGCTGTTATGCTTCAAATAACTGGAATGTTATTAAGTTTTTGTTTTTTTTTATTATTGTTAATGTGAAACATAGCTCAAATAAAAAAAATTTAAAAATTTACTCGTTTTAAGCATTCTTCCTAATCCCGGGACCGATCCCGGGATCCCGGGATTGAAATTTTGGAATCCCGAAATCCCGGGATTGTCATTTTGGCCATTTTTTGGAATCCCTAGTCAGGAAGCAGTGAAATTTCCGGCTGGGGGTTTGCAAATAAAAAAACCAGCGAATCGAAATAAGATATGGCATGGATCTACGCAATACAGAAGAAGGCCCCAGCCTACTGCATGATGTTGCATGCATTCCCATTGTTTTCTTTACGCGACAGAGCACAGTGTAACGAGCCCATGCATTCTCGCAACGAAAATGGAGTGCTCGCAGAATTTGTATTCATTTCCTATACTTGAACTATGCAAAACTTCAATATGCTATGTTAGCAACTAAGTCCCTGCATAAATGAGGTCCCAGTTTAAGCCGGGAGATACATTACCTATAAACTACATCTGCTAATAAATCCAAGAAAAGATTCCGTAAAAAGATTTAAAATTAAAAAATTTTTATTT
Organism: Chlorops oryzae; assembly: GCA_020466095.1. NCBI lineage: Eukaryota > Metazoa > Arthropoda > Insecta > Diptera > Chloropidae > Chlorops > Chlorops oryzae. The sequence continues at coordinate 110,922,923 of CM035807.1, forward strand.
TGTTAAAATTTTGCAAATTTTTTGTTGTGGCGGCGGCGGTGGCTGCGCTCGCCGGTTGTGGTGGCGCCGGTGGCTGCGCCCATTGTGGTTGCGCCGGTCGTGGCAGCGGCGGTGTCGCCGGTGGCTGCGCCGGTTGTGGCGGCGGCGGTGGTGGCTGCGCCGGTTGTGGCGGCGGCTGGTGGCTGCGCCGGTTGTGGCGGCGGCGGTGGCTGCGCCGGTTGTGGCGGCGGCGGTGGTTGTGGCGGTGTCGCCGGTGGCTGCGCCGGTTGTGGCGGCGGCGGTGTCGCAGCCGGTGGCTGCGCCGGTTGTGGCGGCGGCGGTGGCTGCGCCGGTCGTGTCGACGGCGGCAGCGGCGGCGTCAGTGTCGCCAGTCGTGGCGGCGGCGGCAGCGCCGGTCGTGTCGACGGCAGCGGCGGCGTCAGTGTCGCCAGTCGTGGCGGCGGCGGCAGCGCCGGTCGTGTCGACGGCAGCGGCGGCGTCAGTGTCGCCAGTCGTGGCGGCGGCGGCAGCGGCGTTCGTGGCGGCGGCGTCAGTGTCGCCAGTCGTGCGGCGGCGGCGGGCGGCGGCGGCGGTCGTGGCGGCGGCGGCAGCGTCGCTGGTCGTGGCGGCGGCGGCGCTTGGCGGTTGTGGAGGGCCCCGCGGCTTGTAGCCCTGCCTCCCCCTGCCCCGTTGCCACCTCGGCACCATCACATGGTGAGCAAGCAGATCTAACTGCTTGCTCACGATGGATTTCATGGTGGGCTCTGTCCTTCTGTTCCGTCCTTGGGTTCGCTTTTAAAGAAAAATGTATTGCTATTTTTAATTGTAAAAACTTTCAAAATTTCGATCGCTTACCATATCGGTAAGGCGCTTTTGCGCCTTCCGCAGCTGGTTTCGTTTTGCGTTCAGCTCTTTTTTGTGTGCGGCAATCGCCGCACGAAGTTGGGCCTCAGATTGTGGATCTGTAATAAATTTAAAAAAATGTTAAAACATATATTAATGAAATACATTTCATCAAAACTTACTTCTTGCAGCGTCCATTTTTTTGAAGATGGCGGATTTGGGGATGGAAGAGGTGTAGATCGGTTTTTGTTAAAAAATATCGATTTCTAGTGCCCGATATTTGGAAGGTACAAATCGATCGAATAGGATATTATACAAAAGTTCAAGTTGAATTTCTTTTTCGGGTGCTCAATTGAGAAAAAACCTTGAATATTTCAATATTGAAGAAAGAATTTTGTTAGATAATTAATTTTTCTAGCAGAATATTAGAAATCTTAACATGTTATAAAAATTCATCGAGTTATGATGAACACAACCCCATCACTAGAAAGCTTATTCAATATCGATTATTTACGTAACGTGTTCATGCGAACGCTAACGAGCGGCATTCACATGCAGCGATTCGGAGGATCCAAATTATGTATAATATAGTTACTATATAAGATATTGAACCTTTGCTACTAAATTGGCACAATTTCAAAATTTTGCATTTTTCAAATATCATTCTGTCCCCCATGACTCTATGGAGAAACAAAATTTTTACTAATTTAATATTACTTTTAATATAACATATATAATATATATTTCCTCAAAGAAATTTTTTAATAGCCTTTGTCAGATGATGCCTGCTTTTTTTTTGTTTTTTTTTTCATCTTATAATTCGAGAAAACATTTGTCTTTTTTAAGCATTTTTCAAGCACAAGAAGGTACAAAGAAAAACTGGCTACGAAAAGTTCCAATTAATGGCGTTGGTTAAACTCGATTCATCGGTTTTTTAATTGTCCCAATTAAAAATTTCAAGCAAATCACGAAACTCGGGAAAAGTTTGTAATAATAAATTTTGAACAAAAATTTTGTTGATTATTTTGTTGTATTAAATACCAAAAGTATTAACACTTGACAAAACTGATGTTTGAAATTTTTGAAAGTGCATATAAATATTTTTCTAAAATTCTCATTAGCTTTATGCGGACTTACATACAAGAAGGGACAAAATAATTAAAAATTAGCTCACATATGTTTATGATGTTATAATGAATAATTACCTTCCGTAAACTGACTGCAGACTCAAATTTTTATTGTAAATTTCATCAAAATATGTGACATGGGAGTTGTAAGTTTAAGCTTTTGGCATGGAATAAAGGCGCTTGCGCATAGTGAACGATCAGACTGTCTAAAAGCGGCAATTACGCTATCAAGTTTCTTTCGAGTATTACTTAATGCAAAGGAATGTAAATTCTTTGTTCTTCCACATTTTTAATTACATGCATTCTTCCTCTCTCTTCAAATTTCAGATTTCCATAATGGCTTGCGATTTTTATAGGATTATGTAATAGCTGAAATTTTCAATATTGAAGAAGATATATTTGAATTAAATACTTATAATCTGCTTGCAGTTAATTTTTTTTGTCCGAAATATTCAAGAATTCATTTGTAAAAAGACCAATTGGTGTTGTTCTTCTAGTGAAAATTTCATGGAAGCTAGAGCTCACTACAAGAGATGCTTCTGCAAACGGAATTTTCATTTGAAAGACCGTTGATTACCCCTTCTTCCAATGAAGATCTTATGTGATTTGCACGAAAATATTATTTTTCATATTTTCAGAATGCCTTCTTTAATATACACATTTTGTGAGCAATTTTAGTTCACTTCTGTATTGCATTCATCTTTCATTTAAAACAAAAAAATTGTGATAGAATCAGTAACGTCTTATGTTATTGTTGATCAACACTAACATGCTAGCGATATTTTATAAAATATATATTGAAGTAATTATAACAAACATGGAAATAAAAAATTTAAAAATTTTTAACATAAGTAATATTTCTCTTCATTTCCCTCTTGGATCCCAATAGCGTTTACTTTTATCAGGATCATGTTCTCTATTTTAATTTTAGGCTGCTAGCATGTACTCTTTCCTCAAATGAAGTTTTCACGGAATTTTTTGTAATATAAACCTTTAACTTATGAATATCAAATGAATTTTGAAGTACTAAAAATAGCGGCCATCTCCTAGCAAATAAAAAAAACCAGCGACTCGAAATAAGATATGGCATAGATTTTCGTATCGCATCGGAATACAGAGTAAGGCCCCAGCCTACTGCATGATGTTGCCTGCATTCCCATTGTTTTCTTTACGCAAAAGACAGAGCACAGTGTAACGAGCCCATGCATTCTCGCAACGAAAATTGAGTGCTCGCAGAATTTGTATTCATTTCCTATACTTCAAATATGCCAAACTTCAATATGCTATGTTAGCAACTAAGTCCCTGTATAAATGAGGTCCCAGTTTAAGCCGGGAGATACATTTCCTATAAACTACATCTGCTAATAAATGCAAGAAGGTCGTAAAAAAATTTAAAATAAAAAATTTTTATTTGTAATTTTTTTTTTTTTAATTTAACAAATTTGCGGTGGCGCCGGTCCCAGATCCAACTGCTTGCTCACGATAGATTTTATTGTTGGTTGCTTCATTCTAACAGTTCGCTGGTGTTCCTAAACAAAAATATCTTGCTATTTATGTAATTACTTTTAAAATTTCAATTGCTTACCATATCGGTAAGGCGCTTTTGCGCCTTCCGCAGCGCATTTCTTTGGCGATTTAATTTCCTTTTCTGCGCCTTTATCGCTTCGCGCAGCTCTTCTTCACTTTGCGCATCTGTATTAAATAAAAAAAAAGTTAATAATATATTAATTAAATACATTTTATCAAAACTTACTTATTTCGGCGTCCATGTTTTCGAAAATGGCGGAAATGGGGATGGGGAGATACATTTCCTATAAACTACATCTGCTAATAAATGCAAGAAGGTCGTAAAAAAATTTAAAATAAAAAATTTTTATTTGTAATTTATTTTTTTAAAATTTAACAAATTTGCGGTGGCGTCGGTTGTGGCGGCGGCGGTGTCGCCAGTGGCGGCGGCGGTGGCTGCGCTCGCCGTTTGTGGCGGTGGCTGCGCTCGCCGGTTGTGGCGGCGGCGGTGGCTGCTGTTGTGCCGGTGGCTGCGCAATTTGTGGCGGCGGCGGTGTCTGCGGTTGTGGCGGCGGCGGTGTCTGCGGTTGTGGCGGCGGCGGTGGCTGCTGTTGTGCCGGTGGCTGCGCAATTTGTGGCGGTGGCGCTTGTTGTGGCGGCGGCGGTGGCTGCGCTCGCAGCGGCGGCCTCGGCATCCTGACCCTCCGGGGTGGGGGTGGGATATCCACCGTCAAAATGTCGGCGATTTTATTAATTGCTCCAAGGCCGCAATCAATGCGCTGCTGCTGCTGCCAATGCCGCGAGCGCTGCTGGTGCAGCTGCTGTTGCTGCTGCTGCTTGAAACAAAAAGAATTTATATTAATTTAAATTTTGAAATAATTCTATATAATAATAATTTCTTACCATTGCGCGCTTCCGAGCTTTGCTTAGAGCTTTTCTATTTTTATTTAGCAGTTTGCGCTGCTCCTCAATGTCAGCTTCGAGCTGCTCGATCGAATTTTGAGCTATAAAAGAAATCAAAAAAGTTTTATTTAAATTAATTAGAAATAAATTAGGTAAAGCTTACCTTCTGCCTGTTCCTCCATTTTGATTTTAAAAATTGGGAATGGCAAAAGCCTAGATCGATTTTTATGCAAAAATATCGATTTCTCGTTCCCGATATTTATTTGGACAAAATCGATCGAATAGGATATTATACAAAAGTTGAAGTCGAATTTCTTTTTCGGGTGCTCAATTGAAAAAAAACTTGAATATTTCAATATTGAAGAAAGAATGTTGTTAGATAACTAAATTTTCTAACAGAATATTAGAAATCTTAACATGTTATAAAATTCATCGAGTTATGATGAACACAACCCCATCACTAGAAAGCTTATTCAATATAGATTATTTACGTAACGTGTTCATGCGAACGCTAACGACCGGCATTTATATACCTCGTGTCGGAGGATCCAAATTATGTATAATATAGTTATTATATAACATATTGAACCTTTGCTATTAAATTGGTACAATTTCAAAATTTTGCATTTTTCAAATATCATGCTGTCCCCCGTTACTCAATGGAGATATAATATTTTGTTAAAAATAGTATTACTTTTAACATACTGCTGCATCACTCAATGTAATCGTTAATGCTCTAGATGTTGGGTTTATTACAGGTAAATGCAATCGAACATAAGAAAATTGATATAAAACAATTTTGAATTGTGCCGATTACACAGTGCTACAGTGATTTTTCACTTTTCAAGTGGCCTAGTGTAAGTTGTAGGTCTTGATGAGTACATCATGAAAATGTGTTTCAAAATTGTCTAACACCCCCAAATTTTCAAGTTATTGTTTAAAAACCGTTTTTCCCGTACTCCGCGCACTTAAACGATTGTCACATTTTGACCGATTTTCAATTGCTATACAGTTTTGGAAACTAGAAACATTGAGCTTTCCAAACATATACAATTATCTATACTTCCTACAAAAAAAGTTGGATATTTATGAAAGTTATCTAAAATTTACCCATTTTTTTCACGTTGTTTACAGTTTGTTGTTGGTAGCTTTCTGGTGAATTTCTCGAATTTGTTGAATTTCCTATTCCTCTGCTTAAGGTTTTTGTTGGTAGCTTTTTGGTGAATTTACCCAATTTGTTGAATTTCCTATACCTGACTAATGGTGTATTTCCCCATCGCGGCAGAGCCTTTTCGACGTCGAGAGTTAGACCTATACTCCTACATGTGAATTAGTCAAGTTAGTTAGTTCCCGCTAGTTGTTGTTCAGGCGGTCCAACCCCGTTCAACAAGATAGCCGAGTGAGTGGCTATTCTCCTATTCCCGTTAGCTCAGTGTTCGGGTGGTCCAACCCCGTGCAATAACCGCACTGTTAACTACTTCCTATTCTCACTAGTCTGCTACATAATATACTACGCCCCCTCCGAAAATTCCCCGATCGACACGGATCGCAGCTTACACGCGGCTTACTGACACTTCCCGAGTTCCAGTTATCAACACGGCACCCCTGGAGAACGCACGAAACTTCGCCACGCTAACAGGATTCGGGTTAGGAAACGCCGAAGTTACCGCTTCGACAATTGTAATAGACGTTAAGATTACTTTAAGAGAAAAGAAACGAAGAATTAAATAAATGAACCAATGAAATTTACGATGTACTAAATCAACCTACTCCATTATTGAACTACAGAGCACAGTTTCTTGTCTTGTAACGAACCCTGGATTGACTGAGTGATACCCCGGCTGAGAAAGATCGTTACAGTGCAAATGGCAAATGGGCATATGGATTTTGTTGACTACGTGCAATTGCGAAAAGGTGAACCGAATCAACAAGCAAACAAAATCAAATAAAGCAAACCAAGTCAAAGACCTGAAAAATGAGGTTTTCTCATGCTTCGCTCGATCGATTCTAAGAAGCATATAAAAAAGCTATGAGAAGAAAAAACTGAAAAAAAATTTTTTTTTCTTTCTAAAAACCATTCGATCGAAATAGAAATAGGAAGTGAAATGTCGTTAAAAAAGATTGTATATTGAAATACTGAATGAAATGCAAGAAATAAAGCAACTGAACGATGATGGAAACGAAACTTCGATTCAATTACACGCTAAGCGAATCAAACTTCATTTGAAAAGAAATAAAAACAATATTTATTTATATCTTACTGGCGTTTCTTTTCCTCAAAGAAAATTTTTAATAGCCTTTGTCAAGATGGTGCCTGCTTTTTTTTTGTTTTTTTTTTTCATCTTATAATTCGAGAAAACATTGTCTTTTTTAAGCATTTTTGGAGCACATGAAACACACAGAAAAACTGGCTACGAAATGTTCCAATTAATGGCGTTGGTTATACTCGATTATCGGTTTTTTAATTGTCCCAATTAAAAATTTCAAACAAATCACGAAATTCGGGAAAAGTTCGTAATATTAAATTTTGAACAAAAATTTTGATTATTTTGTTGTATTAAATACCAAAAGTATTAACACTTAACACAACATGTGGTTGAAATTTTTGAAAGTGCATATAAATATTTTTCTAAAATTCTCATTAGCTTTATGTGGACTTACATACAAGAAGAGACAAAATAATAAAAAATTAGCTCACATATGTTTATGATGTTATAATGTATAATTATCTTCCGTAAACTGACTTTGCAGACTCAAATTTTTATTATGGAATATGTAGATGAGGCATGTTTTCCGTTTTTTATACCCAGCGTAACCGGGGTATATAGCATATAGTGCTATAGGTCTAACTGTCGACGTCGAAAGGCCTCTGCCGCTAATAAGAAACTCCCCATTAGGCAGGGATAGGAAACTCAACTCTTTCGAGAAATTCACCAAAAAGCTACCAACAAAAACCTTAAGCAGGAATAGGAAATTCAACTCTTTCGAGAAATTCACCAGAAAGCTACCAACAACAATACGGGTAGACAAAAAGTGGCACTATGATGCCACTGGCAAGAAAATTATAAAAGAAACACGGCGTCGGCTCTGTTTTTGATATTGCTTGAAAAGTTCATAATTGAAACTTTACTAAATGTATAACGATATGTTTTTGCTCAATGTGCACGAATGTTTTCATTTTGTATTAAATTTACATACATTTTTGACTACGGCTACGAATTTGATTGGATATAGAATTTTGTATTTTTGCTGAAACAGTGTGATCAAAAAGTTATGTGGACAGGGTAGGACAAAAAAAAACATTTCTATTTCTCCTTAATATTGAGTTTCCTTGATTATTTTTATGTTTTCCAAGCTTTTCATGGCATTTTATGAGTTTGGTAGATATTTTATATGTAATGTACTCGAAAATCTCCCAAAATTAAAATTAAAAGTGGCAATGCATTTCACCACAGCAGAGCTAAAGATTTCGCTGCCATAGCATGCTTCTCTTTTCCTCGTGCTGTATGCATATGTTGAAGCAGCGTAGCTCTAACACATTGCAGGGATTAGGAAGAAGAAGAGTTAGACCTATAGTTCTATATGTATTACTATATGTGGCACTCCCAACAACAACAGAATTAGTGATGCTAGAATGTTTTGAGTACTCACTCAATTTTGTAACTAAGCATTCTTGCGTTGAAATTTTTTTTGTGTTTTCTTTTTAGTATACAACCTTTTAGGTTTTTGATGAAAGATTATGCAATACTGTGCCCTTTTCAAAAGAGGAGTTCGAAAAATAAGTAGTTTTTGTATTCATTTTAGCATGATTTGTTATAAGTACTTGAGCCATTAGTTTGGTATCGAGCTAGAATTTTTTCTACATCACTGAAAAGTTCATATCAGCTGTTCTGTTTTGTAAACAAACATTCGGTCATATTCGACGCATGAGTGCTCTTCTTTAGCGTTGTTGAAGAACATAAGGAAAATTTCACGTAAAGATTTTTGATATTATATAAAAACCATATTTTAGTCGAAAAAAATGAGTTTTAACAAAAAATATTTGACGAACACTTATACATGTATATGAGTTATACCAAACATTTTGGTACATGTTACAAGATTTGAAAAGATTTGTTAGACCGGACCCGGAATTTCTCGGGGGCGTGCTACGTTTTTGATTTTGCCATAAGAATGCATGCAACGGGGGCCTACTTCAACTCAACAAGCATAGTTGTTGTAGAGTGCCACATATAGTAATATATGGAAATAGCAATAGGACGTGAAATGTCGTTAAAAAAGATTGTATATTGAAATACTGAATGAAATGCAAGAATTAAAGCAACTGAACGATGATGGAAACGAAACTTAGATTCAATTACACGCTAAGCGAATCAAACTTCAATAAAAGAGAAATAAAAAGAATATCTACTAAAGTCTTACTGGCTTTTCTTTTCCTCAAAGAAATTTTTTAATAGCCTTTGTCAGATGATGCCTGCTTTTTTCTTTGTTTATTTTTTCATCTTATAATTCGAGAAAACATTTGTCTTTTTTAAGCATTTTTCAAGCACAGAAAAACCGGCTACGAAAAGTTCCAATTAATGGCGTTGGTTAAACTCGATTCATCGGTTTTTTAATTGTCCCAATTAAAAATTTCAAACAAATCACGAAATTCGGGCAAAGTTCGTAATATTAAATTTTGTTGATTATTGTGTTGTATTAAATACCAAATACCAAAAGTATTAACACTTGACAAAACTGATGTTTGAAATTTTTGAAAGTGCATATAAATATTTTTCTAAAACTCTCATTAGCTTTCTGCGGACTCTAACATACAAGAAGGGACAAAATAATTAAAAAGGAGAATTCGGATACTCAATATCTGACAGCTCCCATGTTGAATTTTTGAAGACGAATTTAATGAAGAGGTCTTCATAAAAGTCTTGAAAAATATCATGATGCCGAGGTCAAGAAGGCCTCCGGCAGCCCTTAGCTACGGATGAAGTTCTGGAGTATATTGGCGAGGTCCCCAATGTCTGTATTTAAAAAAAGTCTAATTGCTTTTCAACAATTTTTTCCAAATTTCCGTGACGCTGTGCAATATTTCGGCGCTGGTGTTCCTAATAAAAAAATATCTTTCTATTTATGTATATAACTACTTTTAAAATTTCAATTGCTTACCATATCGGTAAGGCGCTTTTGCGCCTTCCGCAGCGCATTTCTTTCCCGATTCAAATGAATTTTCTGCGCCTTGATCGATTCGCGCCGCTCTTGTTCAGATTGAGGATCTGTTATAAATAAAAAAAAAGTTAATACCTATATTAATTAAATACATTTTATCAAAACTTACTTCTTTCGGCGTCCATGTTTTCGAAAATGGCGGAATTGGGGATGGAAGAGGTGTAGATCGATTTTTGTTCAAAAATATCGATTTCTAGTGCCCGATATTTGTAAGGACAAAATCGATCGAATAGGATATTATACAAAAGTTGAAGTCCAATTTCTTTTTCGGGTGCTCAATTGAGAAAAAACCTTGCATATTTCAATATTGAAGAAAGAATGTTGTTAGATAACTAACTTTTCTAGCAGAATATTAGAAATCTTAACATGTTATAAAAATTCATCGAGTTATGATGAACACAACCCTATCACTAGAAAGCTTATTCAATATCGATTATTTACGTAACGTGTTCATGCGAACGCTAACGACCGGCATTCATATACTTCGTGTCGGAGGATCCAAATTATGTATAATATAGTTGTTATATAACATATTGAACCTTTGCTATTAAATTGGCACAATTTCAAAATTTTGCATTTTTCAAATATCATTCTGTCCCCCATGACTCTATGGAGAAACAAAATTTTTACTAAATTAATATTACTTTTAATATAACATATATAATATATATTTCCTCAAAGAAATTTTTTAATAGCCTTTGTCAGATGATGCCTGCTTTTTTTTGTTTTTTTTTCATCTTATAATTCGTGAAAACATTTGTTTTTTTTAAGCATTTTTCAAGCACAAGAAGGTACAAAGAAAAACTGGCTACGAAAAGTTCCAATTAATGGCGTTGGTTAAACTCGATTCATCGGTTTTTTAATTGTCCCAATTAAAAATTTCAAGCAAATCACGAAACTCGGGAAAAGTTTGTAATATTAAATTTTGAACAAAAATTTTGTTGATTATTTTGTTGTATTAAATACCAAAAGTATTAACACTTGACAAAACTGATGTTTGAAATTTTTGAAAGTGCATATAAATATTTTTCTAAAATTCTCATTAGCTTTATGCGGACTTACATACAAGAAGGGACAAAATAATTAAAAATTAGCTCACATATGTTTATGATGTTATAATGAATAATTACCTTCCGTAAACTGACTTTGCAGACTGACATTTTTATTGTAAATTTCATCAAAATATATTAAAAACTTCGATTTTAGAGCAGTTTTTGTGATTTTCGTAACAGACCTTAGTACTGGAGGTACCCCTAAAAATGGCCCGATCGGGTCCATTCTCGAACTTGTTCTTACTCATGGGCCTGTGAGTACGCATGCCAAATCAGAAAGCTAAACTCCTTCGAAAACTGTATACAGACAGACGGACATGTCTAAATCTCTTGGTGACGCTTTTCTATATTTATGTGTGTATGCGCATAAAGGCAAATGTTGTCGGGTGTCCAACAAGCGGGATTAGCGCTTTATATAAATTAATATAAAATATCATATTCAAAACTTACCGTCAACCAAAAAAACAGGGGGTCCATTGCAAAATAGGGTCAAGAGCTGCAATCTTCTGCTATCGCGTTTTGAAAATAGCACTTAAAGTTTCTTGAAGCGGCACGCACACAACGCATCATACAGCGGTGCATGTAAGGGTCTATTAGTGAAATGAAAGGGTATGTGTCACACATACGATGCAGTGTTGATTGCCAAATAGATTGTATTATTTGTCATTTGAGCGCTAGACATTCTAGTATTTTGCTGCACGTCTGCGCACAAAATAGCGCCGCAATCATTTTAAATAGAATTTGCCAGCGACTGGTCGTCATGACGGAAAACAAGAGAAATCATTTACTATCAATTCGATTGAATTTAACCGTACTTTACCTGCGTTTTGTGATATTTCGGCGTATGTAGTTCGTAGGCGACAGGAAACAGATTCCTTCTCCATCAGTATTTCATTGCATTCGCTCATTTCAAGACAATGAATATGGAAAATAATTTCGTGTCCTTCTAAGCAAAACTTATAGTTTAGGTATTGAAATTCAAGTCGAAAAATTTGAACCCGTTTAAATGATTAAAAGATTGTTTTGGCATATATTAAGTTATAATTCATAGATTGAAATATCTATTCCCATTAACCTTTTAAAGTCATATTTAGAATAAATGTATACATGTTGTATGTCATTGCATTAGTTTTCATGTGTAAATGCAATCATATTCTTGAATTATTTTGTCATTCATATTCTTCCTCTTAGGCTCTTTGGCTTATTACCACAATTTTCTAGAAACTTAAATCAATGTCAAACAAATTTGCTCGCCAGCAGACATTGTCCTCCGCACTCGAAACGGGTGAAAAATATAAATTATCAGCGCAACGTGTGTGGGCAAATCACTGCACACGTACACGCGCATGCAACCTGTATTCGTACTCCTTACGGAAGTTTTATATTTTAATTGAAAATATACGGAAAACAAGTCATATATTTCTCAATTCATTTCATTTATGTTGATTTTCAGTTTTAAAATGTATTTAATTTCTAATTACTTGAGTGAAAATATATATAAAATTCTAATAAACTTCTGTGACGTAATGCACAGATTTCGGTTTAATAATCGCTTTGCGCATAAGATTCCAGCGTCAATTACACGTTTAAGCTTTCGGCACGGAATAACGGCGTTTGTGCATAGTCCAGGATCAGACACGCGAAAAGCAGCCCTTAGTCCGTGTTTGGACTAAGAGCGACACTGGAATGAAACACATGAGAGTGACAGAGACGAAAGTCATTCCATCTCCGTCACTCTCATGTATTTCCTTTAAGTGTGTGGCGTTTTGTCGCTAAGTTTAAATCGGGATTTAGCGTCGCCCCCAGATGCGGAATCAGGAGTCCATTTTATGCCTATCAACTAACTTTGCTTAGAAATCGGTTCAAATACCAGAAGCGAGCATAAAACATATTAATTCGTTTTTTGTTTTTATTTATTTTTATGTTTTTTAAACATTTTCAATTGGCGGTTGTGGCTGCGGCGGCCTCGGCAGCCAGACCCTCCGGGGTGGGGGTGGGCGGATCCCGCCGACAAAATGTCGGCGATTTTCCCAAGCACATCGATGCGCTGCTGCTGCTGCTGCCAATGCCGCTGCTGCGAGCGCTGCTGATGTTGCTGCTGCTTGAAACAAAAAGAATTTATATTAATTTGAAGTTTGAAAAAAAAAAGTAATTGCTTACCATTGCAAGGCGCTTCCTTGCTTTTTTCAGCGCTCTCCTATTTTGGTTTAACTCCTTCCGCTGCTGCTCTATGGCAGCTTCAAGCTGCTCTATCGAATTTGGAGCTATAAAAGAAATCAAAAAAGTTTTATTTAAATTAATTAGAAATAATTTAGTAAAGCTTACCTTCTGCCTGTTCCTCCATTTTGATTTTAAAAATTGGGAATGGCAAAAGCCTAGATCGATTTTTATGCAAAAATATCGATTTCTCGTTCCCGATATTTATTTGGACAAAATCGATCGAATTGGATATTATACAAAAGTTGAAGTAGAAATTCTTTTTCGGGTGCTCAATTGAAAAAATTCTATTTAACCTTGAATATTTCAATATTGAAGAAAGAATGTTGTTAGATAACTAATTTTTCTAACAGAATATTAGAAATCTTAACATGTTATAAGAATTCATCGAGTTATGATGAACACAACCCCATCACTAGAAAGCTTATTCAATATCGATTATTTAGGTAACGTGTTCATGCAAACGCTAACGACCGGCATTCACATACAGCGTGTCGGAGGATCCAAATTATGTATAATATAGTTATTATATAACATATTGAACCTTTGCTATTAAATTGGCACAATTTCAAAGTCTTGCATGTTTCAAATATCATTCTGTCCCCCATAACTCTATGGAGAAACAAAATTTTTACTAAAATAATATTACTTACAAACTTCATTAGAAGTACGTGTTAGTAATACGACTAGTCGCCGTTTGAATTTTCTCCACTTCGGAAGTAGTCAGGAAGCAGTGAAATTTCCGGCTGGGGGTTTTCAAATAAAAAAAAACCAGCGACTCGAAATAAGATATGGTATAGATTTTCGTATCGCATCGGAATACAGAGTAAGGCCCCAGCCTACTGCATGATGTTGCCTGCATTCCCATTGTTTTCTTTACGCAACAGACAGAGCACAGTGTAACGAATTTGTATTCATTTCCTATACTTCAAATATGCCAAACTTCAATATGCTATGTTAGCAACTAAGTCCCTGTATAAATGAGGTCCCAGTTTAAGCCGGGAGATACATTTCCTATAAACCCTATAAACTACATCTGCTAATAAATGCAAGAAGGCCGTAAAAAGATTTAAATTAAAAAATTTTTATTTTTTTTTTTTACAAATTTTACAAATTTGCCGGTTGCTGCGCCTAAGGTTGCGGTTGTGGCGGCGCCGGTTGTGGCGGCGGCGGTGTCGCCGGTTGTGGCGGTGGCAGATCAAGCTGCTTGCTCACGATTGATTTCATGGTTGGTTGGTTGGTTGGTTGGGTTCTTACAGTTCGCTGTTGTTCCTAAACAAAAATATCTTTCTATTTATATAATTACTTTTAAAATTTCAATTGCTTACCATATCGGTAAGGCGCTTTTGCGCCATCACATCATCACATCATAACATAACATCATAAACATATGTGAGCTAATTTTTAATTATTTTGTCCCTTCTTGTATGTAAGTCCGCATAAAGCTAATGAGAATTTTAGAAAAATATTTATATGCACTTTCAAAAATTTCAAACATCAGTTTTGTCAAGTGTTAATACTTTTGGTATTTAATACAACAAAATAATCAACAAAATTTTTGTTCAAAATTTAATATTACTTCGTATAATATTAATATAATTTCGTGATTTGCTTGAAATTTTTAATTGGGACAATTAAAAAACCGATGAATCGAGTATAACCAACGCCATTAATTGGAACTTTTCGTACCCAGTTTTTCTGTGTACCTTCTTGTGCTTGAAAAATGCTTAAAAAAGACAAATGTTTTCTCGAATTATAAGATGAAAAAAAAAACAAAAAAAAAAAGCAGGCATCATCTGACAAAGGCTATTAAAAAATTTCTTTGAGGAAAAGAAAAGGAAGTAAGATTTTAGTAGATATTCTTTTTATTTCTTTTTTATTGAAGTTTGATTCGCTTAGGTGGTAATTGAATCTAAGTTTCAGCAGCAGCAACTTGAACCTATCTACCTACCTACCTGTGTAAGGGTTTCCCGTAGCGCCGACAAATCACATATGAAAAAGTTTGATATGGCATTTTTTTCCTTTTTTATTTATTTAAAAAAATTGGTTGATTTTTATTAATACCTTTGGTTGTTGATATTACAAATCGTTGTCTGAAAATGGGTATTGACTGTTAATACTTCGAGTAATTTTCCCAATTAAACGATTTGTTAATGTAACAAAAAGTGTGATAGGCTGTGTTTTAACAACGAATTTGTTATATTGATTAAAAAATTGGTTGTATTTACGCACAAAAGTCTTACTGTGTATTCCGATATTCCAATGAAATAATAAATTTTTACTTTGAAAATCGAACCTTGGATAGAGCGAACGGTGAAAAGCTCACTTTGCTAACTCGACTCTAGCACGAGTATACGATACAATTCACGGCATGAGTCAGCTTTAAAATTGACTGTTGGACATTATTGGCAATGGTTTTGTTTGCGTCGCAAGGTACTAAATTGTAAAATACGTGACAAGCATAAACAATTTCATTCCATCGAACCTTTTGCTGGTCGATATCGAACAATGAACAAAACAAATGAACCAGCTACATTCCGAGTCACAAAAAAAAAAAAAAATGTCCATAAATGTCCCTGCAGCAATCGTTTTTGAAAGTCATATGAAGAATTTGAAATATTTTCTTCTTGTGCTTAGAAAATTCTTTCATACTCAATCGAATATATAAGATATTTCTTATTGGGATTGAAATATTCATCTATATGTTCAATATTATACACACAAACTTCCGAAGGTATAAGCTACGACTTCAAAACGACGACTGACTGAGGGACTGACTGACTGACTGACGCTTCACATTGTTATATGAATGGAACTCGGAATGGTGTTTACAATTCAATTGTGCTAATTTGGTTTCATTTACTTTTTGTTTGATCACGAAGACAAACGAACATGACAGCATGAGTTGCATTCGGAAGAATCGACTTTTTATTCGCCTAATTCATTTTCAGATGAAACACCTGATTGAGGGTGTTTTGTACGTATGTAGGTACATACAAGAATCTATGTGAATTCGCTGGCTCTTAGTCATATCCATTGACCGAGTGAAAGTCTGAGAGAATAGTGTTTTATAAATTCAAGAATAAAGTTGTTAGATTCGATGGAAATTTATATGACAATAACGGTCTTTAATTATGGTCTAAAAAATTGATTTATTTCGTGTACAGCACGTCGTATGCGGAACGAAATATGCAAGCGCAACAGCCAGCCGCATACGTCATGGTGTGCGTTTTCTATTGTTGCTTTCGGAGTTACCTATGTATGTATGTATTGTTCGCATTTGTTTTTGTACGTATGTTTGCATGTAAGTCTTTGTTGATATTTATGTATGCAAAAAAGCGGACGGATATAGTGTCTAAATGACCACAAACGCCGCAGTCGCTGGAAGGTTGGATAGCTACACTATCTGCATGCATAATATTGTGTTAATGATAATTATCACAATGGACCTTCCTTGGTCTAAGTGCGCCACCTTTCTGGTGGGCGGCCAATACAACCTAATGATAATGAAACAGTAGAGCCGTTGTTTACCCTTTCTGTTAGTATTTCTTTGCCATTTTCAAATCCGAAGTAATAAATTGATATTTACTGCGCCATGACTTTCGCCAACTGAGAGCATTTAATACTTCGGCAGTGGTAATGGGATCGCCATTAAACTTGTAATATATAGAATATTTTCCATTTTCCGTTCATAGTATTAAGTCTTTCAGAATGGGTGCTTTTTTGGTTTTTTGCATCAATTTCAATTCTTAATTATTTTGAGTTTTGTTTGATTTTTCCCCAAAGGTGTTTACTGAGAAATTTGAGTCAAAAGAAAGGCGGAGCTGTTGCTTAGAGCCAACTTAAGAAGGCATTCAATTTACAAATTGAAAACACATTTTAAGATTTTTAAGGTGCGAAGAAACAATTAAAAGTAAGTAACAAGAAGACAATAATCAGCTTAATTAATGTAATGACCTTCTGTTTTTAGCATTGAAAACAGCTTTTTCAAGTGTCCTTATAAAAATGTCTAGACAATATTCAATTCAAAGTTCAAGAACAGGTTAGGGTCATTGTATCTAGAGACTTAAGCTGAAAATGAAAAGAGAAGGATATAAAAGGGACTCATTTGGATTCGTACAATTTCCATAGACTTGATCGCGATAGTGAAGTTTTATTGAGAATGGACAGTGAAATTCTAGTACATAAAAATCTCCATCATGAGTGCTTTTGGCTGTAATTGAAGCAATTTTCCATTACATGCAATGCTCTAACGTCGTGACATGCAATCGCAATTATTTTACGGCTGATTGCGTAAACCATTTGAAGCCTTTTCAATTTATATTTTAAGTGCGCAATTTAAAAATCAACTTAAAACAAACAATAAAATTAAGTGCCTTGAACAAGTGTCGCAAGCGTTTTTCCGATTGCTTTAACAAATCCCAACAAAACTATTTTAATAAAAAAAAACAAAATAAAACAAAAATTAACCTTTCACTTCCACGCTCGCTCAACAAGAGCATTGGAGGCTGGTGGTGGTGGTGGGTTTTCCCGTTGAATCGCATTGACTTGCAACGAGGTATCTTCACATTTTCATGTGCAATCACATATTGGAGTGCATAAGGCTGCATTGATTGAGACACGATTTTTAATTTATTTTCTCAAATATTTTAACACAATTTTTTTTCCCCCCATTTGTGTTTATCGTCGCCGCCAGGAGTTTAACTGCAGTGCGATGTGTTGTTGGCGTTCTTTTTTCTTTTAATCACAGCACGTTTCGTTATGCACACATCGTGCCCACACCTGTATGCTGGCTGTTGGGCCGCATACTTGAATGATTTCAATCGAAAATGAAGTGGCATGGCGCAGTAAATATGTCATCATCATGCTTTCAATTTAATTGACATTCGCAAATATTGCGATTTCGCCGTTATATATGTATGTATATAAAGCAGATGTGCATACATCCTTTAATGCGTCTGTTTACGATTTTATCGAAGCAAGCCTTTTTTTAATGTGAATGAAAAACTTTAATAATGAATTATTGTAATGCATTCAGTTGGATGAATCGAGAGAAGGGGAAAAAAAGGAAAAATTTTAAATTTCTTAAATGACAATTTTTCAGAAACAGAATAGAAGTTTTTTCTTAAATGGGTATTTGCCTCGAAAATCCGAAACACTCGCAAATCAAGAAGGCTCAAAACTGAATGAATGAAAATTTCTATGAAAATTTTTACACATTTTCGCTTTTTCAATCTTTTCACTTTTGAGGGAATACCCTAATAAATGGCGGTATTCAAACAAGTGCGCATATTTTGCACCTTTAAAGGAATACCCTAATAAATGGTGGTATTCAAGCAAGTGTGCACATTTTGCACCTTTAATGGAATACCCTAATAAATGGCGGTATTCAAGCAAGTGAGCTCATTTTGCACCTTTAAAGGAATACCCTAATAAATGGCGGTATTCAAGAAAGTGTGCATGTTTTGCACCTTTAAGGGAATAGGGTATGGTGGTATTCAAGCAAGTGTGCATATTTTTCACCCTCATAAAGTTTCCACTGTGTAGAATTTCTTTTGTATGTGAAATTATTTTCACAGCTGTGCAAACTATGCACAACGACATCGGTGTTCAAAGTATGCGCCATGTTGTGCGGAAACCAAGCATATTGCGTCAACCAATTCCATAAAAAAAAAATTATTCAAAATTACCACCTTTTTGAAATTAAACCTATATTCAGAGGTGTCACAGAATCCGATAAGTGTCAGAATCGGAATTAAAACCGATCAAAATTTCATAAAGAATTTACAAATTGTGTCGTTTTTGGTTTTAAATTAGAACCATTATCGGTTCTTAGTTGCACAGAATCCTGTTTTATCCGGCTGTCTATCAGATATAACTATATGAAAATTCAGTCGACTTAAATTCCAATTCCGGCAGCTATCGGATTCTATGAAAACCCTGATATGCTAATGGAAAATTTGCACACATTTGCACACTCGATTTTTCACAGCTGCTTGAATACCACTAATATTTAAGATTTGGAAATTTTCTTTTTAAAAAAAAAAGGTCAATCTAAGTGACAATAGTCTTTTGTCTTTCTTTTTCTGTTATTCTGCCAAATGTATCGTTACGTTGTGCGTGTGTGTGAACATGTTTCGAAGAGCATTCGGGATTCTTAACACATCTGTAAGTAATCAAGAAACGTTGCTCTGCATCCCCATTAGGCTCATAAATTTTCAATTCGAACAGGAAACATGTTGCCAGATTTAAGATATTGTGATTGGGGACGCAGAAAACGCAAACTTCGAGAGACACAATTGGCCGGAGCTGGTCGTGTCTTCGCATGTTAGCATGTGAGCAAGTAGTTGGGCACAAATTTTCATCATGTTCAAAAATTTTTACCTCTGACTTTCAAGAAAATTTAGAAAAACCATGTATGTATGTTAGTTTGTAAATGTTCTTTCACAGTGTACGATATTTTTACATTTCCATTTCCATGTCCTTCGAAAGACAAGACTTGCTGCCACAAAGCGCAAAGCTTAAGAAAGTGCAATTTTCTCGAACAAATAGAATTACATCGGATTCGAAGACTTTGTCTGACGACATTTTGTATTGTGTTGTTTTGAGTTTAAGAATGTTGCAATATGTATATACATACATATGTATGGGGAAATGAAAATGGAATGAGCATTTATAAAGGAGGAGGATTGAAAAACATTTGATGGCATGCGAATCGACCATGCATTTCATATTTTCAATTTATTTTGCTTTTAAGGTGACTTTTCGAAAAAAGCCAATATTATTAGTTTTTATGAATGACTTCTCAGAAACAATGTTACGATTTCAATTAGAAATTCTTAGAAAATCCAATTTAGTTTTTATTAAAATGAGGCTTATGTTGCTGCACAATGGCATTGGGCTAAAACCACCTTAGAAGCAGATCAACGAACATTCTTAAGGAAGAGAATTAAGCTTCATCTTATCAAGTCTATAAAGGACAAAAAAAAAAAAAAAAAAAAATTTAATAAAAACATAGAAAAACCTAATGGACAAAGTTTTAGATCCATTCAAATTTGACATATCCAGCATCCAAATCCTTAATGGCGCATCCAACCTTTAACACACGTTCGAACTTATATTGATTTCGTGTGATTTCCAAGAAAAATCCATGACAGTTGATGGTTTGATATTAATTTTCACTTTGAAATTAATATTTATGGAGCCTAATATATCTGTGGCAATATGGAAGAGTAGCTTAAGTCGACATAAGCGAGGATTGAGTTAATGGCTTTGAAGGTACATATAAGGAAACAAGGGCGCTAAGGTGTGTTCAATCTATTTGCAAATGTCATCATTTTGTACGAAGTTTCTTGCATTTGATTTTTAGCTTGTGTGTGTATTCTGAAAAACTTTTACTTTAGAAAAAATCTTATATGCCCTTAAGTTTGATCACTTATTCTAAATTTTCAAGTTAAGTGTGAGCAAATTGGAATTTTTCATATGGATAAAGCGCTTAAGTAAAAAAATTCGAATAGCTCAACACAAGAAAAAGGGTCTGACGTGTAAAGCAAAGGCATGCGGCATCATGAAAGGAATTTTTAAATTTTGTTGATTTTCCTTGAAAATCCTTTTTTAATAAACCCTTTTTCAAAATTTAATATCTCCAGAAATAATGAAGATAAAAAGATGACACAAACGGTGACTTATTGTTAATAAAACAAGGAATATAGAAAATTTATTTTTAATTTTTACACTGAGAAAAATTTATGCACAAAAAAGAAAACAAAAACTTAATTATTTTTTTCAGTGTATTTCAGTTTTTGTAAAACCTTTTGAATGTTTTAAAAGAATACCTTGTTTTATTAACAATAAGTCACCGTTTGTTTCATCTTTTTATCTTAATTATTTCTGGAGATATTAATTTTTTAAAAACATGCCGTATAAGTAATGTGTTTTGTATTATTTGCGTACATTTGTACTAGATATTAGCACCAGAGCATCTATGTGCACTAGGGCTGCTCTTAATTCCCGAAATGGAATTTCAATCGGTCTCAGGGTCCAGAAGTGTTCCATTGGACATGGAGGAGAAACGTGAGAAATTTGGAAGCAATCGGATAACGGGAACCCGTGGCAGTTTTCAATTGAAGTTTGGGAAATTGGCAAAAATAGAGAGGAAACGGCCCTTAACTCCCCACAAGGCGCCCCTACGGATATATAATGTATGGCCAACCCCCATTATTTTTTTACTCCGAACATTTTTTTTGAACAAACCTACCCCCTATCTCCCCTCCTTAAGGGGGCTCCCATACAAAAATAATTTTTTAAAAACTTTTCCCCCCATCTTCCTAACTAGCCCCAGAGTGCTCCTAGAGGAGTCAAATGTATGACCGACCCCCATTAACTTTGTCCCCCTAACATTTTCTCCGAACATATTTAACCTCTATCTCCCCCCCTTAAGGGGGCTCCCATATAAAACTACCTTAATTTGAGCAAAAATTCATACAAAATGGCCGTCACTACAGTCAAACCCCTCCTAGGGGGCTGATATATATGACCGACCCCCATTATTTTTTTACCCCAAACATTTTCTTCAAACATACCTACCCTCTATCTCCCCTCGTTAGGGGGGTCCCCATACAAAATTAGGCTTAAATTAAAGAAAAATGCCTCACGAACTTCAATCTATAATATAGATGCCGTAGGAACAAGAAAGAGCATGTTCAGCATGCATATTCGAAAAATTTATAAAATTACCTTTTAAACGAGCCTAATATGAAGAATATTGGATTAGTTTTTGGTGTGTTTTAATAATATGATATATTTTATTACCTTTTTTTTTAAACTGAATTTTGGGTTCCATCCCCTAACTGGCCAAATAATGACCCTAGTAGAAAAAAAATATATTTTCGAGTCAAATGCCGCAAACCTCAATCTATGACGAGTTTTTTGAGACTATAACCATTAAAATCGGTTAGTAGTTTCTATTCATAAAATTAATTCAAAACAAATATTTTTTGAAACGCATTATTCACTGTTTTTACGTTCGTTTCTTGAATCTTTGCATGCGTACAGACCGAGAGAGCCATGCGTACAGACCGAGAGAGACATGCAAAGACTCAAGAAACGAACGTGAAAACAGTGAATAATGCGTTTCAAAAAATATTTGTTTTGAATTAATTTTATGAATAGAAACTACTAACCGATTTTAATGGTTATAGTCTCAAAAAACTCGTCATAGATTGAGGTTTGCGGCATTTGACTCGAAAATATATTTTTTTTCTACTAGGGTCATTATTTGGCCAGTTAGGGGATGGAACCCAAAATTCAGTTTAAAAAAAAAGGTAATAAAATATATCATATTATTAAAACACACCAAAAACTAATCCAATATTCTTCATATTAGGCTCGTTTAAAAGGTAATTTTATAAATTTTTCGAATATGCATGCTGAACATGCTCTTTCTTGTTCCTACGGCATCTATATTATAGATTGAAGTTCGTGAGGCATTTTTCTTTAATTTAAGCCTAATTTTGTATGGGGACCCCCCTAACGAGGGGAGATAGAGGGTAGGTATGTTTGAAGAAAATGTTTGGGGTAAAAAAATAATGGGGGTCGGTTATATATATCAGCCCCCTAGGAGGGGTTTGACTGTAGTGACGGCCATTTTGTATGAATTTTTGCTCAAATTAAGGTAGTTTTATATGGGAGCCCCCTTAAGGGGGGGAGATAGAGGTTAAATATGTTCGGAGAAAATGTTAGGGGGACAAAGTTAATGGGGGTCGGTCATACATTTGACTCCTCTAGGAGCACTCTGGGGCTAGTTAGGAAGATGGGGGGAAAAGTTTTTAAAAAATTATTTTTGTATGGGAGCCCCCTTAAGGAGGGGAGATAGGGGGTAGGTTTGTTGAGAAAAAATGTTCGGAGTAAAAAAATAATGGGGGTTGGCAATACATTATATATCCGTAGGGGCGCCTTGTGGGGAGTTAAGGGCCGTTTCCTCTCTATTTTTGCCAATTTCCCAAACTTCAATTGAAAACTGCCACGGGTTCCCGTTATCCGATTGCCTCCAAATTTCTCACGTTTCTCCTCCATGTCTAATGGAACACTTCTGGACCCTGAGACCGATCAGAAACTCGCTACAAAATTTCTCCATAGAGTTAAGAGCAGCCCTAATGTGCACTTGTAATTTTTTGAATATCTCACTGTTGCGCCATGTAATTTGATTGAACTGTTTTTTAAATGAAAGCAAATACTTAGAGGTATTTAAAAAAAAAATTTGTAAAGCGGCGGCAAACTGGGAATACACTGAAAAAAATTTTAAAACTGTCTTTTTAGTTTTGTGTAAAAAATTTTCTCAGTGTAAAATCCAAACAAAATTTTTTTGATTTCCTGTTGTATTAGCAATCGGCCAACGTTTGTTTCGTCTTCTTATCTTAATTAATTTTTGAGATATAGAATTTTGAAAAAAAGCTTATAACCCTCTAATGCCAAAATTTTTTTTGTCACTTAAAAGTTCAGATAAGACTTATTTCTGGTAGAAAAACATGAATCTGAAATTATTAGGATTTTTTTTTTTTGGTAATTTGTTCCAAACCAGTCCGTCTAAAGACGGAACCAGGAATGAGAGGGTTAAAAAAGGATTTTCAAGGATATTTCAAGGACCTTTTAAAAAATAAAAATCTAAAAAGTATTCTCCAGAGTGTTTTTAGAAGGGATCTATCGAAAAATCAAAAAAATTTAAAAATTCCTTTCATGATGCCGCAACCCGCCAGATCCTTTCGCCACAGATATGTTTGTGTCCACATACCTACCTCCCAAAATTTAAATTTCAATTAGCTAAGACATTCAGAAGGAGATCTGACCACCTCAATCTTCTTTTGTTTTATCCCTTTACGGTTCCCAAGCCCAGTCTTTCCCTCAAATACATTTCATAACTCATCAAAGTTATTCGTAACTATTAAAGACAACAACCAGAGCATAAATATCAATAATAAAGTGTATGAAATTTTCGTCAAACAAATAACTAAAGCATTCGGACTTCATCATTTCCGAGTTACTCACTTTAACGCCATAATTTATGGCACGTGTCTCGACGTGTTTGTTGTCTTGAGAGCATCGTTTTTCCAACTCCCAATGGGGAAAACGTGAAAATGTTTCGTTTTTCCTACAATTCTGACCATTTGTACTCAAATTGACTTGTGGCAACCCAATGGCAATTAAGTTAAATTATCATGACCTTCGTAAAGCACGAAGTAGATAGGTAGTTGCTCTACCTGTACGACTTCAAGAATCTTCTTGTCTGCTCTTTGCATTTACCCGGAAATTTATATTCAACATGTAAACACCCACACACACTCACATTCTGGTTCAAGACTCAAGACCGCAAGTGTTTAGGTATGAGACATTACAGCACTGACACCACACCATATTAATTATTCATAAACTGAAAGTTAGCCGCAGGAAGACTGCTGTGATCCTGGAAGGTTAAAAAGTGTCATTGCGATTTGGGAAAATATATCTACGTATATATCTGCTGGGAAATATGTTGATTGCAATATTCTATTTTCTCTCTCCCTCTCTTTCCGTCTCTCTATTAAGGAATAACTCGATTTAAGTGAAGTTTCCTTTGGCAATTTAGCACATTTTCACGGGCTAATCTTGCTAAAACGTTTGGAAGGACTTTTGTCAATTTTTCTCCATCAATTTGAGTAAATTCGATAAAAGTCCATCCAAACGTTTTAGCTTAGAGGTCAGTTAAGAGGTTATTTTTTTCAGTATCTTTTATAAGAAATAAATTTTTTTTTTTTTGAAAATTTCTCAAGTTATCGGAGTATTCGGGTATGAAATACACAGAAAAAAATTGTTTAGTTTTTATTAAATTTTTTTGGAAAAATTTCCTGACTGTAAATTTTAAAAAAATCTTTAAGACTCCCTGTTTTTATGAGCCGTTTCTTTCATCTTTCTATCTTAACCTTACAGTATCAAAAATGACCCTATGTTGGGTTCGGTTAGGGAAGTGTGGCTGCCACCAACAGTGACACACTTAGGCCTCACACGGGCCCGTTGTGATACCACGAATAATGGGAAAACAAAGAGAAAGAAAAACAAAAAACACGACACAAACTTCCACGACCTCAGCTGGGAGTTGAATCCAGAGCCTCTCACTTCCTAAGATCGCATCTGAACACCAACTACTCCACGGAGGCCCCCACTATAGACTAATAGGCCGTTTACATATGCCGTTTTATTCGCGTTTTAGTAACTTTGCCCGTTTTAGCTCTAAAACAACTTCGATTTTTCCCGTTTTATCGTACAAAACTAAAACGAGAAACTTTCCTGTTTTAATTTAAAACAAGTAGCTAAACAAGATAAATCCTGCTTATAACTGATAAAAATATCGAAATCTGAGTGTCATCACTATAAAAATGCATAACATATGGTAATTGAAATATCTAATTTAAAAATTGTGAGGTTAATTCCACAACCAATGTAGAAAACGAACGCAATTTCAATAATTGCTTCTTTTCTAAATTACAATATTCACTCATATTTCACGTGTTGAGCAAACAAAAGATAACCACAAAATGGCAAAACGACATGCGCATATGTAAACACCCCGTTTTGACTTAGTCGTTTTAGCTTAAACAAGGAGCGCTAAAACGTATTTGTAAATGCCCTATAAATCTAGAATAAAATCCTTTTTGACATGATCTAAAGTTTATTTTTCTAGTTGTTTAAAAAAATTGATGAATCACTTTTGACCCTTTGAGACAATTGGGGTCTCTTACTAAGTAAGGAATTAGAGATAATAAGATTTTGAGAAATTTAGTTTTGAAAAATTTTCTTACAAAAATTTATGTTTTTTCTTACGATCAAAATTTTTAAAGGACACTTCTCTACATTCCTACAACGATTTAACCCTTGCTTAAAGACACAGCGTCACGTATAAGGGACAAGAGCTTATCAGATTATAATGCTATCGGTTTGGGAGCAGTTCTGAAAGGGTTAATGTAACTAAAACCTATCGAAAAAATAAATAAAACTTTAAAATCTCTTTTTGAAGCGGCCGCAATCTGCCATACCCTTTCCAAACTGTTCATAGCATTCGGATATTTTTTTGGCTGATTGAAAGACAAATCTATTGACGATATTCGGTGTCAATTTGTTCAATTGATTGTTCACTCAATCCGCTTAATTATTGTTGCACATTTGAGCAGACAGTGAAAACCAAACCGTGCTCGAAAGCCAAATGCGGTCGAATGCCCGTCATCCAAATTGATATCTTTATTATTTGAACCGGGGGCATACACAAACACACACACACACATTCGCCAGCACATAACCACTTTTTCGTGTTGTGTCATTTGTTTCGATTGAAACATGCCAATTTCCGAGAACGTTTCTATGTACCTATCGTATGTATGTGTTTGTTTTTAATAAGTATTTCCGAGTAATTTGTCTGTATTGACCAAATAATGTTGCCTATTCTCGCAGTGATTTCATGCACTGATTTGATTTTTGTGTAAGTATTTGTTTTCGTGTAGCGAAACAGCAAAATGCTAATTAAAATAATTATCAAAGCAATTTTATTACCATTATTGAGGCCTCATCCTGTGCGAATGCACGAAAGCTGCAAAGCTTCTACAAATTTAAACAAGAGAATTTGTCCTTTTTACAAAATAATACACATATGTACATAGTTAAATATTGACTGCTGTCAAACTATTTTCAAATATTGTTGTGCAATGAGGTTGCTTTTTGTGTTTGTTTTCATGCTTTAAATCCTTTTTATTTGGAATTTTGCGTAATCATCTGCTCGATTTAAGTTTTTCAACAGAGAGACAAAGAAGGAAATTTATGATTATAATTTGTAGGTAATCCTTTTTTTGCGTTAATTTTCTTAAAAATTGCTTTTAGGCTTAGCACGGTTTATGAATTAATTGAGTTCACACCTAAAAAAAGCTAAGCAATTAACCCTCTGATGCCCGGTGTTGCCTAAAGACAACATTAGAACGTCCTCTCCCTTTCTGCAGCTACCTATGACTATATTAAACAGAATAATTTGTTGATTTAAATGGAATTTGGTAGATTAAAGTGCCATTTCCAATTATGCGTCATTACATTTTTTATTTAGGGTTGTATTTGAGACTTTTGCGAAAATATAAACCAACATTTGATTTTGAACGATAGAATAATGACTTTAATTACTCAAATATGCTCTTATAAATTAAAACAAAGAGATTTAAGAACAACTTGTTCATATTTCAATGAAAAGTATTCCCACAAGTATGAAGTACTCGAAAGAAGGTACTCAATAGTTTCTACAACACTGTTATATTCCTTTTTTCAACTGTTATACGCAGCTGTCACAATTTCACGCTACGTGCAATATTCAACTTTTCGGAAATTTGACGCTGCGTCCGCACGCACGCAATCGATTTGTATTGCTCCCATATGCTTGCATGTGTTGAATATTTGCGTCAAATGACGCAACACAGCTGACGCATAATTAGAAATGGCACTTTACAATTTTTCGAAGTGAAGTTAGTTTTATTGAAGTTATTTGTCATATAGCATGTTGCCACATAGTGCATATTAACCTTATGCATTAAAGTTTACGCATATAGTTAATCACTGTCGTTTCCACTTGCGGACTATGCATTAACTAATCAGCTGATTTTGCTGGAAGCTGCTGTAAAAAAAGTGAAAAATTGCCCTCTCTTAAATTTTGCTAGATATAAAAGATATATGTTTATTTTACATTCTTCATTTGATTTCAGTGTGTGAAATGAACTATGTGGAAACATGCTAATAGAGTGTAGACATTTAAAAATAAATTTAAATTTGGAATTTTTGAAGAGGTGATAATAACGTTATAGAAATTGGTCCTTTTCTGTTAAAATAAATATGGCTTATAGCAATTTTTGCAAATTTCAAGCGCAAAAAAAAAAATAATAATAATTTTGTAATTTCATTGGATGTTCAAAATGTTCTAGGCCTTTTTCAATTTGGAGAAAACTTATTTCTTAATTTTTTTAATGAAAAATTTCGAGCATATTTAAAGGGTATTTTTTGCAAGCCGGTTCTAAATTGTTCCGGGGAATTTTCCCCTGAAGATTTAAAAAATATTGTCCCATTCTAAATAAACTGGAAAGGGACTATAAAGGGAGCAAGAATTTCGAAAATGCTTAAGCAAAAAGTAGCACATTTCTAGGAATAGAATTCTCGGGAAATATTTATAAAGAATAGAGCTGTTAGTATTTTCTTCTCATTTTGAGTAAAAAATTTCAAATTTGATATACCAAATCAGTGTCAAGGAGGGTTCAGGTGTAGCTGGAATGTTACAAGAAGCTTTCCAGTCTTATGTTTCCTTCATTGAAATAAAAAAAAAATTATAAAATTCGACCTAGTTTGGGAGCTATTGCAAGAAATGGTAAAAAAAGGTAGAAAAAAAATGTTAAATTTCTGAGATTTTTATTATTTTTACTTAATAGATGAAGTTTATTGAGATCAGTTGTTATTGAATTTCTTGTCTTCATGTCCAAGGCTAACACTTTCTTATAGACAGGAAAATTTAATACGATACTGTTTACGAGATATCACCATAAGTAAGTGGGCAACTTAATTCTTGGCCACACTTTTCGAGATCAATTTAAAATTGAACTGTAACCAAATATAGAGATATGAAACTCTTGGGCCCATTTAATACGATTTCGATTAAAGTTTATCGTCACGTGAAGTATATCCTCTCAAAATGTCAAAATTTTCATACAAATATTTTTCTTTTCCTGTAAGAAAACTTGATTGAGAACAGTAGAAAATGGGCCTTATTAAGTAGTTTCAAGAACTGCAGTCAAAATTTTGTTAACTTACATTAGGCGACTTCAAATATGTGTCACACATCCTAAGAAGAAAAAAAAAAAGAAAAGATTCCTTTGAGAATTTTTATAAGTGTAAGAGAACTCCATATGCTGAATTCTCCAATCAATTGTAGATGTAAGAGGTATTTCTTATAAATCCTCAATTTGTGTTTTCCAAAATTTGCGATCTTAAATCAGTGGGTTCTTCTTTAAATCGGCCGATCAAACAAATTTAATTTGTTCTTACCTGGGCTCGAAATTTGTTGACTTTTATAAATTTAAAGCATACTTTATGGGTCAACAATTTTTCTTACCAACATTTTGCGAATAAGTTTAGCGATGTTGAACTTCAAACTGCTTTTCTCACTTCAAAATAGTTCGAATTAAAGTTAAAATTCTATTTGAATCTTTGCTTAACGTGAGTTGAATAAAATTTTTACTCCATAAAGTATGCTTCAAATTTATAAAAGTCAACAAAATCCAAGCTTTCGTTCTTACTGTCTTTGGCTGCTTGTGGTTGTTATCGAAAAATTAAGGACAATGTTTGATGCTTATCAACCTTTTAGATATTATGAGATTGCATTTAATTTTAGGTAAAATTTTTAGCTTTACATCAAATCTTTGCTCTTCATTTAACTTTGTTTGTCAATTTGCCGTTGCAATCTTTTTTCCATGGAAGAAAGTGAGTAACTAGAGTAAAAAAATTTCTAAGTCCTTCTATAATTTCTCACAATTTTTAATTTAAAATATATGTATAAAAGCAATAGGCAGCCAACCGCAATCGATCCGTTTTGAAGCAAAAAAAAGGAGTAGAATAAGAATAAAATGGGAACCCTCAAATGGCAACTGCATTCAATCAACGTAATTCAATGTTGGCAACGAATGAACATTTTTTTCTTTCCCCAACTGATGCCAAGAGCTCGGGCTGTGCAAAAAAAAAAAAAAAAATATGGAAAAAGAAAAGAAATATAGAAAAAAAGCAATTGGCAGCTAATTCGTCGATGAAGCACAAAAGAGAAAAACGAAGAAGAAGAAAAGAGAGAAAAAAATGGAAGAGAATGCGAAAATGCTCGATGGTTTTTCAAATTTTCTGGCTTTGTTCGTCTGCTTGGCTTCAATCGTAATTTACTGTTCAAATAGACTGCAAGCTGTTTAAGCAGCAATCAGCTAAGGACTTCATTCAGAAAAGCGATGCTATATTTACAATCGATTGAAATTGGCAAATGCAGAAAAAGCTAAAAATTTTGCAAGAAATTATGATCACTAGAGTATGAAATATCTTTTAACGGATTTTTGTTTTTCAGTTCTTTTCATTTTTTTTTGCCGACTTCAACAATTGGCGGCACCAAGCAATGAATATCGAAAAGGAAATCATTTCAAGCCATAGACTTTCTTCATATTACACTGTGACACATTTTTGAGGTCATCGAATGTAGGCAATGTTTTGAATACCTACAGTTCCTGAAAGTTCTCGATATATGGGGGGCATTTCTATATTTACTTTTGTTTGATTCATTACAGGTAAATTTTAAATCGAGTTTTAAAAGTGTAGCCGAGAATTAAGTTGCGCACTTTTTTCTGGGTATATCTCGTAAGCCGTTGAATATTTAAATTTTCTGTCTAGAACAAATTTTTAGCCTTACATATGGAGAAAACAGCGGTCCTTAAAATGTCCTTAAAAATCCTTTTTTAATAAGCGTTTTTTCAAAATTTTATATCTCAAAAACTATTTATGATAAGAAGATGAAACAAACGATTGCTAATATAACAGGAAAGCAAAAAAAAAATTTTTTAATTTTTACACTGAGAAAAATTTTCCCACAAAACTAAAAAGAAAATTTTAACAATTTTTTTCAGTGTATTCCCAGTTTTCCGCCACTCTACAATTTTTTTTTTTTAAATACCTCTAAGTATTTGCTTTCATTTGAAAAAAAGTTTCATTCAAATTACATGGCGCAACAGTGAGATATTCAAAAAATTACAAGTGCACATAGAAGCTCTAGTACTAATATCCGGTACAAATGTACGAAAATGATACAAAACATATTACTCATACGGCATGTATTTAAATATTTAATATCTCCAGAAATAATTAAGATAAAAATATGAAACAAACGGTGACTTATTATATAAAACAAGGTATTTTTTAAAAGTATTCAAAAGGTTTTAAAAAAACTAAAATACACTGAAAAAAATAGTTAAACTTTGGTTTTCTTTTTTGTGCAAAAATTTTTCTCAGTGTAAAATTTAAAAATAAATTTCCTATATTCCTTGTTTTATTAACAATAAGTCACCGTTTGTTTCATCTTTTTATCTTAATTATTTCTGGAGATATTAAATTTTGAAAAAAGGCTTATTAAAAAAGGATTTTCAAGGATGTTTCAAGGACAGTTCAAAATAAAAATCGAAAAACTAGTCTCCACATTGTATTTAGATGGCACCTATCGAAATTTCAACAAAATTTAAAAATTCCTTTCATGATGTGAACCCGCCAGACCCTTTCCCTACAAATTGCCCTAAAAATATGCTTCAAATTTTTAATTTTATGGATTCGATATATTTCTCTTGAAAATTGTTGATGCCATCAACCAAAAGTTATAAAGAACATGCTTGTCAACAAAATAATAACAAACAAAAAATCAAAAAAATTGAAACGGGAAAAAACCGTTAGCTTAGAGCTAATTAAATAGCGATTTGCGTCGACCATGATAGGCATAATTAAAGTAATGACGCTGAAAACGATAATGTGCACAACAAGTATCTACGAGGCAACCTCTTTATCATCATCGCAGTCGTTGGTTGTAATGAATTCGGCAAAAATCTTGTGGGCGATACCAAGCCACGCGTTAAATGACAGCGCCGACAAGGCTAATATTTCTATTGCCCTAAGCATCATTTATGATGTCTATTTCTGTGCCTTTTTTATTATTGTTGTTGGCAATTCTATCTCATCCCATTCGATTCAAGCGTCTGTCTTTTGTCATTTAAGATACATTAAAGGGACAAAAGCGATTCGATTGAAAATGACTGGGAATAACTGCCGAAATATGTACTCGTCGGAGTCAATAGGACTTCCGCAGAAAACAATCGCTGAAGAAGAAGAAAAAACAACATTGATTGACATTAAAGCATATTTCAAGTAAAAGGAACAAAGCGTCATTTACAGAGGCGTAGATGTAAATAGATAGAGAGCGAGCGAGAGAGAGAGATGGAAAAATGGCTAATGACAGTGAAAATATTGCCAAATGAGAGGAAATACATAACGTTGGGCTATAGGCCGCCGCATTCATCGAATAATAACTGGAAGTTCTTTGTGGATGGGTCCTTTGATCGTTTTTGAATTGGAATGTCAAACAGCAGGTGACTACAAAATGTGTGTCAACTGAAGGACGAACATAAGTAGTTGCGGTTGAAGTCATTGTCATAGAGTCTTCAAGTCTTTTCTTTCCGAAAATCCTATTTCGATGAAGAACCAAGCCATCGTTATGAATCTCTAATGCCTGGTTGTCGTAGTAAAACTCCCAAAAATATTGCGCTGAGGTCGATAAAACATTAAATTTGTCTTTGTTAATTTTCCTTTTTCCTGCGTGAAATCTTTTCAGATATGAAGAGGGTTTTTGGGCAAAGAAATTAAGTTTTTCAATAGAAATTTCGATCTTTTGAATAGAGGCACATCAATGGGAATGCCCTCCACAAGTGATTTTTCAGCATAAAATTTAAATGCTGAATTTTGCTTAAAATGGTTCAGCTTTGCCCATTTGCTACTATTCCGGTTGAAGTCTTTCGTTACGACATCCTCTCAAAGTGTCTAAATTTTCATACAAGTTTTTGGTTTTTCGGATCGAAAAAAATTCTTGGGAACAGTAGCCAACGGGCCTTAATGTATCAACTGATCCGATCTGTTAAGTATATTTTCTATGTGAAAATTTAATCGAAAATTTTTTCGTATTAAGAATCTAGCCAACCTATTCTTAAGTGCATTTAAGTTACGACAGTCAATGTTACGTGAACTGCAAATTGAAAAAAAAAAAAAAAAATATTAAATAGTGACAAAATATTGATTAGAAAATTCATACTTCAACGAGTCTAGAGCAATGCTTTATTTCCAATGTGGCAGAAATTCCTTCAAATATTCATCAAAGCCAAACATATGAAGCCAGTTCCCACCCAACATTTGGAAGACTGTTTGATGAGAAAATTCATTTACGAGTTTTTTTCGAGCCCCCTTCATGATTAGAAAATGATTGATCGCATGCATGATTAAAAGAAGACTCGAAAACGACTCTCCAATATGTTTCAAAAGCGATTCGTATTCAAATTGCAACAACAAAATATAGAGCAATCGCCAATTAATCATGTAGGGGATTGAAATATGATCATTCAAATTATTTCTATCTTATATTTCACTCAATATTTGACTCAAAATTGAATTGAATGGAATTTGATTTTAAAGTTATAAACGAAAAATTTCCATGACTTTCGATTTGGAAAGCTTGGTGTCGACGGATGAGCACAACAGGACTAAAAAACGAGAGTTCCTAGGTTCCAATCCCACATACGGCAAAGGAAAAAAATTTTTTGAATTTGTAATTATAACAGGACATATAACATAACATAACATATACAGGGAAAAGCCAAAAAATATGAATTGATTTCAAAATTTTTTTATTTTTTTTATTTTTGGAAAGCAATTGCTTATTACTATAACTATTGCTTATAACTATGAGTCGTAGAAGACTCCAAAATGAAAGCAAATATGAGTCGTAGAAGACTCCAAAATGAAAGCAAATATGAGTCGTAGAAGACTCGAAAATAGTAACAAATATGACTCGAAACTGACTCGCAAATGATATCAAATATGACTCCCTAAGAAGAGTCGCGGCTAGGGTTCCAATTTCCCCGGACAAAAGTATCATTTTTGATCAGAAAACGAGCGCATATTTGATCTTTTTAATCAGAAAGGCGACTCGAAAAAGACTCGCTTTTGATCAAAAATTTCGAAAAATGCTAGCTGGGTTACAATCAAATACGCAGTTGATTGAAATTGATTCCATACGTTTGCATGTGTTGAATACTTTCAGGAATTATTGCGCAGGCATTTCTGCGCTATTGGAGCCCAGGCATAAGCATACTTTTTCCGCATGGGTGATTTCGGTCCTTTGATTTTGATTTCTAAGGAATAAAAAAAGTAATTTCAATTGTTGTTGTTGAAGTTCGAAACAGGAAATTACATTGTAAGATTGCATTTTCTCTCGAAAAAGATGAAAAAAATATATTAAATGTCATTTATCTTCAAAGAATTTTTTTTTCAAATTGTTATTTTTTTTTTTTTGAATTCTCATAATATTTTTTTTAATATAAATTTGTTTTTTTAAATTCATTCATTTATTTCATCTTTACTGCATTCACTGCGGACAGCGCGAAAGTTAGTTTTGTTGTGTTGTTTTCATTGGCATTATTTTTGTTTTCCATGCTGCCGCATTCGATGCAACAATTACATATTCATACGGAATGTTCGCTTGCTGCCGTTATGGTTTTATATCCGACTATTAATTAAAAAAGAGAAAGCAAACAAAAAAAGAATTGAAGAAAACATGGCCACCCTGTGCTGCTTCTCGATTGTTTACTCCATTTTTCGTATATTCGTCTCATATATTTGTTATTGTCGCTGTTATTGTTGTTTATTTTCCAATGGATTATTTATTTTTCTCGAGCGCATAATGGAGTTTTTAAATGAATAATGCTTAATGGGTGCAAAAATCTTCGAATGACAAATTATCACCAATCGAGATCTTAATGTAAGAATTGATAAGTTCGATAATTGAAGATTTAAGGATCGGGTTTTTGGTATAAATAATGTTTGGGGAACATTTCGCGAGTTTGTTATAGGATAACAAAACTAACACATTTCACGTAATGTTGTTGAAAGAACCTTGCTGTCGAAAATATTGATGTCGAAATTTAGATTTTGGTTTATGCCTGATTTCCAATAGTGTAGGATTTCCTGCGCATCAATTCCTGCAAATATTGAACATATCCACGCATATGGGATCAGTTTCAATCAACTACGATTTTGATTGTGATTTCCTTTATATATATTTGTATGGGCTGTGTTGCCTAGAATAAAATATTATTTCGAACTTTTTCTCCAGTGTTGCACCGAAACGATTATAAAATCAGAATACATCTTTTGAGTGCTCTAGATGCATATAAATGCACGGATAAATGCAGAATTTAGATCTAAATGCAAATTTAGCAGCTAGTCTGAAATGTAGAGCTGGAGAACTATCGATAGTTGCAACAATCGATAGTCTCGATAGCCGATTGTCTGAAATATCGATAGTACTATCAGAAAATATACTTTAAAATTTAAATTAGTTTGTTAGAGCTGCATTTAAATATCCACGATATGAATGTTTTAAATTTGAAAATTAATGGTGGTCCTATAATAATTTAATAAAATATTATGCATAAGTATCCCTCCTCAAGTTATATGACGTGTTATATACAAGGAGCCGAATTTTAAAGCATTTCTTACTCAATTTTCCATACTTTGTAACCATAGTACACGCAGCTTACCATGACGCCTATACACAATTCTCATTTGTTGTGTAAAATGGGACACATATGACTCGTAGAATTTCGGATGGTTTTTTACGGCGTGAAGAAGCAAGGTATGTAAAGGCTCAGTTACTCTTGATTGAACGTAACTTAACTTAACTTAGTGAAATCTATTTTCCACAGATTCTTATCTTAAGTCAAATTAAGTTTTCAGTGACTGATCCCATATAAAATGAACTAAACATATCAACTCAGCTGATTAAAAAAGTAAAGTTAAGTTACGTTCAATCAAGAGTAACTGAACCTTAAGTTTGTCTTATTTATTAGCTTGACAGATAAGTCGATCGATAAGTTCAAAAATCGATATGTAGTTTCAATAGTCGATAAGTCCAACAATCGATTGTTTCGATAATCGATATGTTCAATAATCGATTTTTTAAATTATCGATCAGTTAAATAATCGATCGTTTTGTTGATCGATATTTTTAAAAATCGATATTTTCGTTAATTGATAGTTTCTTGAAACGATAGTTTCGATAATCGATAATTTTTTACAATCGATAATTTTGTTAATCGATAATTTTGTTAATCGAAAGATGAATTTTCGAGCGACTCTCGTCTTAATGTAAATAAGGACATTTTAAGGAATCAGTCCATTTCAAAAAGAATAAAGCCTTTTGGCACCGCCCAATTCTATATTAAATGTCCATGAATCAAAACTATCGATAGTTTTCAAAAACCCTCGATGTTTTTGATAGTTTGGAACGATGGATAGTATCGATAGTGCTATCGATTGTTTCTCCAGCTTTACCCAGCAGTTGTTTAGGAAGTGCATTACCAAGGTAATGCATTTTTTCATCGATGAAATAGGAATGCAAAAAGAAATGCAAAGTAAATTGAACAAATTTGCATGGAGAAGTAATCGAAAAGGTAATGTGTAGCCGAATATGTTCACTCCCAAAGCAAAGCGTTACATACTTCTATAGCATTACTTGAGAATCCAAATAGTAATGCATAACAAAATCATTCGATTACTTTTCGTACAACTGGAAATGCAAAAAGGCATGCATTACACTCGCTCGGGCATGGCCGTGTTAAAAATAATCGATTCTGTATTGCATAACCAGTACGCTATTTGAATTATTTTTTGCACTACCATCGGCTACCAATAACTGCTGGGTACTGAAAATATGCTATTTACACGATAATGAAACAAATTTTCGTGGGCAAGGGACGCAGGAGGAATAGAGAAAAACGCTCCCATACCATATAACCGCGCGTCCCTAGTCCACAAAAAGTGTGTTTCATTATCGAAATGTCTTGACGTGTAAACAGCGTAAAATCCTATTAGGTTACAATCGTTGTGTCTAAAATGTCTCGCCGATAGAACAGCAAAACGAAAGAAAATCGGCGATAAAAACCTGCCAAAAAACACACTTTATTTATTAATATGT
This sequence comes from Chlorops oryzae, assembly GCA_020466095.1. NCBI lineage: Eukaryota > Metazoa > Arthropoda > Insecta > Diptera > Chloropidae > Chlorops > Chlorops oryzae. The sequence goes on from CM035807.1 coordinate 110,959,627, forward strand.
ATATATTTTGAAAAAATACTTTTATTTATGCCTTTAATTCTTGCTTTATTATAATACTGCCTTTTTCTATTGATTAGGAACTTTTTCTCCAAAAAGCGCCTTTTTTGTGCGAGCTTAATACTTTTTCGAAATCAAATGCTGGCAGCACTGATCAGCAAGTGAAATTGATTCAACGTCAAAGTGTCGCGGACTTTAAGTTAGAAGCTTAAATTACAAATATGTATATATAAAACGATGGAACTCTTTACGATATTTAACCCCTCTGGAATCTCAGGATGCGACTTCAGAGCCACAACAATCGAATATTCGAACAATTCATTGCATAAAAGACCTCGCAAGTTCGCAACAAACTTGAGAATACATCCTTCAAACGCTTCTAAGGATTCGCAAAATCCAATTTCTTTTATGCTCCTCGAAGCCTTGCAGGAATTCGCTGGCACGGGAAGTTCTCTTAACCATGTAAATTCTGCAAACTTTTGAAATTGATGTGACGCCAAGATGCGATGCGATGCGAGAGGGTGATGCCGGGCCGTCGCGTCGTTCGAATTCAGGTGAGTGTGTACGCCCATAGGTTTTCAAACATGCCGCCTTACCATATGTTTCCTTCGTTCCTCGATTTGTATACTCTAAATCGAAGCAATTTGCACAACAATTCCGTAGTAAATTATCGCCGCAGGATTACGAGTGGTATAAGCTTAATACGCTCAGCAGTTCAGTTCGTTCAGATGTGTGTGAATGTAGCGTGCGCGCGGTACTACTTTGAAAACAATTACGGCAAAGAGCTGTCGAGCTGCGGAGCTGTGAATAAGACAGCGGAAGGACTTGCGAGTGGAAATTCTTACGTGTTCACCAATCAACAACGTTGTCAGGGAATAATATTTGCGAGGAAATTCGCTTGAATTATGCTCTGATTTGATGAGGTGGCAATGACGATGACGATGGCGTTGGATTTAGCGGGGTAAGTGGCTTATCGTTTAGAATTTAATGCATATATGATGTGTTGAGTGGAAATAATTGTGTTTTTATATGATTTATTGTATGTAGATTGGCACTGATTTACACTGTGATGAGCGTGTGTGTTGATTAGAAAAATCTGCTAGTAAGTAGATGATTGTGGGCGAATTACATTCAAACTAAATCGCCTACGAATCGACTACTTAGTAGTATTATTTTTCGTCCTTTCGTGAGACTTCACGAAAACAAAAGAAAAAACCTAAAACTTTCAATTGTTCGTTGTTTGGAATTTATTTACATAAAGTAGTTAACAAGAGGCAATAATATTTATTCAATAATTGCCTACTTCTTGACTACTTAATGCAAACGAATTCGCTTCAATGGACCTAGTGTCTTTTGCCTTTGCTTTCGAGTGTACTCGAATAAATTCAAATTATGTTTGTTTCCTTTGGTCTTTCTTGGACTTGCTTTTATACCTCCAAGTGATTGAATTTCTTACATTGATAAGATCAATTTACTTAGCAAATATTGCAGATTATTCCGAATGACAATTGTTCCCTTATATTTTGTGGGTAGTTATTCGTTCGTTTGCTTTTCTTATCGTAATTACATACAATGAGGGTAGCTGGAAATGTATTCGTCTTATAAGACTATCTGTGAGATAATTCAAAACTAATTTTTGACTAAATATTCATTTATCAACTCAAATAATGATCTTTAACTTGTTGCTTGATTTAAAGAAAGTTGAAAGTTCTTAAAGTTCAATTCTACTAATTAGCAGATTACGAATAGCTTATACCTACTATTTTAGAGGAATGAAGTGATTGCGTCGTGTACTACTTATGGAAATTACGAAAGAATGTAGCTGGGATCGTATGCTTCCAAGACTTGCGATGAGAATATTTAAATAAATTTTACTCAATATAAACTGGTTGTCGGAATAATATTGATTTTATTTGCTTCTGATTTACTAGGGGCCAATGAATTTAGAAATGCTTATATATAATTTATCATACCATTAGAAATATTTAATTAGGAATTAAAGTATTTGTGGCACTGATTACAAAATAGCGTTGTCTATAAAAATCCCCTGCTAATAAATGATGTATATTTACATTCAAAAATATCCTAGAATGCCTATTGATTTGAAAATTCTCCCTTTGAAGCTCGATAATACAAAAGGACTTCATTAATGGTTGAATTTTACATAAAGAGTTTAATATGAGAATCAATATGTTGCATTATTATTAGTGTAAATTCCTTATGACTTATAATTGTAAGAAAGTTTCCTTATGGCCAGTGTTTAAAATTCTAATTTGAATTCACAATAAGATTAAGTTATAGAATTTTGTTTCTATTAGAGTCTTTCATTTGGAAAAATTCTTGGTTATATTACTCAGATCGATTCAATTTTTTTACATTATATTTGTAATTATACGTTAGCGGATTATAATTATGTAATTGGCTCCAGAATACAAATCGAATTAACCCGTTTAGATATTTTGGAGTTACTAAAATTCTTTTATTAGATCAGTATTTTATTAATAACAACAACAGTACGGAAATTTTCCCATTCAACGTAATGAAACTGTTCAATATAATAGTTTTTATAAAATTCTTTATAACATTCATGATAAATTTTACTTTATGTTGATTAAGAAAGTTGAATTCTTTGAACCAGTCTTTATGTTAATTCATAGTTATACTATTTTTAGAATACAAGATACGACTATCGGTAAAGATTACGTAGATTGATGACTCATTATGTCGATGAAATGTTCAAATAAAATAATTTCCTAAAATCTGGAGTATTTCTTTTCTTGAGCTGATACCTTTCTTCTGGTTTCGCAATAAAATCTCTCATAAAAATTAGGAGCACTGAATTTTTTGATCGTAATTCAGTATTGCGTAAAATTTCAAACTGAATTCTGTAATGAGGTATATGTGGCTGTCAAAAACTTATTGTATGGCGTACTATGTGATTACAATAGGGGTATTCACAATTGAGTCTGTAACGAAAAGAAAATAGATTGAAAGTCGGTAAATGGAAAATTATTATATGTATTATAGATCTTTATACAAATTAAAAGTTAACATTTATGGTTAATCCAATTTGAATTGCATAAATTTTTACACCTTTTTTTTTGGATTTTTTTAATTGATTTTTCAATGAATAAATGCTTTTATTACATGTTTTCATTTGAACATAGATAAATGTATAAACATTAAAAAAAAATTTTTTTTTACATTTTTAGGACCGTTTTCTCATAATTTTTTTATTTGTAAGTTAAATATCCTGATGATAATTTCATACAAATTTGATTAACAAGTCAAAGGTCTATTTGCTACTGTTCCCCGGTTTAAGTTTTTCGTTACTCTCTGAAAATGTTAAAATTTTCATACAAATTTTTTGTTTTTCGGAACGAAAAAATTTAATCGGAACAGTAGCAAATGGGCCAAAAAGAAATAAATTTAACTGACAGATTTAAAAGTAGGATGGGAAAACGGACCCTAATATATTCTTTTTTAGTTAAAGTATACAAAAAAAAGTAGGTCGTTGATCAAGATGGTAAGCTGTTCATGTCTGAAATAATGGATTATTTTCAAATACGTTTGTCGTTATCGTCCGTACCAGAACCACTCAATTTCATTGAAAAAAAGTGTCCGGACTGTGGAAGACAAGCTCCTAAAATCTTGAATTTTTGTACTAAAAAAATGTCAAAAAATATAGGAAAATATTTTCGAATGCAATTCTGGTACCTGCGAGAACAATTAATAAGTGGAATAATATATTAAAATTTCAAAGCAATCGGTTGAATAGTTTAGTCTGTAGGCCGTTCACCGTTGACCGTTCTAGAAAAACGCGTTAAAAGTCTAAAAAGCAGAAAAATTCGCTTGGGGCTCGTCGGCGATTCCGAGCTTTAACTTCTTGAATACTTGGAATTTCGGTCTGATTTTTTCACACCATATTCTCAATAGGTTTTACTGTCGACCTAAAAGAAAAAAAAATCGATTTGTAAAAGATTATTATGAAGATCAATAGGGGTATTCACAAGGAAGGTGGAATTCTGTCGAAATGTCGACGTCGAAATATTTTCGATTTTAATTCGTTACGCACTAATATCATGTTTCCATATACTGCATTAACTATATGCATTAAAGTTAACGCATATAGTTAATCACTGTCGTTTCCACTTGCGGACTGTGCATTAACTAATCAGCTGATTTCGTCGGAAGCTGCTGTAAAAAAAGTGAAAAATACCCTTTATATTTTGCTAGATATAAACGATATATGGATATATTACAATCTTCATTTGATTTCAATGTGTGAAATAGCTTAAATATTTTTACTTATTCCTTGGACTTTCCATTTTCAATTTGATTTTTATTTCAGCGGTTCTTTTGATTTGACAGAACGGTTGTTATTTTACGTACTTTTCTATTCAGGGGTACAATTTTTCGTAACATTTGCAAGCAAGTCCAAATGCAACCATACTGTTTTATCTGCGTTAAATGCATAATATAATAATGCATGCATTATTGAGGTGATTAACTTGACATTTTTGTATGGGTAATCACATTTTTAATCATGCTTAACGAGTTAATGCAGGTAATTGAGTTAATGCACTATGTGGAAACATGCCGGTTTGCGCGGATTAGTTAAAAATGTGGTTATATTTGAGTGAATATATGAAAATCGGGTCTTTTTCCTGACGAACTATAATCGAAAATAATCAGGCTTGACAGAAATCCACCTTCATTGTGAATACCCCTAATTTTTTTATAGAAGATATGTATGTCGCATCTATTAGTCCATCTCGAATTTATGAACGACGACTATGAAGAGTTGACATGCCATGGATATTGATATGAGGAAGATTTCAACTAGGATTCCGATGAAGTCTAGGACACGTGTGAATTCACATAGTGAATTAAATATATGAATTAGATTTAATGCAGATATTTAGCAGACTCTAATCCATATAGTTAATTCACTATGTTAATTCTAAGTGAAAACATGTTATTATTTTCTAAACTATTCGATGATATAAAAAGATACCTCGAGATGTATATTCAGATAAATTTTTCCGTTGTTGGAAATGTTGTCTATCAATTTTTGGTACCATTTTGGAAAGAATTTTTTCTATGATAAAACGTAGGACATATTTTTTATGATAAGTTTTTGATATGTATAATGAAAATGCTAATGTGAATCAATTGAAATGCATTTTGTTTTCTTCTCCACGACATAAAGAGATTTCCCTTTCATTAATTGAAGCCGCAATCGCTCGCATTCCATTGTGCATATGCATTTCCACAATATCCATTTAAGCTTTTTATTTTCGAATTGGCTTTATGATGAAATCTGGAATCTTAAGTACATAATCTTGCTGATGCTCATGGGTTCGCAGAACAGTACTTAGCGGTGACAATGCACTGACAATCTTAAATTAATGGCAACAAGCGTTCGAGTAGGTATTGTAAAAGTTTTGCTGTGATATTTTCTTCTTTATAAAAGCTATAGTTAACACTAATGTAATTTGAATTTCAGAATTTAGCATGGTATTTTGATCTTCCTAGACACGAACTTACTTACATCTTTGCATATTACAATATGCACAAGAAGTTCTGAGATATCCATGTGTTATGTATGTGTATGTGTTGTATGTTGCAATGTTTGTAATTACAATTCTTTTCCCGTGTGCAAACATATAAATGAAGGCGAACACGTCGCAAATGCGTTTGTTGTTGTCATTCGGATATTGTCCTTATTGTGTTTTTAGTCCTTTTCACCATTGTTATTACTTTGTAAATGCGTACGTGCTACTATTTTGTGGCAAGTGCTTTCGTTTCCCACCACCACCACCGCCCCCACCGCGCAAAACGAAAATAAAAGGCGATGAAGAAAGGAATGTTGCAGCAACAATATCAAAAAAATGGTAATTTGTTCATTTAATTGTGGCAACGCTCGTTTCGTATTCTCTTGTGAAATGAGCGTAATATTTCAATTTAAAAGTGCTCTTTTTTGTGTGGGGGTAAAAAAATTGTTCTCTCAACGTTTTGAGCAAAAAAAAAAAATAATGGATAATCGTGTTCAACATAAATATCGGTTCGACCCTAAAATTTGTTTCTCTTCAACTCTGGATTTATAGCGATTGGTCGTTCTCAAATCGATTCACTGATTTGGGAAGTCTTTAGGCAATTCTTCGTTGTTTTTTTTTTTTTTGTTTATACTGACAATTTATAAGTTCATCCTTAAGCTTATTTGCGTAGAAAAAGGGAAAACATCGATGCATTTCATCGATATGGCACGCTTCAGCTATAATCGCGAGCTTAAAAATGTACCTCGAGTTTAGGAAAAAAAAGTTGATCTCTGCTCTCTTCCCTTTTCACCCTGTCTGGTGTACAAAATTATTACGTTCAAGCACGGACACAAAGTTTGAGAAGTCAAGTTTGCATTCATCATATTCCTCGCTTTCGACTTGCACTTTGGGAACTCCTTTTATGGACCAACACTTTTCTGTTATTTTTCATTCGTCGGATGTTTTGTTTTTTTTCAGAAGTATTTATAGCGTACCAGCGTTTATGTCGAAGTTGAAATCCTTATAATGCTACTTATCGAGATGACCAAAAAGCACGCGAACGTTCTTAACATTCAATTTTCAAATGAATATGGCACAGCTCAAGCGGTCATATGCTTCGGCATGACAGGCATTAAAACAGGTGTCCCATCGAATTTAAGAGAGATAAGAAAAAAGAATTGATCTCCGTCTTTCGCACCTTTCACTCGTTCGCTGTTGAGTGATACAAAATGTTATTGAACGATTTCATCGACAAGGAAGAATAAATTTCGAAAGAAAGTTCATGGAATTGCGATTCATGATACCTTTTCTCGATGACAATGTCATTAGATATTGATCTTTAACTTTCCCTGACATCATAGTGTGAAGGTATTATTGAATTCGTGCGGACTTTAACATGCGAAAAAGTCCGGCTGGCGTATAGAAACGACCAGCGTCACCAGGAGATTCGAATGAGCCATGTCCGTCCGTCTGTTTGTCCGTATCCAGTTTTCTTATCGAAGGAGATGAGCTATCTTGAAAAATTTGGTTTGTGTATTGGAAGGGACATGAGCAAGGTCAAGTTCGATAATGGACCCGATCGGCCCATTTTTAGGGGTACCTCCAGTACTAGGGTTTGTTATGAAAATCACAAAATCGGCTCTGAAATCTGAAATACTCAGATGAAATTTGTTATGTCAGGTTATTTTAGGGCACTAAATGTAATTTCCTAAAAATGTAAAAGTGGGCGTGGCAAAAGGACGTTTTTAGGTGTTGCAAATTATCTTGGAATTTGAACGAATGATGGGATCTATGCTTCCTCTATAGTTATAAACATACTCTCCAATAAATTTATGATCGGTACATTGTATACAGTGCTCGGACTTGAAAATTTTTAAAGGTGGTAGATTTTTAAAGAAGTGGTAGATTTTTATAAAAAGTGGTAGATTTTTATAAAAAAGTGGTAGATTTTTAATAAAAGGGGTACATTTAATTATAAAAAGTGGTAATTTTAAAATTTAGTTATAAAAAAGGGTAATCATTTTTTAATAAAAAGTGGTAGATTTATTTAGTTAAAAATGGTAGATTTTTTAAAAGTGGTAGATTTTTTATAACAAGTGGTAGCATTTTAAAATTTGCTTTAAAATGGTAAGCTACAATATATAATATCTAGATAATGAGAAAATTGGGAAACTTAATTTTTTTAGGTATTTTCTACCAGTCATATAAAAAAAAATGTATCAATATTGTGTTGGATAGTCGTGTAAACGCCAATACTGGCCTTTCTTGACAACATTCTTGACAATAGGAAGCTGCCAACATGATTTTTTCAATAATACATAACATTGAACCACATTTCTTTATGGTTCTCCATTATTCTAAATGATCATAAAGTAAATAAAGACTAATGAGATTTCCTAAATCAAGTAAAAAAACAGTGGTAGATTTGGACCTAGTCGTGGTTAGTAAACGTGCAAATATGTCGGTATTTGATCCTACCACCTAAAGTGGTAGAAGTCCGAGCAGTGGTTGTATATGAATTTTTTTTTTTCGAAAGGCACAAAATTTGAGACAAAATTTCTTATATAATTCTCACTTAGTTTAAATTCATGGAAATATAAACGGCGTACCGTTGTCTGTTTGAACGTTTCAATGCTTTTGCGCAGATATATTACAAGATTCAAAAAAATTGGAGTGGCTCGCCTCAATATCCTAAACTAATCTTTAGGAATTTACTTTTGAGGTTACATGGCCGTGGCCTGCGGGTCATGTTTAAAAAAATGTTCAAAAATGTATATGCCTGTGCCGGGTATTGTATTGTCCGTCTCACCTGACTATAATACCATTATTAATTTTATTTATTGTGTTTTTTATTTTTTTGTTGCTATCGAAACTGTCTCCCGAAAAAAGTTGAGTCAATGTTCAACTTAATAAAAAAAACTTTATCATTGTCTTAGATTACATTGAGGAAAAGTTTTATCGGAGACAACCGATTTTTTTTTTTTCCAAAATGATTTATCGGAATAATCACTTCAACGATTTCTTGAGAAAATTTTCAATTTTAATTTCATTCGCTTTAAAATCTCCATCGAAAAACTCAATCCTTTGATGGAATTTTTTTTTTTGAGTGTATCGCAAAGCAATGGGTAGGCAGAACGACAAAAGAGATACAGAAAACACTCGGAACTATCGTAAAAATCAAAATCGATATTGGCAAAGTCTCTGGCAGTAAATGTTGCTAATAATAATCTCCCTCAGGACAACTCCCCTCCTATACCATTGGGCGATTTGTGTCGTCTATAGCATTGACAATCAAAGTGAAATGATTCCAAAAATCTATTGCAAGAAATGTCGACAATGAAATAAAATGGTCATAAAATCAGAATTGAACCTGTACTTTTTTGTTGGAATTTTCTAAAAGCTGAAAGATTTTGGGGCGCTGCAAATGTCTTTCGAAATCCTACAATCTTTTCTTCGATTTCGAATTTTAGATGATTTTTTTTTTTTTTTTCGTTTTACGAGACTACGTGACTGAAATTACTTATGCGAGACGAGTAAGTTTTGGTGGTTTTGTCAGTTTGCTTCAATTGTTCTAATGAACGGTGGAACTGACTTAAACTTTAACGAGTTTGAAAGCTAAATTCGGTGAAGACGGACATTTGGTGGGGCGCGCTTGTTGATGCTAAATTGTGAAATACTTTGGATTAGTTAAAAGGGAGTACAGTGCAAATTTTTTGTCAATAGAGAAGATTCAGAATTGAAGAGATTTTAGAGAATAAGAAGGGAGCCTTTTTTCTACCCACTTTTTATTCATCAGCTGAAACGGAATTTTGCAGAGAAGTGCGCTCTTCAGTTTTTGCAGGAATCTGCCTCTTGTACTCTTTCACTCACATTTCAAAAATAATTGAAAAAAATATTGAGCAGACATTTTTCTCTGAACGGGACTTCATTAGTATAATACTTCAAGGATCGTAGTCTTCAACTCGGTTTAAGAACTTCGAAAGTTTAAATTTTGAATATATTATTTTAGTCTCCATGCCGGTCTTAACTCAATCAAATACCTTTGCTATATTTAAATTTTGCAAAAATGTTCATATAAAATGAATAAACCTGTCTTAAACTCTCCTGAAGACCATCATTTGAAAGTTTAAACCTGTTAACAAGTTTAAACTAAGTAGAAGACTATGAGCTTTCAAATAAGATTTCATCACAAAAGGACCAATGTACCGACAGATATCTCTCGGTTGACTCAGTTTTCGATCCTTCTGCCGAAGAGCTGATATGGTATCCCGCAGAGCACCATTTTAGCCCTTACATGATCCGTCTGAAACTGATATACAGTCGAAAAGTCGATTATAACAGACCCAGTTATAAAAGACTGCCACATATAGTAGGCAAAGCCTCCGGTCCCTGCGAGTGTAATGAGGATAATGCATTGGATTTCTTATATAAGAGACATCGCTTGTAGTAGACATATCGCTTATAAAATACACGATTTGGAAGACCCTCATTCGGCTTCCATATATCGTTCTGTAACAGATGAATATTGACTGAATTCGCTTTGATTTGCGCAATGTCTTTTTTTCTTTAATTTTTACAAAAATGTGTTTCCCGGGCATTACTGCCATATAACAAGAATGTCTGCTATAGATGATTATACATGTTATTGTATCGATATATTATCTACGCCAGAACTATTCATACTATTATTCTCAGATATGCGATATATTTCTATAACAAAAATCGTATACAACAGACAGATTTTCCGGTCCCTTGAAGTCTCTTATAATCGATTTTGACTAGTAGCTACAAAAGTGCCATTGCAATACTTCGTTGATTCAGTGTCATTATCCGAGATCATAATATTATTGCATGTAAAAAATTTTATACTGATGCAACTGAGGAATATTCAAATGCTATTTAAAATCAAACATTAATAAATCTCATAAATAGTTGAATTGTTCCAAAGTCTATTTATATCCATAAAAATGCCCCTGTTTCTTATTCGAAATCGATTTACAGATCATACGAATCTTTTTCTTGTTCGAAAATCGTAGCCTCACTCACATCTCACGAACTCAAAGCAATGTATTAAACTTTGCTAACCAAATTGCATTCTGGCACAGTATTTAAAGGGATTTCATGCCGAAACTCTAACCTTTCTAGTTTATTCATTCAACTAATATGATGTGGCCTCACTAACAACATAATTATTAAGAAATAAATATAATGAATGTGCAATAAAACCTCTTCCTTGCAAACGAGCAATTTAACACCAATTAGATTTGATTTGACAATGGAGTACCGAAGAATATGCGTTCCTACAAAAAACCAACGATGACTAAATAAATCGAATTTGCTTTTCAAAATTTCCAATATTCGTTAAGTTTGAGAATATGAAATTTTTAAGGAATTTCGAGATGCTTTGATATATGGGTGCGAAATAAACTTCAATTTTGAAGTTTATTTCGCTTCAAATTTCAAAGTCTGAAATTCCTTTGAAATTAAATCAAGTTCTCTACTAAATCGAACGAATATTGGATTTCAATGAAATTCAATTTATTTACCACGAAAGTGTTTTTGTAAACGCTCCTACTTCTTCGTCTCTTGGCAAATCAAATCAATAAATTGATGGCCGTTTCAAGGTTAAGGAGCAACAATATTTTTTTTTAAATAAATATGTTGCTTTAGTTGAGGCCAATCAATTTGACGTTTGAATGGATAACAAAAGGTTAGGTTTCCACCGAAATACTGTAATTCATTAATTACTATTAAATGCAATATTCCGTTGGAATTATATTATTTGAGTTCAGTGATATGAGCCTTGGGGTCGATTTTCGAAAAAAAAAAGCCATTTTCTTAGAATCTATTTGAATACATGAAAAATTTTAGGAATTAATTTGGAAAATTCAAATAGAAATCTAATATTAAATTCTCTTTTGGTGCATTATGAAAATAATTTGTAATTGTCGTCGATTATGCAACATTGTATTAATATACTGAATGTTATTGAAAGGCTATTTTGTACAGTCAAAATCGATTATAACAGACTTCAAGGGACCGGAAAATCTGTCTGTTGTATACGATTTCTGTTATAGAAATATATCGCATATCGAGTATAGTAGACAGTCTGCTAGATATATACGATACATATGTATATCATCTATAGCAGACATTCTGTTATTGGCAGTAATGCCCGGGAAACATTTTTGTAAAAAAAAAAAAAAACATTGGAATCAAGAATGTGATTATCTGTAAAACGATTGGCCGGGGTCATTCCAAACATTTTATACAGCGATATGTCTACTACAAGCGATGTCTGTTATATAAGAAATCCAATGCATTATCCTCATTACACTCGCAGGGACCGGAGGCTTTGCCTACTATATGTGGCAGTCTTTTATAACTGGGTCTGTTATAATCGATTTCGACTGTAAATGGTTTTTTTTTGGAACTTTCAACTGATTTTTTTAAATTTTCCTCGGATGGTCCACTCAAGGTTACATTTTTTTGAATTCCAAAAATTCTACCCTTTTTCAAAATCAAATTTTTTTTATTTTTTATAAACAACATTTTGAAGATCTTCTGCCATGAAAAAATTCCTAGTAATATCGACTAACGAATGGTATATAAAAACTACGGTTAACCTTCTTCAACAAATTTTTATTTAAACTTTTGGTTAGGGGTCCACAATAGGTGACATTACCCTATTGATGCATTGACGGTCAGAATTTGCCGCCCTAAGCAGCTGCCTTTGTTGCCTAATCCGCCACTGATAAGAAAATTCGAAATCAATGTGATTTCAATGCAAATCTAAGTGTACTTGCGGTTCAAAGTAGTGTCCGCAGCCGGAAGTAGGAGGGTTGTCCCTTTAAATAGGGGAGAATTTGAAAAGTTGTCTAACAAATCTGCAAGAGTACACTATAGCTTAGGCATTTGAGAAAACTGTACTGACCAAAGCACACATTTTGAATCTGATGAAACATAATTTCCACAGATTAGGACCAATGGATGACTTGAGCTCCGAATTCGCGAATGTTTAAATCAAAATCTTTAGATAATTTTTAATAATTCAAGACTCCTCCACTAATTAATCTCTTCAGAGTATTTTCTAAATCATTTTTTGGAGCTCAATTTTGTGAGTTAATTTCCAAGCAATGGATTAAGAAAAATGCAAAGTAACTCTTCTTACGGAAGTAATAACCATTGAAGCTTTAGTTGAGTAAACAAATTTCATGCCGGATAGCTTTAACTCGGTTCTTTCACGACATTCGCCACGGCTATGCCATGACAAAGAATCGTAAAAATTTTCAAAAACATTTACCTCGAGAAACCTCGTAAAAAATCCAGGAGAAAAAAAAAAGGAAGAGAAAACCCCAAAAAGCATGCCTCGAAAATGACACAAGAGCACTTCGTTTTTATGGCACTGCAACAATTGTTGCTAAAATGTCGAATAAGTAAGAGAAAACTGAAATTTTCTGTCATTTTTCTCTTCTAATTAACGTTTAAAAGTCGAAACCGAAAAAAAATGCCTTTCTTCGAACGCGAAATTCCTTCTGACGCAAGCAAAGAAAATTCCCATTCTTCCGACTGTTGGTAAGAAAAGCGAATATTGCAACAGTTTAGAGCATGTCTTCCGGAGATTTTCTCCATTTTTCTTCATTCTTGCACTTGTTCATGTACAAGGGAAAATTTCTTTGATGCTTGCTTTTCTTTCTTGTTTTGTGGGTTTTGCGTGTTCTCTCCCGCGCCCTCCTTCTCTCATTGTGTCTCTGTCTCCGAGGCAACTCACAACGCAGTCAAAGTATTGTGTACGGCATGCCACATATGCTTCTCCTGCTCCTGTTGATGATGCCAAACAAACCGAAATCATTCCCGCTTCATAGTTTTACGTTCGTCTACTTGTACATGGCCTGCTGCCTCCTGCCTGCTGCCTGCCTGCCACTAAAATGAGCATTTTTCTTTGAGCTGCTTCCTCACAAGACATCCGACAATGTCTGGTTAGATTTCCTTTCACTCAAGACGCTGCAGCCCGCTGCCACCGTGGAATCACTATTCTTGTTTTTTTCGTTTTTGTCTTTGTTCGTCTTGTTCGAACGTCTTGAGTTGAACGTCTCAAGTTAATTTAATAAATCTTCAACAACTGAATAAGCTTTAAATTAATGACCCTGTAAAGTTCATATAAATTATTACGTTATCTCCTCGAGAGCGAACACATTTAGAATGTTAAGAGGTACCTACATAGAGGTCTGAATGCGACGGTTTCTAGTACAAACATGCTTTTCAATGTGTTGAATGTGGTCGAGCAAATATTTTTGAACATTAAGTTCACTTGATAAAGATGAATCGAGAAACTTGAGATCCAGGCGGCGTTTTTTCTTTCAATCCCATTGAATTGCATTAGTTTTTTGAGTCAATTCAATAGTACAATATGGTACATATTTAGTCCGCTCAACAGTCGAATTTTTCCAACCTATTGGTCTCATAGGTTCATTGAAAATATTTTTTAAATTTAACTGCCATTCAGAGTTAATGTTTAACTCTTAGTCCTTGACCTTCGAATACAAACAATTAAGCTCGCACCCTTAGGATTAGTGCTATAAGTTCGATTCTTGTCCATTGGGACTATTACACTGGCTTACAAATAATCAATTTTTATTCTTTCAGGATTTCCAAATGTAGTTTTCTTAAGGTCTTTGGCGTTCTGAACACGAAAACAATATTTGAAAAAATCTTTATGGAAGAGTTTTTTTGTTGATAAAAAATATTTTTTTTAGAGGGGGTATTGCAGATTTTTAGAGCAAAACTCGAAGGTGCATCATCTGATTTGAACAAATTAAACCTTAAATTAAAATAAAATTAACTCCTCTATAGGATTTTCTTTAAATAATTTTGCTGCCGGTCAATAAAATAAGATTCTTTAGACCCTTAAAGCTTCAAAAATATATATTTTTAGGGAGAATTCATATTTTTCTTTTCATCGGGATCAAAAAACTCGATCGCAAGCAAAACATTTTTTTTTGCATTTTTTATTTAAAGTCGGTTTTCTACCCTACAAAATGAGATATTAGTTCTGAAAATCTATGGATAAACGGGAAAAATATGATTTTTTATGTGAGGGAGTAAAAGCAAAATTCAGCAATGAAAATTACAAATTTAAGCCACATCACAAAAATACGTTGCATACTTTAAAGCGTAAATGGGTCTGGCGGGTTAAGCAAAGGCATGCGGCATCATGAAAGGAATTTGTAATTTTGTTGATTTTTCGATAGGTGCCATCTAAAAACACTGTGGAGACTACTTTTTAGATTTTCATTTTGAACGGTCCTTGAAATATCCTTGAAAATCCTTTTTTAATAAGCCTTTTTTCAAATTTTATATCTCAAAAACTAATTAAGATAAGAAGATCCAACAAACGTTGGCCGATTGCTAATATAACAGGAAATCAAAAAAAAATTTTTTAATTTTACACTGAGAAAAATTTTACACAAAACTAAAAAGATAATTTTAAAAATTTTTTTCAGTGTATTCCCAGTTTGACGCCACTCTAAAATTTTTTTAAAAAGACACCTCTAAGTATTTGCTTTCATTTAAAAAAAAGTTTCATTCAAATTAAATGGCGCAACAGTGAGATATTCAAAAAATTACAAGTGCACATAGATGCTCTAATACTAATATCCAGTACAAATGTGCGAAAATGATACAAAACACATTACTCATACGGCATGTTTTTAAAAATTTAATATCTCCAGAAATAATTAAGATAAAAAGATGAAACAAACGGTGACTTATTGTTAATAAAACAAGGTATTTTTTTTAAACATTCAAAAGGTTTTAAAAAACTGAAATACACCGAAAAAAATAGTTAAATTTTTGTTTTCATTTTTGTGCAAAAAATTTTTCTCAGTGTAAATTTTTTTTTTTTTCTTAAACTTTGCTTCTCTTTACTGGATCTTCCTTTGGGTGGGAACTAACAGTAATTATTCGAATCTTAATTCTTAAATATAACTTAACTATTTATACAGTGTAAATTTAAAAATAAATTTTCTATATTCCTTGTTTCATTAACAATAAGTCACCGTTTGTGGTTGGATTCAAAAGCATTTTCAGCAAGCAAATTTTTTTTTGAGTGATAGTTTTTGAGCAGGAAAACTTGCTTCTTTAGGAAGTAAAAGCGCTTCACTTACCAAGTGGGGAAGCACCTTAAGAACAACGCTTCGATTAAAAAAATTCTTTAAATATTTTTTTTTGTGTTTAAAAAATACCAAATTTGAGCTTTTAAGTATGCAATGAACTTTTTGTGATAAGACTTAAAAATAAAAATAGTGTATTTAGAGATGTCCTGGGGAAAAATGCTGTAAACTAGTGTTAATATAATTAGTTCTAGAAAAGATGCCTGCAAGTAAATGGGATAAACATGATTTTATTAAATTGCGAGATATGATGTTTGATAGCTTTCATTGTAGATATATGTATTTATGTGTGTGTACACATTTCTTGTGCTTTAAGAGCCTTCTGGCGAACGCTTAGTAAATTAAATACACGTGCCAGAATAACTCCACCTTCATATTTCGGAACGAAGGAAGAAATTTTCGTTTTCCTTTGACTTCTTCCGACAACGGAATGCCTGACTGACTGACTGACAGAGAAAAATCTTATTAAGCTCATTACGAACACATGTTCGATATTGAGTGTGTACGTCAGTTTTCTTAATGCCCCCTCCGTGTTTTTTCCGTTCAAAATCAATTTCGTTCGTATCAATTACAATCGTTTTGCCATTAACCCGACAGAAGTGGGAAATAAGATGAATTAATTGATACATTAAAGCTTGATATCATCTTACACAAAAACAATTTCCTCCAACCTTTAGCATTTTTTTTTTTGCTTCTGCGCTCAACTTAATAAATCAGGTTACAAAATTTGAAATAAAACTGCGATTTAGTCTTTTTGTCGAACGGTGAAACAATTTACTACAATAAATGTTTTTATTTTTTTTTTTTTTTTTCGTATTTCCTACAGCAGCACTCTCAACGGTGGTACTCAACAATCACCTTTCATCGTCCGTCGTTCCTCCACGATTCAAATTGAACACGCGCCCGCCGCGCTTATGCTTTTTGCTGACCGAAAAACATTTGGCTTTAATTAATGTTTCAAACTGAAATTCCGAAAAAAAATAGTCTCAAAATTTGCTTCATCTCCGAACGAGATTCATGACTTTTTCATTTGGCTTCATTACAACATAATTAGGCTCCTCCGTAGGCTTAAGCACCGAATGCAGGCTCCCCTGGCGAAAGTTGCGAGGGCGGCTCGGATTTGGGGTGTTGGCTCCTCGCTTCGAAACATAACATTAGAAAAAAATATTCCTTTTTTCTTAACATTCCGCTCAGATCCTTTGTGTGTCAAGCATGCTGCCCCAGCTTCTTCTCTCTCTCTGCTCTCTGTCTCTCTCTGTGAGAGGCGATTTTTGCGCTAATTAGTGAGTAAAAACTGCTGCCGCACCTAGCAACTCAAAGCTTCTTTAATGGCGTTTGCAGCGCTTTTTCGGATGCGTCTAATTGTACATGTAGCTCCTGCGGTGGTCGACTCTGAGGTGGTCGAAAATGACTGTGCTGTGCTGGATGCGTAACGGTCTGACTTCGGCTTTGAAAGATGCCTTAGTGTATTGCGTTAACGTGTCCTTTTTATTCGCCCCCCCCTCTTTCTTTAGCTTTGCTTTTGATAGTTGTTTTTACTGTTTACTCGTGCCTGGTGACTCTTTACGTGACTTGTTGCCAGCTAATAATTTAACTTAAGTGGTCACATTGTTCACGATATTCGCGTTAAAATGTTGAAAATTCTCAGTTGTCGCTAAAAGTTGAATGTTCCATGGAAGACGCTGCTGATAAATTTCAGTTTGAAAATGTTCTATATTAGTTTGTAGGTCAGTTTTAAATGTCGTGTAAATTTTTTTTTTTTTTTCTTTTTTTTTTGTTATCGCTGAGGGAATAAGATAATTAATGCTAATTAAGTTGTTATATTTACAAATAAATTGCGAAGTTTTAACATGTAGCTTTGCTGCTTGCGTTAACTTATTCAGCTACAAAATTTGAAATTTTATGAAAACTTCACTCATATAAAAGTTCTTTTTTCGCCACTGAGGAACGACATTTACACAAAACCATCGATTAATTTTTATTTTTTATTGTTTGAAACAGCCATTGAAGTGTGTATCAATAATTGTCTTGTTCCAGTTAAATTGAAATCCAGGAGTTCATTGATTTCTTAGGAAAAATACTTACAATATTTTTTTGAAATAATATTTCTCATCCTCATTAAAATTAAAATTGCTCCATGCGAACGAGATATTGAGTTTATTAGCTTCATTAATATATAATGTTGGCTCACATTCTTAGGCTTAGCAGATATGCACCTAAAATTTCATAAGATCGGTAGTCACTTCGTTTCGAAGGAGTTTTGGTCACTTTACTTCGAAACATACTAGGAAAAAATTTTTAGTATTACAACATTCGATAATAAGCTTCTCTTTCTTATCCTCCTCTGTTCTCTTCTCCTCAAATCATTTCTTCTTCTTACAATTTTTCCTTAACTAAGATGTACAAATTCTTGATCAAGCTTCTTTTCTTCTTCTCACTATCTTCTCTCCTGCTTCTCTTTCTTTGCTTCTTCGTTAACTTACTTCGTCTTTGATACTTTTCTTTCTTCGTACTTTCTCTCTTCTTTCTTTCTTTCTTTTTCTTTCTTTCTTCTTCTCGTCTCTCGTGTCTCATCTCTTCTTTCTCTCTCTTTCTTCTCTCACATTCTTCCTTCTTCTCTTTTGCTTTTTTCTCAATTCTTTTTCTTTACTGCATGCAATTCGTCTTCAAATTTCTCTCTCTTGACGTTAAATGTCTTTTTCTTTCTTTTCCTTTCTGTCTTTCCTCTGTCTTTCACATCTGCTTCCCCTCTATTTCCTTCGATCTTGTTTGCTCTCCTGCTCTCTACTCTTGATTTCCTTTTCTTCTTACTCTTCTCTCTTCTTTTTTCCTGCTCTCTCTTTTCCTTTCTCTCTTTCTCTCTTCTCTCTTGTTGACCTCTTTTCCTAATTGTTACTCTCTCTCATCAATTGTCTTCTTTTCTTTTACTTCTTTCTCTCTTTCTACTCTTTTCTACTCTGGGTGTCTAAACTTTTCTTCTCTCTCTTCGTTTGAGGTCTTACTGTTTCTCTTTTCCTTTCTTTCCTCTTCTTTCTCTCTTTCTACTTCTTTCTACTCTTTACTCTCTTTTCTCTTTATCTCTTTCCTCTCTTTCTATTCCTTTCTCTCTTTCTCTTCTTTCTTCTCTTTCTATCTTATCTCTCTTTCTCTCTTCTCTCTTTGATCTTTCTTCTTTTTTTTAATTTAATCTTTTTCTTTATCTTTCTATCTTTCTATCTGTCTAGTATCTTACTTTTCTCTCTTTCGTCTGTATCTCTTTTTCTCTCTTCTCGCTTTTTCGATTTTATCTTCTCCTCTTCTTCTCTTTTTCCTCTGATGTGCTTCGGCTTTTAAACTTTCATAATTTTTTTTAAATTTCTAAACTTAAAATCTTCATATCTGTCTCCTTAAATAATAAGTACTCTTCATTCTCTAAAAATCTTCATCAATTTTTTTTTCATTTTATCTCTATCTAACACTTACTGCTCTCATTAAAACTTTTTTTGCTATCATCTTTGCCTTCGTTCCTTCAGTTCCTTCATAAGACAAATCTGGTTCCTTTCTGAATTTGTCAACTCGAATTCTGTATTCATTTAGCTTTTACTTCATGTCTTTCTCTCTTTCTTTTTTTTACTTCATTCTTTCTTTTCTTTTCCCATTCTTCATGGCTTCTTATTAAATCCTTTTATTCATTTCTCTTTCTATTTCTATTCGTTCATTTCTCTTACTTTTTTGACTCTTTCCTTCGGCTTCTTAATTCTCTTCTCTTCATTATTCTCTTTCTCTTCATCTCTTTTCTCTTCTTCTCTTACTCTTCTCTCTTCTAACGCTTCAATCTTCTCTTTCTTCTTTCTCTCTATTTTTTCTCTTCTCTAATATCTTCTCTCAATTCTCATTCTCTTCTTGTCATTGTCTCATTTCTATGTTTATTTTTTTCTTCTCTCTTTTTCTTCTTCAAGTAAAAAATTCTTAAATTCGATTTTCAATTTAAAATTAAACCTATCTGTATTCTGCTCTACAAAATTCATCACAGTCTCTGGCAATCGCAACATGGCTCTCGTATGAAATTTCATTGAAACTTTTCCTCTCCATTATTAATTACATTAACAATTTCGTTATCTCCGTTTTTTCCTTACATCGGGACAAATAACAAAGGACAAAAATAACATTTTATTCATATTTAAACACTGCAATATAAAACTCCTTTTTGCTATTCAGTTTGGTTCTTAACGTTCAAAAGAAATGCTCTTCTCCTATATTTGCTGAATTGACACTCAGTTGACTTCAGTTTACATTAACTTTCTGTCGCTGTTTCTTTTTTTTACTTCATTCTTTCTGGTAAAGTTTTTCCAATTCATAATAAACTTCAAAGTGAATATTTAATTAAATCCTTTAATGGCATATTTTCCTCGCTTAATGTTAATTGCTCCTTCAAGTCTTCAACTAAGCTTAGCTGTCTTTCATACTGTCTCTTAATCGACTAATTTCAGTTGGCTTCATATCTTGAATCTAATTTGTATTCAATACTTTTATCTTCTACTCAATGTTTGCCTTTCGCTGGCAATTCCTGTAATCTTCTCAAATACTTACGCTTATATTTTACAGCATCTGCATCTTGGCTCTTAATTCTTCTCTTCCATTAAGGAATCATTGATAAGTATGCAAGATTCATCGATTGTGTTTCAAATCGTTCACATGACGATAATCTATACTCAGCGATAAAAATTCCAGGAACCACGATTCATAAATTAGATGCATAAAATCCTTCAGTATTGCACAATTGCATGCGCTTAAAATTGCCTTTTGCTGCCATCAAGCTCATGGAATGGTATTTGCGTGATATTGCACCGTTCGTCTGTGTTAGCTTTACTTCATGCATTTCTTGTCTTTTTTCGTCATATTCGGAGCACAACCAAGAAATAACAGTATTATGATTTAATAAAACCTTAGTAATTCAATCGTATTAGTCTTAGTGCCGGTCAGTAATTTGCTTGAAAGAGGTGTGTTTAGACTCGTTAATCATGCAATCAGTGCATACGTTAATCCTAATACTGATTATCCTTGTATTCGCGTTTTGCGTCAGATATCCTTAACTGCTGCTGTAGGAATATAATTTGCGTTTCACTTGCGCATAATGCATTTTAAGCCAACTAGCATGGATCGTATACGCCAAATCGACGAATTATCCGATTGTTGTTGTTATACAAACTTTTGTTGCAAAACCCTATAAATTCTTGGGAATTCGTTTAATAAAAAATTACAGCAATCTTTCGCTTATTGATGGCAGCAATCTTAATGGCAATGCTTAATACTCTGCGTCATCATAAGAGATATTGACGTTAAGTCCCCATGTGACATCATTGTGTGCGATTATCACTTTTTTGACGGTTAAATCGTTGCAAAAATATTCCAGGACACATTTTCAACATTGCTTTCAATGGAAAACCCTATGTATGTCACGTATTTGGTCTTAAATTTTGCCAAAACAAATATGGCCCGCTGTTCATACTTACATTCATTGACATTCTTGATTCAATGACTGCGACATTCTTGTAGTATATAATTAGGTAACATATTAATTAGCGTGAATATTGGAAGATTTAATGGAAGGTTAATCATGCAATCGTGCTATAGTAACCTGACGTTACAAAAATTCCTTGTTGTCATGAGGCGGGATTTTACAATTTCCATATTATGGAAGATATTGTCTTGTTAAGCATCGTCTGTAATTCAAAATAATTATTTATAAGCGCATCTGCATCTTGGATTCGTTAGCCAGACTAGTAATGCATAAACGGCTGTCAAGCTCATTGTGCTTCACACTGAAAATTATTTATGACGAGTAAAATAGGTTTCTTTTCGGACACAATTCATACATGAGAGTCTAAACACTCAAGTAAAAGCAGGAAAATTCTTACACAACCATGAAATCAGCCTGGGCCGTCCATTTAGCATATTTTCGACATTCATTAATCATTAAAACAATTACATTATGTAATGAATTAGGTATTCAATAAGTACTTCACTATTAATTGTAATGAAAATTTTATACAATAACATGAATAGGAATTCAATACAATTACTTGTTACTTGTATGATTACAATTACAATGCTGAAAATTGTATAATAAAAATATTTAATAGGAACAATAATGAAGTAACATATCGTATAAACAATTACATTTTGTTGTAAGTTTAAATATTAATTCTTAATTATAATTCGGAATTTAAATAATAATTTTTTGGAGAATTTAATGAAGGATTAATATCCGAGCGGGTACTTTAAATTCAGACAGGCTTATATTTAAGTAAAGTTGACAAATAATTATGACATTTAATCAATGATGAGATCCCCATAAATTTTTTTAAACAAAATGGTCATATTCTCATAAGCAAATCGAGAATCAAAAATCATAATTAAACAATATAATTTTACAGTCCCAATATACGATGACCTAAAGAGAATTCGATAAAAATACTCAATTAAATATAAGTATTTAAACTGATTAATTGACAGACTGTAAATAATAATTTTTTTTAAAATTAATAAAATTAATAATGTTTAATTTAACAATTAATTAAGAAACATTACAATTAAAAAATGTAATAAAAGCTAATACAAACAATTAATTATAAAAATAAATATTAATAAAAGTTAAAATAAAGTAATTTAATGAAAATCCAATAAATACAATAATTGAATTGAAAAAATTTTTAAATGCACTAAATACAATAAAAAAATGAAAAAAAATAAATAAATAAAATGAAATAAAAAAAAAATAATAAAAAAAGAAAAATAAAAATAAATAAATAAATAAATAAATATAAAAAATAAAAAATAAAAAAAATAATAAATTTAAAAAAATAAAATAAATTAATTAAAAAAAAAAATTTTAATTAAAAAAAAAATAAATTAATAAAAAAAATAAATAAATAAAAAAATAAAAATAAATAAAATAAAATAAATAAATAAAAATAATAAATAAAATAAAAAATAAAAAAATAAATAAAATAAAAAAAAAATAATAAATAAAAATAAATAATAAAAAAATAAATAAATTAAAAATAATAAAAAAAATAATAAATAAAAAAATAAATTAAAAAATAAATAAAAATAAATAAAATAAATAAAATAAAAAAATAATAAAATAAATAAATAAATAAAAAAAAATAAATAAAAATAAAATAAATTAAAAAAAATAAATAAAAATAAATAAATAAAATAAATAAATAAAAAAAAAAAAAAAATAAATAAATAAATAAATAAATAAAAAAAAAATAAAATAAATAAATAAAAAAAAAAAATAAATAAAAAAATAAATAAAAATAAATAAATAAATAATAAAAAAAATAAATAAAAAAAATAATAAATAATAAAATAAATAATATATAAAATAATAAATAAAAAATAAAAAAATAAAAAATAAATAAAAGTAAATATAAATTACAATAATATAAATAAAAAAATAATTAAAATAAAATAATAAAATTAAAAAAAATAAATAAAATTAAAAAAAAAAAATAAATAAAAAATAAAAATTAAAAAACAAAATAAATAAAATTAAAAAATAAATTGAAAAAAATAATATAAAATCAATATATAAATAATAATATATAAAGTAATATATACGAAATATATAAATAAAAAAAAAAAAAAACAAATAAAGGGTCATCATACTATTTCCTAGGCATACGTCGGTATTAAGGAGTCTTCCCTTTCCCCAGCCAGAGGCCGTTGTCGGGGAATAAAAGTGATGAACAAAAAAAAAATTTTTTTTTAAACACTGCGGTTGCAAAGGGTTATCTCCTCAATTAATCAATTCCGGGCCCCTTCCAGAAGCCGTGGCTTTGCACGAAAGTCGGTATTCAGTCGAAACTCGAGTTTCAAGAGACTCGAAAAAAAATCGTTATTATGGAGGAAAAAAGGCACTAAAAATGTAGCGAAAAAGCCCTAAGAATATTCGCTATAGTAGATATAATTTCGTTATTCTGTTGCCTTCAAGTAGACTAGACTATAACAGGCTATATGAATACATAATTAGGGCATTAATATTAGGAAAAATTCTTTCTTTGCCTTCAAAGAAAAATTAAAAAAAAAGATTTAGAAAATATTTTTGCCGTCAGCTATAGTTTGACAATAACTACTCCTGTAGAAGAGTGTCTGAGGTCACATACCCAAACTTCAGGAGGAGCATGAGCGAATCCCAAAAGAAGTAAACAAGGATTTAGAAGAAGAAGAAGCTATCGTTTCACTATAACACTCCTCCATTTTTGTTGCTTCCAACTCTTCTCAAAAGATTTTCTCCGCGACGATTTGAGGTAAACGATCGGTCTGACTATCTTTCAGTTCCAAAAATCTTTGTAGAACCAATGTGCACGCAAAGGAAGCCAAATAATTTCCTTCGAATCATCGAGTCTTTAAGTTTTCCTCCAAAAAAGAAAAGAAATAATTTTTTTTATTTTTGACACATTTCGATCTAGAAAACGCAAAATCCAATAACTTTATAGTTTCTTTAAGACGCTTTCTTTCATTCAAGCGTGCTCACACGACCGAGCATATGCGTTCGAGAATGCTCCAAGAAAGCGAAAAAATTACAACACATTATCGCAACATTTGTCACCTTCACGGGGAGCTTTGGGCAATCAAGCAAAAAAATGGCAAACGTTCAAGTGTTGAAGGCAAATGTACCTACTTCAGCAAAAAGAGTTCAAAACGCGCGGCCACCGGCTGCCACCCCAACGCCCGAACCCCCGCAGCACACATTCGCGCTGTCTGCAAAGAGCAAAGAAATAAATGTGCAAATAAATCACAACGTTGCAATAACGTACAAAATCGCAAGCCAAAGGAACTCGAAAAATAAATAAAAATAAACACACCAAAAAAAAAAAAAACTCACTCCAGAAATGATTCTCAAGAACCTCAACAACGTCTTGAGTAAACGACTAAAGCACTCGCCACGACATCACGTCTACTAACCGGAAAATGTTTATATATTTTCCTTTAGTGCGGCAGCACCCATTGTGTCGGAGAAAATCAAATTGACAAGATTTCCTTAATGCAAAAGAAATTTTCACTCTCCTTAAAAAAAAGGTCCTTAAAAATTCTTGCAGTGTGTGAGTGCGCGTGTTCATGTGTGTGTGTTGCTTCGGACGTGTGTTAGTTTATCTTCCGGATAACAATGTTGCCAAGCATATTACAATACAAAAGAGCGTAAAATCGCTGTTCAAAAATGATTTCACACTTTTCGGTTCTGTGGATGCATTCTGTTTCGTTTTGTTCCCCTTCCTTTCTTTTTCCTCATTTCCTTTTGCGCTTTTTATTCAACCTTCAACCTTTTTCGTCTGAATCCCACAATTCTCTTTGCTGTTTTCTTTTCTTTTCTTTTATTTGTTTTTTATTTTTTTATTTTTATTTTGTACCTTTTGGCTCTTTCGTTGTTAACATTCTTTTTCCCCCATTCTTAATAAAATCGACAACAATGACAAGTGACGGCGAATTTTTTTTTGTTCTCGCCACGTTATTCTGGGTCCATGAGAGATTTCCCTGCTTCGATTTTTATGTACTACTGATTCTTCCGCGTCGCGCCGGCAACGGCATGTGCTGCTCAAGTATAAAGTCGGCGATTATTTGTTGTTAAAATATTTGCCTTTTCAGGTGAACACATTTATTTTGTAATAAGATTAAAAAATCTCGTGTCACTTCTTACCATGCGAGACGTTTTAAGGAAATTCGTGGAATTTATGAATTCAATATTGCAAGCTTGAAGAGGTTCTTTTTTTTCTTCTTCTTATTATTATAATTTCGATTTTATAGCGACTTTATTCAATGATGGGTGAGGGGGAGAAGTCGACAATGTAGACGAACGACATATGTACATATTCGTTGTGGGTTGCTTTGTTTATTTATTCAGGGAATTAGGAAACCTATTTGGAGAAATAAATTCAATTTAAAGCCATAATTTGGATTGAAATTCGGATGATGGAGTGCTAACTTAAGGCTTAAGACCAAGACGTTATGAGCATTGAGTTTATTCATTGGATGATTAAAGCATCGGTTACAGGTTCTTTAAAAGAGGAAATGATCGCATAGTGAAAAAAAGAAATCAAACCGTGAACCATAAGCCCCTTTTAGAAGAAGGAAGTCCCATAAGATTTTGATTCGGCATCACATCATATTGTATACTCGCAGAATATTTTCTTTAAGGCTAAAGAGGCAAATTTAGATCATTCTCTCTTAGAGAAGGTTGAAACTGCTTATGAATCTCACCAAATCCAACTTCAAGTGACTAACAACTTGGAGACCCATTATTTTTGCTGCCAGGCACGTGACGTATTTTTATCTATAGCGAGATATGTATACCTTAAGGACTAGCTTCGGATAGCTAGCGCCCGGCTACAAATTTCTAACTAGCACCAGGCTAGTAATTTCTGGCTAGCGCCTAGATCATAAAGATTTATTTTCACGCCCCCTTGACGGGGGTATTGGTAAAAATTCTTACCTAGTTCGCACCCCATTGGTTACGGTATCGCCTCTGCGCAAAGCTGACGCTAACACACTAAGTACACCCTTTATATATCTACAAATTTAAACTAAGTGAGAATTATAAAAAAAGGTTTGTCTCAAATTTTCTCTCTGCTATCTAGGCCCTCGCTAGCGCTTGGCTAGCTAGCGCCATGTTTGAGTTTTCTATCTGGGCTTTACATAGAATAAACTAGCTAGGCTCTGTCTAGATTATTCTAGTCATCGCCCATACAGTGTAAAATTTTAAACAAAGTTCCGTCGAATTCTCGCCACAACAGCAACAGCGGCATCATATTCAACGTCATCCACAGCAACCATTGCAGCTCCAGCCATATTAGCAAGCGCCAGAGGAATAGCCAACCAAGTCGTCAACAGCACCGGAACTTTGCGGGCACAAACATTGTGGCGATCCTGCCAGGAGATGAACCTGCAATCTTCTGATCAAATCTGACAAAATCGGTCGCGGACAGTTTTCGATCAAAAGACGCGAACGTGTTACGCACTCGACACTCTTCACTATTATATTTTGAATTGAATTATGCCCGACGGGAAAAAGTGCGAGCAGCTGGGCTTGAAGTGCTGCCCTCCTTTTTCCCGTTTTTTCGCTTTTGGCGGGATTTAGTTGCGTAGCGACTGCGGAAAAACGGACAATCATATTAAAACCTTTTCAGTTATTCCTTTGAACCATTTAAATATTCGATTACTTCCAGGGCCAATTATTCAAAACAAGGAAAGAAATCAAAAAATTCAGTCTCACAATCCATCAAACATGATGACCACTAATGAGCACCAGTTGAATGTATCACTTCATTTAGATCTTCCAGTATTAGAAAGGGCGAAAAGATTTCTCTCCGATCTTTAGAGAATTTCCATGAAATCTCAAAATAAAATCAGTTGAATTCTTAAGGAGGATAATCCAAATCTAATGTAGCAAACGTCACGATCTCAATTCCAATAAAACGGTTAAAAAAAGGAGACATAAAACAGAAATAAATGTAATTAAAAACAGATCAAAAAACTAGATGAAAAAATAAAAACAAAATGAAGCGAACGACAGCTAAATTTTCAGATTTCCAGCAAGCATCAACGATTTGTGATACATCTTCCTAAAGCGGAAAACAATGGGAAGTTAAGCTGAGAGACGTCTCAAAATCCTATCAGCAAAAACAGCCGATGGCTGTGGAACTAGTTACAGCAAGGTATCTCTCTCCGCAAAAGGATGTTTTCGTTCGTTTTATGGCTGCAGCGCCTAAAGACCCCCGAGCTTGTCTTACATCATCCACAGGCGTTCAAAACGACGAGTTCGAATGCTTGAATGTTTGTCTGTTTGTGTGTGATGGAAAACGCAGGTAGAACTCCCACGCCAAGAGCCATGTTTTTTCCTTCTAATGGGATTTAGGTGCATCCTGTTCGCGCGGTTTGTTTTCCATGATATACGAGGAACTCTCTTGGGAGGCAAATGTCAAACTTTGATCCACAACTGCAAGCTGCAATGAGGCGGCAAAGACCGACTGACGGTAGCAAGAATTTAAGCGCCCAAAAGCCCCCAGCTCTCTCTTATTTTCTGGCATGCCTCTTCCGGAGCCGGTTGCGCTCGCTTCCTTAAAACATTAGAAAAATGACTGCCGTTCGTTGTGAGCTGTGAATATAAATTATTCGCATAATGCATTTTATGCAGCTTGACAGAGACCGACACAGTCCGTAACCAGCCGCACGCTAAATGGCGAAGAATAGTTTTCAGTCTTTCGGATGCGCGCACAAGTCAGCCAGACCGACAGCTTCACCTCACGATTTCCATGGTTTCTTTAACCCCCGACAGCAGAGACGTACATTGAGGTCTTTTCTAAATAATAGAGGAACGAAAATCATTCTTATAAAGTGAAAGGAGTGTGCATACCTTTTTGAATCCCTTTTAGGGACATCACTGGATAGAGCGAGGTTTTCTGCCTGTCCGTCCTGTCGTTTCATGTTTTATTTTTCATTGAAGACTTCAGACGCTTTATAGAATCAAAAGGCTTAACAAGAATTTATGCATATTTTTAATTTATTTACCGGTACGGGGGACTTTTTTTTGTAGGTT
Organism: Chlorops oryzae; assembly: GCA_020466095.1. NCBI lineage: Eukaryota > Metazoa > Arthropoda > Insecta > Diptera > Chloropidae > Chlorops > Chlorops oryzae. The sequence goes on from CM035807.1 coordinate 110,987,916, forward strand.
TGAAGAGCCAGAGAGAAAGAGACGTGGATGGTTCCATTTCGAGAGAGACTTGAAATTTTAAGGGGACGGTTAAACGGTTTTTTTTTTTTTGGGATTTGTAAAGGCTAAACTCACCGACATGAAATAAATATTAAATTAAGATTTAATCGATCCTCTGGTCGTTTTAGTTTTGTCAAGATTTTGAGGAGCCCCTGCTCTATTAACATAGTCCTTTTATTTTGAGACTTGTATGGGAGATATAATGCTAAGCTCAAAACGTGGGAAACTTTTTTCAGGAGAAGCTCTTATATTATTTTTTATAGTACCAATTTGGACTGAAAGTTTTTCAGCTATGCAAAATTGGCATTTTTTTTTGTAGACTTCTAAGTAATGTAATAAGTCTTCTAAGAGTTATTACCATGGATTACTACAGGACCACAACCAAACATATGCCCATAGATACCATGCTCTCCTTGGATCAAGTACAGTTTTCACACTTTATAGGTAATATAACCTCGGTTTTGATTCACGAAATGAAGTTCCACTATCCGCTGAACCAAGACCTGTGCTTCTAGACCCTTCAGAAAGCCTCCAGAAATCATCTTTTATCAGTCCCAGATCCTTCTAAATAGGTTATATTATTATTTCTTAGATAATAAAATTAAATAAATCGTCTCTTGGCCTGTCGTTTGGTCTGTCCTTGGAACTAATCATCGTTGTACTCATCTGAAAGGTTCTGGTCCAATGACCAAATCATAGTCTAATCAATTTTTGGCTAGCGTAGTCGATATTCCGTGTTCCTGTTTTTCTTGGATTGAGAAAGAATTAACGGAGGTCATTTTAGGCACCTATCACAGCACCTACAGAAAAGGAATATATCAAGATATAAAAAGTCTGGGAATTTACCGTACTTCAAGAATATTTGTTTTGAGAGATTTGGTAAAGAGTGTTTGACAAGACAGCACTATGAAGGAAAAGCTACAAAAAAAAACTTATCAGAGGAGACGTTAAGAAGACATCACGCTGCCTGTAGTATAAAAATATCACCCTGTCGTCTTCATTCTATTTCAAATTCCATTTCTGAAATATTTTCCCCCTCCTTGTAAAGCATAAAGTATATAACGATTTATAGTCGAATCGGTTTCTCCATAAATCATCATTTTCGAGATGCCTTCGGAGAAATTAAGATTTAATGCTCCCAATAGAAGAAAATCAATTTTAAGCTCAGAAAATTAGCAGCAGTTGTTTTTGATGATTTTTACAATCACCAAAAAAAAAAAAAAAAGAATCAAAAAAATTCAAATTTTCTCAAATCGCCCATAAGCAAACATATCTATCAGTGGAAAATTTTCCCTCGAAATACGCAGAATAACAATGAGAAAGGCACCTCTACAGCAATGAAGAGGTCAACATACCAAAAAGGAGTGCTCTGGGGCTAGCCAGAATGTGACTAGTCCAAATGCAGAGTGTTTTACACAGTCGAAACTCTCTATAACGAATTTCAAGGGACCAGAAAAAATTCCTTATAGAGAGAATTCGTTATAGGGAGGAAAAAAAGGGACTAAAAATGAATCGAAAAAGCCTTGACTAGATTCGATTTAGAGGAGTTCGTTATAGAGAGTTTGGACTGCATATGTAGGGTGACCATAAATTGAAATTGAAAAAACAGAACAAAAATATTTTTTTTAGTCTTCAAATTAGTTTATTTAAATCTTTTACGAGGTTGTCACAGAACGGACCTTTCAATCGGTCCAAGGATAATGACGATCGAATTTGGATGGTCACCATATGCATATGAGAAATGACTTCTAGAAGACTTACGGGACAAATAATATTCATAATATTTTTTATGTTTAAATGTTTAATTGGATGAAAAGATTATTTTAATGTACTCATATTAAGATACTTAGTAGGATATAGGGTGGCCTTTCCAATATATTTGAGTAATTATATTAGTTTTTGCCTGTTTGTACGGGATAAGAATATCATTTTCTGTGGAATGCTCCATATAAGGTCTATTGTCTATTGTCAATGACAGCTCAATGTAAAAAAGGCCTTTTAAGGCATTGGTTGACGTATTAGGGACTAGTACTGGTACTTTTGTCACTAGTCGAGGAGTAGTTGGAGAGCAGTAGGATTTACTACAGGGACAGCATATACTTACAAATACACACACACCCATACAGAAGGAGCGATTTCGCTATCAGCAATTTCAGAGATTTACAAAAACAATCTGTGAATTTGTTGTTATTAGGTGTAGTAAAAAGAAATCCATTATTTTTCCAATAGATGGCGTTATTTATCTGCATCTCGCGTTGTATAAGTCCGATCGTGTTCCGCTAGGGGGCATTAGAAAGATGACAGTTCCTACTAAAAAAGCTTTTTTGACACTTTTTTGATTGATTGATTCAGTTTTGTTTGAGAGCTTGTCAAAGATGGACATCAGCAAAGAGAAAATTCGCTACATTTTACAGTTTTTCTTCGATAAGGGAGAAAACGCAAGCCAGGCGGCTGAAAATGTGAATAGCGTTTATGGACCTGATACTGTAACAGCCAATCATGCGCAATTTTGGTTTCGTCGATTCCGTTCCGGTAACTTCGATGTCAAGGATGCACCACGCACTGGAAGGCCAATTGTCGAAAATGTCGATAAAATCATGGAAATTATCGAGTCCGACCGTCATGTTACCACTGTTTCGATTGCAAAAGAGCTAAAGGTTGCACAAAAAACCGTTTGGAACCATTTGAATAAGGCTGGATACACAAAGAAGCTCGATGTATGGGTGCCACACGAGTTAACGCAAAAAAAACCTCATAGACCGAATTTCCATCTGCGAATCGCTGCTGAACCGCAACAAAATCGACCCATTTCTGAAGCGGTTGGTGACTGGTGATGAAAAGTGGGTCACTTACGACAACGTCAAGCGAAAACGGTCGTGGTCGAAACACGGTGAACCGGCGGAAACGGTGGCCAAGCCAGGATTGACGGCCAGGAAGGTTTTGCTGTGTGTTTGGTTGGATTGGCAGGGAATTATCTACTATGAGCTGCTCCCATACGGCAAAACTCTTAACTCGGAACTCTACTGTCAACAATTGGACCGTCTGAAGGAAGCAATCGCCCATAAGCGGCCAGCTTTGGCCAATAGGAGAGGAATTGTGTTCCATCAGGACAACGCCAGGCCACACACATCGATAGTGACTCGCCAGAAGCTCCGGGAGTTTGGTTGGGAGGTTCTTCTGCATCCACCTTATAGTCCGGACCTGGCACCAAGTGATTACCATCTGTTCCTGTCCATGGCGAACAATTTTGCTGGTGAAACATTCGCTTCAAGAGAGGCTTCTGAAATTCGACTGTCTCAATTTTTTGCTAATAGGAACGAGGGCTTCTATGAGAGAGGCATAATGAAATTACCTTTAAAATGGCAACAAGTTATCGAACAAAACGGCGCATATTTGACCTAAATCGGGTCATTCTAACTATCTTAAATAAAGCCCTCAATTTAATGCAAAAATAATGGATTTCTTTTTACTACACCTAATATTTCAAATTGTTGACAATAAAATGCGTATCGCTGGTTTATAGCAAAGTGGGTGGCGGAAAATCGCACTGCACGAAAATTCAGTACGTCAAAAAGTTAAGCAAATAAGAAGACATGAACCAGAGATAGAGAGAGAGAGAGAGAGAGAGAGTATAAGCGGCAAGGATTTGCGATAAGGAAAACGGGAAAACGCATGCAGACACTCCCAAGATATTATAACTCATTGCCTTTTCCATTGTTTCAGCTTTTTCTGTTGACGGTGTTAGTGTTGTTGTTGTTTCTGCTATTGCTGATGCTGCTGTTATTTCACTTGTTCGGAAATAACCTGCAAGCAATTTTCCTAGCGGCAATAAACTCTGCTTTGTTTACACATTTTTTGGTATCTTCATTTTTTTTATTTTTGTAATTTTTGACAATTTCCTGGAGCACAGAACATTGACATTGAAATGGCATTGGAAGGTTGTGTTCAAAGAATGAAATATTCTTTTCAAGGCCGTGCTGTGTAACGATAAGGACTTTAAGGCTTGAGATAGTGAAAGCAAAAATTGTTATCTGTGTTAGCGTTTAATAATTCGCATTTGAAGGCTCAATTAGGATTTTTAATTCGAATTATTTCGCTCCTTCGTAATATTTTTCATAACAAAGGCAAACGGCAAATATCGACGCGATATTGTTTTTCATTTTCTTCGCATCTCAAATTTACAATCGCCCACATTGAAGTCAAATGTTCTCTGTTGGCACCTAACCCCATCTCTCGTTTTATTTTTCACGTCCTTCGGGCTGAAATGTAAGCCTTTTTTAATTCAAAATAGTAAATTAATGGCTTCTCTTTTTCGCTCGAGGAGAGAGAGTGAGAGAGAGGAGTTCAATGAAAACGATATTGTTACCCAAGCAAGCAATTATCGGATTAATTTCGTTGTCCATTGCATGTAGAACAATGCAATTAAGGACGGTTGAGTGGATAAAGTAATACAGCCCACTTTGTTGACTGTAAAACAAATATTTATTTATTTTTTATTTTTATTTTTACACAGAAAACAGGATTGTTCAATAGGTACATGAAAGATATTTACGAAAATTGATTATGAGACGCTCTCACTTATGTGTTAATTACAACGTGTGATACGTGAAATGTAAACAAAATTGAGACTGTTGTTCATGGAAATTCTTCATAGGAGTGATAAGGGAAGGATCTCTGAATCTAGAGCCAATCTTAAAAAAAACCGATGCAATATTTGAGCTCAGTACGCCAAATTATGTCAAAAACAATTTTTAGTTTCTCAGATCCAAAAACGGGTATATTTTTTTTTATCTAAAAAATCTGTTATTTTATGCATTAAATTGTTAAAAAGTGCCCAACCCTCCCCTACCTTCCCTATATGCAACAAATCCCTATATTTAGTTTTGCTAAATTCGTTACAGAGCAATTTTAAATCGAGGTTGAAAAGCGTGGCCGAGCATTAAGTTGCGCACTTAAGTGTGTCTATATATCGTAACTCGTTTAATATTTCATTTTCCTGTCTACTTGAAAGTTTTACTCTTAGATATGGGAAAAAAATTAAGTATAATCATCGGGTATATTTACTGTTTCTTAGCCAAGGACGTGAACCGGTTTTGAACCGAACCGGTTTTGAACCGAACCGGTTTTGAACCGAACCGGTTTTGAAACCGAACCGGTTTTGAACCGAACCGGTTTTGAACCGAACCGGTTTTGAACCGAACCGGTTTTGAACCGAACCGGTTTTGAACCGAACCGATTTTGAATCTAACCGGTTTTGAACCGAACCGATTTTGAACCTAACCGGTTTTGAACCGTACCGGTTCTGAACCGAACCGGTTATGAACCGACCCGGTTTTGAATTGAACCGGTTGTGAACCTACCCGGTTTTGAACCGAACCGGTTTTGAACCGAACCGGTTTTGAACCTAACCGGTTTTGAACCGAACCGGTTTTGAACCGAACCGGTTTTGAACCTAACCGGTTTTGAACCGAACCGGGTTTGAACCGAATCAGTTTTGACCCGAACCGGGTTTGAACCAATACCGATTTTATCTGCTTATGAACCGAACCATTAACCGAACCGCTTTCTGTAAAGGTTTAGGGTTTCATTTTTGCCTGCAACCATACACCGTGGTCCCTCCTATTGGCCAAAAATAAAAAAATCGAAGTCTATATTCTTATGAAATTAGTATCGATACCTTTTGTAATATAAGTAAGTTAACCACCACTAACTTTTTATTGTGCAAATTTTAACCCTAAATGGTAATTTCTTCAGTTTGAGAACTTCCCGAACCGAAACCCCGGTTCAAAGAAGTAGAAAACCCGGTTTGATGAACCAATCCAAAAGTTCAAATACGGTTCGAACCGCACTCCTTGGTACCGTTTTGGTACTAGAAAGTTCCAAATTTTTACCCGAAATTTTAAGAAAAAATCTAAAATATGTCACAGTGTTATTAGAGTAGATGGATTGCAGGTACATGAAAAAAGATTATTCGATATTAAAGAAATTTTGCTTGTTCTCTGCGAATTCCCTCGCTTTCGTGCAGCTCAAAGTTTATTGAAAAATCTTACAACTTGAAATATCTAACAAAGATAAATATCTTCTCCATTGCTTGCAGCAGCAGAAATTTACAAGTTTAAGCTTTATTTCATCTTTGCTTGTTACTTTTTGCCTGCACTTTTCGTAAATATTTTAGTTCCCCCTTTATTTTTTTTATTTTCTTTCTTTCATTCACTAAAACTCAAAATCCTATTATCCACTTTTCCTTTTCAATTCCATTCGAATTGCCTCAATAAAACAATGAATCATTCATAGAAAAGCACACAAAGTGAAAATTTGAGAGCAGCCGAAACGTTACTCCAGCATCATGCTGCCAACGTCAACGGCATTGGCAACATTTATTGCTCCAAGTCTCAGTTTTTTTTTTTGGTTTATACTTGAATGTATTTGCATAAATGGCGTGCGCGCGCGTGTATCTCAGTTCGTGGCTTCCTTCCGTATTCCTTTCCAGCCATTTTATTCTAAAGAACGCTGTGAGACTTATGAGAAATCAATACGAAATGACAGCTACAAGTAGATTATCACTTGAAATGTCAACAAAACTTTGAACAGTTGTCATTATGATAAACGATTTCGGGCGTTTTGTCTCAAAGAGCTTCGATACGATAAAAGAAGCGCATTCTCAGCTGCCATCGAAATTTAGGGCAATCGAATTCGAATGGCAGAAGGAATCAACGATCGGAGGGAGCAACCAATCCTTCGCTCAGTCAGAGTTGCTTCGCATTACATAACGTTAAGTTACGCATTGAATTATATTACGTGATTAATGATCACTGACTTTTGATTGAAGTTTTGGGTCAATAATTTCATAGAAAATAATTACTTCTTTTCTAATTAAAGTTCAAAAGAAAACTTAACTCATTCGCTTTCCTCTTTCCCGTTCGATTTCAATAATTTCATCAATCATTTTGTCATAAATTCGAGCAAAAGTTCTCTTAATGAAATGGAATATTTATTTCATGGCGATTTGAATTACGGCAATTATATTCCGTTTCACGAGCGGAGTGAGCACTAGGACGCGAATCATTCGCAGTCGCTGTCGCCGCCGAAGTCATTACTGTCGGTAATGCATTGTGACTTAAGCATCGAGAAGACTCAATCTGTTGTATATGGCGTTTGTTGCTAATGATTGCAATTCATCATGTGGTGATATGTGGAACTGTTGCCACATTCCTTCAATTTATATTTAAAAAAAAAAAAAAATGGAGAAAACCGTAAAGCCTTCGTTTGAAAGTCTTGTTTTCTTGCTTATCACACTCTTTGCAAACATTGTTGCTACTTTTCTGTTCTGCCACGCACGACGCTCGCAAGCGGTGCCTTGTCATCGTATTAATATCACATCAATTATCATTTCTTTGACTTCCATACAGCATCTGTGCGAAATGTTTCCTATGTACCGGGCTTGTTTTTTTTTTGTGTGTCTTGTTGCATTAACGTTAACATCAACAACGACGACTGTAGACACATTAGAGGAGGAACACTGAGGCCATCCAATGACTGACTGACTGAGAATGGCAGAATGGAGAGCTCACCTTTTTTTCCTCGATTGAAGCATCAATTTACTTTTGTACCCGTTGTATTATTTTGTATATTTTGTGGCATAACGTTGATTCTCCTTGTTGTTTATTCAATTCTGAATCGTGTGAGTAACGTTATCAGATATCATCGATAAATCATTACATATCATGATAAGTAACAAAAGAATGTGTCATTGACGGTTAGGGCACGTACTGCATTCTACGTGGGCTACGTGGGAGCGGAAAGTGAGTGATTTTTTCAACGGAATGAAATTATGTCGAAATTGATGCGTTAAGACGATTGCTTGAAAACAGGCGAAAGGAAAGAAAAGTTAAGGATATTTGAGAGTTTTTCTGAAATGCTTTTTTAAGAGCTAACTTTCAGTCTTTATAGCTAAAAGTGAGCACAATATGAGCTTAAAAAGAGCTTTTAAAGAATTTCAAAATTTATATATTAATTCTGAAAAATATCAAAATTATGTATAGTGGGCCAGGCCTGTTTATGTTATCGAAATTCTTAACACTATCGAGAGGAAATTTTTGTTTATTCAATTTGCTTCATTTGTTAAAATCTGGATACACAAAGGGTCTGGCGGGTTGGGGCATGATGACAGGAATTTTTAAATTTTGTTGATTCTTCGACACTGTGGAGACTACTTTTTAGATTTGTTTTTTGAACGGTCCTTGAAATATCCTTGGAAATCCTTTTTTAACCCTCTAAATCCTGGCTCCGTCTTTAGACGGACTGGTTTGGAACAAATTACCAAAAAAAAAAATTCCTAATAATTTCAGATTCATGTTTTTCTACCAGAAATTAGTCTTATCTAAAATTTTAAGTGAAAAAAAAATTTTTTTTGGCATTAGAGGGTTAATAAGCCTTTTTTCAAAATTTTATATCTCAAAAACTAATTAAGATAAGAAGATGAAACAAACGTTGGCCGATTGTTAATATAACAGGAAATCAAAAAAATTTTTTTATAAAAATTTTACACTGAGAACATTTTTTCCACAAAACTAAAAAGACAATTTTAACAATTTTTTGCAGTGTATTCCCAGTTTGACGCCGCTCTACAAATTTAATTTTAAAAAATACCTTTAAGTATTTGCTTTTTACTGCTCAAGGTTTAAGTATAGTCAACATAAAACAACAACACATATTGGTTAGTCATATTTCGAGTAGCTTTAGTGTACTCTTTATGTTAAATTGACTTCTTCATAACTGCAGGGATAAGCCTTACAACCACCAAGGTGTTCATTCTATTTGAGGTTCATACTATCCATACTCGACTGTATGAGAATTTTGGAGCGTTTTTCTCTGAGCCTATTATAAGCTCGAAGGGAGATAAATAAATATTTTATCGAAATGTCATGTTAAGCTCACACTGAGCTCACATTGTTTCTCATTTCTCCTACAGTGAACATTTGTTGGGCCTTAGTTCTGTGCTTTTGAAATGAATTCAAGAATTAATAAATTCTTATTTTAAATAGAAAATATAACCATATCTCTGAAATAAGCCTGCAAAATTTCAGTTTCCATCATATTGCCTGGAACAGGTCAAAGCCAATGTAAGAATTTGGTCTTAATAGATTTCTAGCGAAAGATTGAAAGATAGATTAAATTGATTGTGATAATCGTTCTATTCAAATGAATATGAATTAATGTGCATTGAAATGGTTGAAGTTGCGAGTCTTAATTGAAAGCGATCGTTATTTATGATACTCAAACATGAAATATTTTATACCAAATATTTTGTTCTAAGATTTTATCGATAGATTTTATGAACGAAGAAGTTGAAGGCTTTTCATACCAATTTAAGTATAAATTACAATTATTTTAATTGGAATTACTTTTTCATCGTTCTCAAAACAATTCTTGGAAGGATAATGGTATTCAAATTAAGTTGAAGTTACGTTTTCATTTAACTTGAAAGCTTTTCATGGTTTCCAGACTATTGAATTTTATTGAATTTAGTACCTTATGTTAAAAAGCATTTAGTGGTGACTTTGAATTTAATTAAGGGTCTTTAAATTCAGAAATAGACTCATGAGTAGAGCTCGGGTTTTGAATATGTAAAAAAATGAAAAAAAAAAATTAAAAAAATATTCAAAAAATTTTAAAAAAATTCAAAAAATTCAAAATATTCCAAAAATATTCCAAAAATTCAAAAAAAAAAAATGCAAAAAATTCAAATGTCAAACATTCCAAAATATTCGAAAAATTTAACAATTTTTCGAAACAAGCGAAAAAAAAACCCAAGTAAGAGAGCTAAGGTCGGTCCGGCTATGGTATACGCGGCTTCCCAGTCTTTTATTCCGTAATAAATCGAAAACAACTACCATTTGTAGGCGTGGCAGTTACCGGATCATGTCCATTTTCGGCACCTACTTTAAACTTGTTATAGTCAACCTACATTCTGAATTTGAAGCCCCTACGCTCTTTCATATGCACTAGTGTCCGACCGAAGATCCGGATTCCGTGTTCGGCATAATCGGCCAATTTTTTTAAGGATAATTCTCAGAGCCCAACATCTAGCCGTTATAGATACTTACTGGGGTATTTCGACTGGTTTAGCTCCTTAAACTAGCTGCAAACCACCCAGGGAAAAATGCTAACCCAGTAACAAACCTCGATAATAAAATTTGGAACTAACCCAACGGTTCACTGGTTTTAAGTTTTTTTTTTATCAAATGTTTGTTTGATTGATTTTTAGTTGAAAGGTGCTGTTCATTAAGGAACTCAACAACGACCCAAAAACTATTGTTTATCGCACGAAGCAACTATATTCAAAAAGGACAGATTAATGCAAAAAAATTCAAATTATTCAATAAATTCAAATAATTCATGAGTATAGACATTTGTTGATGTAACCCTTACGTTTTGCTGATTTTTCATTCAACCATGAAATCGGTTGACTGCTTCTTTTATTGATTTGAATTTTAAAAGTAAATTTCCGTTAATTTTCTTGTGAAAATATTTGCTAAAAACCAGTCTTATTAAAAAAACAGTAACATTCGCAAATTCAAAATTTACAGTTTAAAATGATGTTTTCTACATGCTACTTTAGAAGCTAAAATCAGAATTTGAAGAGACAATAGTCTAGAAGCCATGTTAAATTCCCTAAAAAGTTCTTTAATTTTTCGTTAAACGTATTTAAAGGAAACTATTTAAAGTCTTCTTTTTTTGAAAAAAGAACCCTTGTCTCTTTTACATTCATTTTACCCGCATGGGTCATAAAACAACTGAAATGTCTTTCCCGTTTCACTGAGCAGAACTTTGCATTTAAAAAAAAAAAAAAAAATTACACCTACGACGACGAAACCGATTTAGAAGAAAAGCTGCTCAAACATGCCATCTATATGTGTTGAACAAAATCGTTTTACACAAAATGAAATTACATTTCCCAGCCACATATTTTCCCCGAAAGTCTTCTTACTTCTTCGAATATCAACGCATAGGAATCCTGAGCAGCGTCAGACAGAATTGCACGTGGAAATGCATTTCTGCAGAGTTTCAAATCTCAATTTCATTGGAAGAAGTCTTTTCTCCCTTCCCTTTTCCCTTCGCTTGTTAAATGTTACGTTCGTGTCGTGTCGTTCGTTCGTTCGTTCGTATATCAACGTTTCGGCACCGCCAATTCCATTGATGGTAACATAAATTATCTCAGAAACCTGAAACATTGCATTCATGCGTCCTTAAGGATAAACATGGCTGCTCGGGGTGAGTGTGTGTGTGATCTTGTTCTAAGAAAAGGCTCTCAAAAGCCTTTCGCTCAAACGAACAAGCACACAATTGTTTAAAGCTCTGGGATAAATTTAATAATAGTATTCAAATGTTTCTTTGCTTCGGTAAGGACATTTATTTTAATAAATCATAGAATATTTAATAAATTAAGACGCCTGTGAAATTAAACTAGTTAACAGCACTAGCTTACAAAAAACCAAAATCGACAATGAAAATTGAAAACTTAAGCCTTAAAGTATGCAACGTATTTTTGATAGAGCTTTGTTTTCAGGGTTGTGGTCTTCAACTCGGTATAAGAACTTCGAAAGTTTATATTTTGGAATATGTTCTTTAAGTCTTCATCCAATTTTGACTCAAATAACTTTACTTTATCTTGAATTTTTCAAAAAAAAAAATCACATAACATTAAAAGTCCTGAATTAAATTATCCTGAAGACTATCATCGAAAGTGTAAACCTTCAAAAAGTCTATACTAAGATGTCCTGAGAAAAAATTAAAAAAATTATTTGCAAACAAGGGGCGGATTAAGACAATTTGCCGCCTTAGGCAGTTGCGATTTTGTAGCCTCAGACGGCAGCCTAATTTTCGCCTTTTCTTTTATTGATGCATTGACGGTCAGAATTTACCGCCCCTGAAAATTTTCCGCCCCAGGCAGCTGCCTATGTTGCCTATAAGGTAAATCCGTTACTGTTGTTAACTAGAGTTATTCATTCACATAAGGCAAGAGGCCAAAATGCTGCATACAGAGTAATGCATCGTTACACATTTCGTAGGCCGTAGAGGTGGTAATGCATACGACTTCATATACCATCCTAGTATACTTTTTTTCGAGCGTGGCCGTTTTGTAGAGTGAGCGCTTACTACCACCACATTGGGCAGTTCGCTTATAGTCTCGTATTCTTTGTAAGCTATTGGTAGGCAGTTCGCCTACCATCTCGTATACTTTGTAGCTATTAATATTCAGGTCGCTTACAGTCTCGTATACTTTGTAAGCTATTGTAGGTAGTTCGCCTTACAATCTCGTATACTTTGTAGCTATTAATATTCAGGTCGCTTACAGTCTCGTATACTTTGTAAGCCAAAGGAAGGCAGTTCGCCTACTATCTCGTATACTTTGTAGCTATTAATATTCAGGTCGCTTACAGTCTCGTATACTTTGTAAGCTATTAGTAGGCAGTTCGCCTAAAGTTTCGTATACTTTGTAGCTATTAATATTCAGGTCGCTTACAGTCTCGTATACTTTGTAAGCTATTAAGGTAGGCAGTTCGCCTACCATCTTGTATACTTTGTAGCTATTAATATTCAGGCCGCTTACAAACTTGTATACTTTGTGAGCGGTAGGCATTGTTGGCCGCTGCGAATAAGTAGTATAAATTATATTTCCTTTACTAAAAAATCATCCCGGACGTCCGCTCGGCGATAATTTAAAAACTAAGAAAGAAAAACAAAATCTCTCTAATCTTTGAATAAAACATTTCAATTATTCTTCGACATTATCAATAATGCAAAGTGCACTTACAATTTTTACTTCCACTTAATGCTGACTGTGAATTCGATTCAGATTTCAATTCGTTCAATCGTTCACGTTCGTAAGCACGAATCGTTCGTACTGAGCCCCAAAGTTAAGCTTAGCTACACAGAGAGCTAAGAAGCTCAACAAGTTATTGAAATGACATCTGCTCTTTCGCCAACTTCCTTTGCTCGCATCTAATGTAAATCCCATTGAATTGAACACTTGATATGCGCATTCGCCTTTCAACACAATTGCATCGGAATCGCTTGGATTTACATATGAAAGACATCGGAAAAACAGGATTCAATCCATCATTTTCTTGGCGCAAGGATCTCAATCCACAGGACAGAGTACACAGCAGCGCACACAGTGCACGGCACAAGCGACAGCACTCAATCGGTGAAAAGTCAATATTGTGCTTCTCCATTTTCGGCAAACGTTTTTCCGGAGCTCTTTTTTCGCCCCCAACATTTTTTTCTTTATTTTTTTCAATTTTTTTTTTTCTTTTCATTTCGGCTTGTCTCTGCTCTTTGTATTTCTGCCCTCAATTTCAATGCATTTCATTTCGAATCGAATCGAATCGAATCGAAAACTGAGTGTCATGTTCCGCGTTGTTGTACCATTGCAAACGATAGAGAGGCAAATAGTGGAACAGCACACAGCTGGCACATATGATGACACAAAACAGCATCGGAATTTTTGAAATTCTTTTCTTTTTTCTTGCCGATGGCATCTCCATCCGCTCCGTAGCAATGGGTAGTCTGTGTAATGGCATGCATACACGCATCGATGGCAGCAATTCCATCGTGCATAAATCACACAAAATGTGGGTGTTAAGTGGGCGAAATAATGTGGGTGGCGGCGGCGGCAATGTGCGCGATTTCAATTCGAATCGTTTAAGTGCAATGTGAATGCGAAAAACGCATGAATCTCTTTTTAAGATTTCAATCGCCTTAGAATTGTGATTTTTATTCAATGGTTTCGATATGGAAATCGAATAAAAAATATGGGATTCTTTTTTTTCTTTTTCAAAATTACAGCAACGATGTGTCAATTTAACTCGAATATTAGGGGTATTCACAAAGGCGTGTTAAAAATGTTGGAAAGTCGGAAAATCGTAAAATTGCGAATTCTATAAATTTTTTAAACTATTTTTGTGTCGTGCACAACTTTTTAAGCAGTTAAAGTTCTCCGATTTTCCTACTTTCCTATTTTCCGACGCCTTTGTGAATACCCCTATTGGCAGGATCGCCGAAAATTAGACGGAATTTTTTCATCATTTTCAAGGCAATTTTTGTTGACTTTTTTGTTCCCCGAGCCCTAGCTATACAGCCTTATTCCAAATTAATATTCCCCGGGAATTGTTTCTATAGAAATTGTCAAAATTCTTGGTTTCTTTATATTCAGTTCACCACTCCCTATTGGCTTTGAAAGGACCTAAAGGAAGGAACTATGCTGCGAAAGAATATTTTTCTACAAAATTCAAACTATCGAAAAAATTCACATAAATAGGAAAATATCTTCAGGGAACGAATGGTAGAGGCATAGCTTTCTGTTATTATTGTTTATTTCAAATTTATGGCAATGCAACATTTTCCGAAGAAACACTAACGAAAATGTGTTTATGCCTTTTGAAATATTCTCCATACAGCTACTTGCAGTTCATTTTCTATTTCCTCAAGCTTCTCAACCCATTAATGTCATAACAAAAGATGAATTTATTGGACACACGCCTAATTTGTACTTAATTAAGGACTCGAAAGCAGGTCTTCTCAATGCAAAATGCAAACGAAGCCATTATGTAAACTATATCGAGAAGCCACAAACATTTTCCTTACGATCCTGGTTTTAATGAAATTTGTCATTCAATTATTGCATACAACATTTTGAGCCTGTAAAGCATGAAATAGATGCGGCTAAGAGTACATAATGAACATGAAAATGAGAAAGTTTAAACAAACATGAGCTCGAGATAATATGTTGCAAAGCCCGCCCGATGCTATATTCCTCTAAAATTGAGAGTCCTTGAGTGTAGCGGCGTGTGTGTGTGAATTCAATTGAAGCTGAGCCCAGCCTTTGGCCGGAGCCAAGTAATCAATTTGGATTTCTCAAATTTATCAAGAAAACCACAGCACAAGGCATACAAAAGAGGCAGCCAAAGCGACTTAAGTATGCATGTATGCATTTATGTACGTATGTATATATGTATCTATGTATGTTCCTTGTTACAAGCAAAAACAGTGTGCATTGCTTAATAACTAGAACTCATATCAATCGTTCGGTCTTAAGATACTCCCGGAAATTTCTTCAAGTCGTTTCGAGTTGAGAAATATGTAGATATATGTATGTACTGTATAAGCATCTTGTCGACTTACTTTGCCAAGAAGGCTAATGCACAATGGATTGCAACATGAAAGGGGCTTAATCTGGTCCAAATAGATTGAAAGTGTTAAAAGCCAACTGACTTTTATATTTAATGAAACTACAAGCAGATGAATTTGGGGCGATTTGATTGTCATGAAACTGTTGGAGACTGGATTAGCTTTAATTGCATATTCACTCATATGCAGTGCTCGGATTTTGTTGACTTTTCTAAATTTAAAACATACTTTATGGAGTAAAAATTTTGTTCAACTCACATAAAGTTAAGATTCAAATCGATTTTTAGCTTCGAAATGAATTTTTTTGACTTTAGGAAAGCGGTTTCAAATTCAGCTTCGCTAAACTTAATCGAAAAATGTTGGTAAGAAAATTTTTCTTGCCCCATTATGTATGCTTCAAATTTATAAAAGTCAACAAAATCCGAGCCCTGCTCATATGCATGTTTGAAGCGTTCTATTAAATATAAGCTAAGGTGGATCGATTTTGTAACTCCTAAATGTCCTAGCAGAATTTAATTCTGTTGCCCATACTTGATAATGATGCCGAAGAAACTATAGGTCAAATGTGAATTTTAACCTTCCGCTTTTGCAAACAAAGGTTTTTCCATGCCATATTCGACTTATTTTGGTCATCATTGTTGGTGAAAACATCTCAAAAAGCAGAGAAACAATCACTTCAACGTCCCTCAAAACTCAAGCCATTGAAAAAATTTTATATTTTCTTTAATAACTATCTTAAAATGGCAAATTTATGATGATTTTTCAAGCAAAATTTTATTATATCTCATGCCTAAAATTATGCTAAGAATCAAAATAAGAAAAATTCAATTTTTAAAACTTTTTTGATTTATAGCATGCTTTTAGGCATATTTAAGATGAGCCTTCTTTTTGAAAAGCGGAAGAAAAAAAATCGGCTTTGACCTGACCTGGTTCCCTGGGCCTTTTTTCTTCAAAAAAATTGTAGAATCTTATTTCACTAGGGCAATTTTCATTATTTTTTTTTTTTGTAAAATAAAACGATCCACCTTAATATAAACTCATTTGGTCTAATAATACAATTAAGATTATAAATTCTACAAAGCACAATTTCGTCTTTAATTATATCGAGTCTTATTAATATTGTCCGGAGAGCTTTATTCCCATTTTGGCTCGGTTTTTTGACCCAGCAAACATTGTGAGTCCTAGAAGAATCATATATGACTTCTAATTTGGAGTCATAGCCTTCATAATGAACTCTTTTAAGAGTCTTAAAAGGAGCGTGTTTCCCTGCTGGCGAAGGTCATCCTATATGAGTCCACCCTTTGTTTATAAGTTTAAAGCCAAATTGAATTTTATTTTATTTTTCTTCTTATTTCTGAATCATTTCGGGCTCATAAATATGAGCCTCGTATTTTCTAAATATTTCTGACTTATTATTTCTGGGCACTCCGAAAATGTGTTTGCTGGGCAAGCATCAAAATTCATGTTTGTTTGTGCCAGTTCACTTCGAGGCAATGGCATGCCTTCATATTTAGTGTCACACAAAATAAACCGACTACTGCCGAAATTAATTGGAGAAATGTCAAATATTATGGTAATACAATTAAATTATAGTCGCCAGTGACCAGTGAATGTTGTTCGTTTTCAGCAATCCTTCAATTACTAAAGAGGACTGAAATTTCAATGTTAATATGAAAATATGAATGATGGCTTTTCAGGAGGCCACAAACAAGATAGTTCTTGAACAAAAATATACTTCAATCGAGGTCTCATTATCGCAACACCCGCTCACGCATCAATTCATATAAGAAATGCATCAAGCTGCAAGGACAAAGCAGAGTGGAAGAGGGAGAAGAGAGAAGAGAGAAAGAGTAATCACTGTAGTGAAAGAATCACGCAGCGATAACAGCAAAATGTCGCCTATATGACATTTTGCGTTGATGTGCGTGAGATTAATTTCCTGCGGGAGCTCAGGGCACGCTGCGTTATTTGAACTCGTCGTGTCGTGCAATACCATAAGGCACAGGCATATGCATAGCAAACATGGTGGACATGTGATATCGACTGACACGGGGACAACCGATTCAGTTCGGTCCACATGGTTTTGGGAACAAAACAACAAGGCAAAAGGCAAAAGATGATGCATCATTTTAGGCGGAAAATAATGTGAATCGCAGTGCAGGATTCGATTTCAGTCAACCATCGTTGTTTGTGCAGCGAAATAATAACCGCAATAATGAGAAGCCGAATGAAATTTATTTCTGAAAAGGCATTGACTCTCACGATAAAACACACGACATTTTGAGATGAGTCCGAGTCACTCGCAGCATTGTCATTTCGTCAACAAGCCAACAGCCAAGGCTAGCCGCATAATCATATTCCCAGTTTTAGCCTCTTCGTCCGGTGTTGCTGTTGCGACTGCTGATGCTACAGCTGCCATGAATTGTATTAAAAGATAGAAGAGCAACAATAGCGAATGCATGAAGGCGGGAGTGTACGATTTGATTTGGCAGGAATCGCTGCAGAGCTTCGAGGATAGCAGCCGGCACATGCTAAGATCATTCCGAATGAATGCGACAATAGCCTGCTCAAAAATTAAGTGCGGATGTCAATGACGCTGTAATCGCGCATATGCAGGACTTCGAAATGAATTACCCGAAGCTAGCGCATGGCATATGGCAAACGTTTGATAAAAGTGGCGGAGGAATTGTTTGGCATTGGTATGAATATGATTATAAAGATTGTCCCTATGAATGTGGAGAGGCGAGAATATTGCGCTGAAAAACATGCCGTATGAAAGATGTGTTTTTCTACCATATTTCGCACATTTGTACTGCATATTAAATAGTACTGAAATCAATTTTCTGCACTCACGTATTTTTTTTGTTGTTTTTTTTTTTTGTTGCAAATATCTGAAAAAGATACGTTTTGATTTTGATAAAAATTTGTTCTGGTGAAAGTTAATACTTGGAGGAAGTTTCTAAAAATAGCCAGAAAGTGTCTCGTGGGTGCCCTTGGCTCAGGGATAGTGTATATGCTTCAGAGGCAGAAGTATGTGTGTTCGAATTCCGCTCGACCCAAAAATCTTCAAAAGTTTTTTCAGTTAATCTTTAAGAAGATACGGCGGCCACTAGTCGGTTGGTTCCTGGCAAGTCCACCGATGAAGCTAAATTTGCCTACAGAAAAAAAACTTCTTTGAAAGCTATTGCCCTTCGGAGTCGGCGTTTAACTGTAGGTCCCACTCTTCGTATACGTAATTTTTCCAACCCAAAATAAAAATTACGTATACGTCGAATAAGTTGATTTTTTTTTGTCATATTTTTGTCGAAAATACCGGTTGCTGAATTTTTCTGTATTGGTGTCTGAAGCAAATTTGTTGGTCGCTAAAATATCTACAACTTTCCCGAAGACAGTAAAGCGATATTCATAACGATTCAGGACAAATTAGCATTTTAATTTTCGAAGACTTAAGCGTCGGACCTGCAAATGCGATGGATCTGAGCTCAGTATACTTTTAAGAAAGTCACTCAGTTGGTCCCATTTTTGTTACTATTTTCGACAATCAATTTCAACCTAACAAAAAGAAGAAGAAGCCAGAAAGTGTCTCAAGGACGGAAATACACTGATAAAAAGACCATTTAAATTTTCTTTCCTTTTTTGTGAACAATTTTTCTCAGTGTAAAATTAAAAAATTTTTTTTTTAGATTCTTTGTTTCATCAACTATCAGTCGCCATTTGTTTCATCTTTCTATGTTAATTAGTTTTCGAGATATGAATTTTTGAAAGAGGCCTTACTAAAAAGAATTTTGCATCGATGCCGATTGCCTTCCTGAGCCGACAAGACCCTTTGAGTGTTTATCTTCTTGATGATAGGAGAAAATGATTTTTTCGGGATTGCAATTGTATGAAAATGTTGTGGGTTGAAAGAAGTATTGACACTCGGTATGAAATGTGGACTTTCTGCTTCTTAGATTTCTTCTTTCACTTTCTTTTTGGATCGAGTCGTTCTTTACTTTCTCACTGCCTTAGCGCTTTAAACATTGATCAAAGAGTATCGCAATGAAAATATTGAACCATATTTAGGAAGGGAGGAAGGCACACAATAAATATAAACATATAGACCCAATGAGACATGACGGGAGTGTGTACATACTATCATTTTAACAGTGCTCTCCTGCCAATGTTTCCGTTTCCTGTGCCGTTTCCCTGTTGCTAGTGATACTGTTTCGCTGCAACACTTGGTCGGCAGGAAGATCCTACTGCGAAATGAAATTTACGTTATTATTTACAAAAGCTTACATTCTATTTGTTCTGATAAGTGAGGCATGACGGCGGATGTGTGCCACGTGGGTAGACGTGTGTGAATTTTCATCGGTTCCTTCGAAAAAAAAAAATCGTTTTTTTTTTCAACATATGGATACGAATCTTTCTTCTGGGCAAAGTAATCAGTGCAACGATTCGGCTCTGGCTGTTCTCTGTTCTTTGTTGTTATTTACAATTGCGACCAATATTGACTGCGAAAAATGGCTGCTGGGACTTCCGACCATATGTGCGTTAAGTTGGGTGCCGTCGTCTCTGTGTGCTGGCTGGGGCATCAGACGCGTGAAATAACAAATAATTTCGATGAGAATGCCGGAAATGTAACGGAAATAAATTTACATAAATGCAACATGGCGTTTCAAAAGTTTCATTTGTTTTGCTTATGCTCGAAATGAAGGCGGGATCTTTTTTTTCCAACCAAATTTTTAAGCAAATATGTGTTTGTTTGTATGGTTTTGTATTGAGACGAAGTGTGAACGTATGATTTTATCGTATTTAATTTAAACAAGAACTCCTTTAAAGTGAAATAATGGGGAAAATATTGATGCTGCAAGGATTTGATGTTATCCCTTTCTCCCCTTCTCTTTTTTTTAAGGTTTTTTATTTAAGTTTTTTTTTTTTTTTTTTTTATTAATATGATTTTTTTGTTACTTCCTGATTCCACATAAATATTCCTGGGGAATTTTTGCCAGCGGATGCGAAAAAATTCTCCCATTCTCAGCACATTGGGAAGGGAATCTAAGGACAGCAAAAATTGTAAAAATTTTTAATCAAAAGTTGTCACATTCTTCCTTTAATTGACGCTCAGAATATTCCCTTTTTCAACTGAGAAAAATTTCTAGGGAGAAAGTTCCCAGTATATATTCATTAGAGTAGAGATGTATTTCGTTGCTTTCTTGATAGGTTCTAAATGTCTTCTTGTGGTCGTAATTGCTGTAATTGAATTTGTGGTAGTAACTGGAACTACCCTGCAGTAAATACGGGGCAAATTGACCTCTTTGTCACCACTGTCATTCTATAAACGAGTCTTAGGTCAACGAGGAGGTCTACAGTTAAATTTTCTCAAGCCTTCATGTAATGAATTTGCTGCAGAAGAATGAGAAGGCTCGGTAGTGAATTGGTTAGCTGTCTGCTCATCAGTCCGAAGGTTCCTGTTCGAATCCCAGGACTGGCGAAAAGTTTATGTTGTAAATTCTCATGAATGCTTTTACAGATTCGTTCGAAAATTCCTATGAATTATAGGCAATATTTGTTAATTTTTTTAGCCCCAACAATTTTTTTTATGCCTGTTAAACCCATAACATTATCTACTTAAAAAAAATAAAAAAAAATTAAAAATTCGGCACTCGCCCGAGCGAGATTCGAACTCGGGTACCTCGGGTCGGAAGGCTAGACGCTTCACACTGAGCCATCCCAGACCTGTGCGCGTCGCCTTCCATTTACAAACGTAAGCCATTGCGCTGCCTCTACTGCAACACTAGTTCAATCGTCGACTGATGACCACTGGAATATGTGCCCATACGAAGTGTCAATAGGAGAATGCAATGGCACGGGTACAGTTAGTCACTAGTAGTGGTGACGGAGGAACTAGTGCGAGATCGAATCAGTCACTAGTGACATTTACTGCAGGGTTGATTTGACCATGGTGTGATTTCCCCTTTTTGATTCTAATTAGTAAAATGGTGCCTTATTTTTTGACTTTTCGGGCGGTATTATAAATTTCTATTGCTGTTTTTCAGCGCCATCTAATGGCATAGTAGCAGAATTTTGTTATATTTTTTCAAATTGAGCACATTTCCAACATCGATTCATTAATGCAGCCTATAATAGGCTTCAATGTAAAGCGCTCTATACAGGCCCGTAAAGAGAAATTTGAGGCCCGGGGATTTTTTCCGGCCTGGGTCTATATACTTTAACCCTAGTCCTTATAACCAACTTTTACTACGAGAACGTATAACCAAGTACAGGTGTGGCCAGTAGGAATTTTTTGCAATTTATTTATATTTGGTGGTTATTTCTTTAGGATTTCAACTACCTGTCACTACGTGTAAGTAAAATTTCGTCCAGTTCCGTTGGCTAGAATAGCAATAAAACCCACTTTTCGAGAGTAACAAAATGAGCACAGAAGACGCACTCTTTACATGTGCTCTTCATGTAAACGGCCAATTTGTTTGCAGCATTCAAG
The DNA here is from genome assembly GCA_020466095.1 of Chlorops oryzae. Taxonomy (NCBI): domain Eukaryota; kingdom Metazoa; phylum Arthropoda; class Insecta; order Diptera; family Chloropidae; genus Chlorops; species Chlorops oryzae. Next base: position 111,009,631 of record CM035807.1, read on the forward strand.
CACTTTGTTTGTATGCGTAATTTGCAACAATAAAGAAAAAAAAATAAATAATTTAAGTTATAAGAAATAATATATTTAAATAAAAACATACATTTACATTATCTAATAACAAAAAAACATTGTTTTATTTATGTAGAAACTTATAAAATTGCACTAAAAGATAGTGGCCACACCTGTACTTGGATATTCGTTTATGGGGGTAAAGGCTTTGAAGGATCATAGCTCCTCAATGCCTTGACCCAGCACATCAGTCGTGGCAGTCGATGCGGATTACCGTAATCTTCCTAGATCCGGAGTTTTATAAAATTACATTAAATGGTTTTGCAGGTACATCACTCCAAAGTGCCACACCTGTACCCGGTTATAAGGACTAGGGTTAAAAAGATATCCAAATGGAAGAATTTGTGGGAAATTGGTAATGACAATGAAAACTTTAAAGTGTTTTTTTTATCATCGATGAGTCGATTAGAATTCAACTTATACTGTGATCGTTTTAGTGGTGTGTAGGGATGAACACTTCGTTCAATAATCGATTAACGCATCATTAGCACTAGAAGCAATCCGTGGACGATCCTTTTTGGAGTTTAAATCAGAGCTGAGAATATAATTTAAATTTAAATTTATTTTGAGTTTAAAATTTCTTTTAGATTTTCGATTAAAATGGAAAGCTATTTTAATCGAAGTCTGCCCCTTTGAAGGTCATGTGTTCACTCTAATTCGCTTCAGGGTAATTTTCTTATTTTTGTTGGTTTTTGTTGAAGGTTCGCGAATTTCTATATTGGGTTTTTGGATTCTCTTTGACTTCGAATTTGGTTTATAAGTTTCAATTATGCTGTCCGAATCGTCATCATCAAAATCATCATAGTACGCATCCTCTTCTATGTCATCGGAATCAGCTTCCGGATCGTCCTTAAAACTGCGTGTCCCAGGTAGTGCATAAAACGGTGAATCAAATTGAGATGGCATCGGTATAGCTGATGCTGTCCCTGTTGACATTGATGGTGCTGGCGCTAATGGTGGTTGGGGTATTGCTACCATTCCTGGGGGTGGATCACAAAATGGCAATTGTTGTTGTTGATTTTGCAGGAAATTACGGCCATTGCCGCCGTAGTCATAATAGTCGTAATTGGGTATACAAGGATATCCTGTGTTGGGTCCGTTTGAATAATATGGACGTGGGGTCGCACCCCATGAGCCAAACATGTAAAAAATGCTCCCGGCTAATCGGGGCTCTTCTTTGTTTTTCGATGCATCCGAGAGGCTTTTAAAGATCCGAAAATTCTGAGCACATTCTAAAGGGGTTTGGAAATATGTATGAAGCGGTTACAATATACGATTTTGCTCGCAGAGACTCACCACCAACTCCGGCTAAAGTGATTGAGAGTAGCAGCATTAATCCTTTTTTGTTAATATTCATCATCTTCTTGATATAGAACTCATCCAAGTGATTGCAACAGACTATTTAAGCGGAGCTTCGTGATCATTTGGATCTTATATAGAATTCGAAATTCTCTTCTCTTAGTTTTTTTTTTGGTTTTGTTTTGAATAGTGACTAAATAAATGAAATCAAGACAATAGCATCTCATGGGAAGGAAAGAAGTCTATTTCAGAAATATGCTTTTGTTAAACATAGTGGCAGTTAATCCCACAAAATAGCACAGTAGTACAGCTATTTCAAATTTAAAAAAAAAAAAGATAAAACAAAAGGGAACCTCTTAAAGAGAGCAGGTTAAACGTTGATTCGAATTTATTGGAATATAATTAACATAATCATTGCGTGATAGCAAATTTAACATAATAAAGCTGTTACGGCTCACCTAAAATCAAAAGTGGATCTTAAGAACAAAAACAATGGCTAGTTTTTTTTTATGCCTAAACAAACAAAAAAGAAAGACAAAGAGAAGAAAAAAATTTGAAAAGTCTATAAAATAATAAATAAAATCATTTTTTTCCCAAAGGCCCTGACCCAAATATTCGACCGCTTTTCGATGAAATAAAATTATTCGATAGCGTCTCGTAGTTAATACGTGTCTACTAAGGTGGATCGATTTTGTAACCTCCAATTGCCCTGGGAGAATATTATTCTGTTGGCCATACTTAATAATTATGCCGAAGAAACTATAGGTCAAATGTGAATTTTAACCTTCCGCTTTTGCAAACAAAGGTTTTTCATGCCACATTCGACTTAGTTTGGTCATCATTGTTGGTGAAAGAATCTCAAAAATCAGAGAAACAATCACTTCAACGTCCCTCAAAACTCGAAACATTGAAAAAATTTTATATTTTCTTTAATAACTATCTTAAAATGGCAAATTTATGATGATTTTTCAAGCAAAATTTTATTATATCTCATGCCTAAAATTATGCTAAGAATCAAAATAAAAAAAATTCAATTTAAAAACCTTTTTGATTAGATAGAAATTTCAATTATTTGTAGCATGGTTTTAGGCATATTTAAGATGGGCCTTCTTTTTGAAAAGCGGAAGAAAAAAATTCGGCTTTGATCTATGGTTCCCTGGGCATTTTTTCTCCAAAAATTTTTTAGAATCTTATTTCACTAGGGAAATTATCATTTTTTTTGTCGAACAAAACGATCCACCTTAGTGTCTACACTCAAAAAAACTTTCTCAAGAACTTAAAATTGTTATTAAAAAAATTATTGCATCAAGATTTAATTTTCAATTTCTGTGATCATGCGAAGAATTTTTTTTTTTTTGTTTAGGAACTTCCATTTTTTTTTTTAGAACAATTTAAATTGTTGGGATCGAGTTAATCAACAAAATTTTTGGGACAAAGTATAAAATTGTTGAGATTACATTTTTAGTTTTTTTTAATGTAAAATCGAATCGCTTTGAACCCACAAAGCACAGACGGGATCTTAAAAAATATTTTCATTGCTTAAATTAATCCGTGTGGCACGGGGATAGCGTAGGAAATGCGAGCTATTCTCTTGATCCCGGGGTCCAACGTTCGATTCCCGGCACAGGTATTCCAAGCCTAGCACTGGTTTTTCAAAAAAATCGTCTTTTAGGGGCACACTACATAATAAGACATACACACACACAAATACAAGAAAACCCCCCACGGTATCACGATGGGCCGGTGAACGGCCTAAGTGGCATCCACTGCAACACACATACATACATAAGTTAAGCCTTCCTTAACCTAGTCTTTAAATCAGAGGCTACCAAACTTTATGCTCAAAGATTTTCAAGGATTTCAAAGAAATAAGTTTGCTTTCTAAGTGCTTGGCTTCACAATTGAAACTTGAATATTCTTGAATATTTCGAGTGGAGAAACTCTGTGTCTTTTTTCTTTAACCCTTTAAACTTCGATGGATTCTGTTGAGAACACTGGGATCTATTCTTTTGATTTAGGTATACTTTTTTAATTTGTGTACAAAATAGTTTTGTAAGTGTGTATTTTTCAGTATGATAAAGTGTTGTACACACTTTCATTTCCTCTATGTTTGAATTGCGGATTTCAATGAATTCAATTGAATCCTTACATCTAAGTAAATAGAGAATGTAGTTTCCTTTAAAGCACACGAAATTGCGCGAATGCATTCAATTTGAAAAACTTTCAGGAACCCAAGGCATTTCAAAGTCGTCCGTTTCGAATCGAGCGTCCTTCATAATATTCTTTCACAAGCCGGCTTACGGCAGAGTAAATCTGTTTTCTTTTTTGAAACACTTTAGTTGCTGCAGTGGTTGTGTTGCAACGGCTGTTGCACCATCAAGCAGAACAACATATGCCAAAACAATTTTTCGGTTTGAAAAACTTGAAAACTCCTGCGTGGTGGCCATTTCTCTCTGCCGTTTCTTGTTGGCTTTCTTCTGTATTGGATTTTTCACTTTAAGTTATTTTCAAGCGCTTTTGACAACCTTTTTTCGCTTTTAAGCCATCATTTATGGAGTTGAGAGGAATCAAAACACAAGTTATGGATTTAAAGTAGTCAACTTTGAAAGTTTTCTTCCATCTGAGCATTTCATTTGTCTGAGTCCTTTGGACTTTGGAGAATTGAGAAATTCGAAATAATATTTAAATTATTGAATTATATGTCACTCTATGTTCAAGAAGGGATTAGGTATAGCATTTCCATTCTTAAAGTAATATTAAAGAGTTTTCCTTACTTTTGCAAAAGAGAGACACATTGATAGAGTCGTAGATAGAGACAAGGATAGAGTCATAGACAGAGACAAGGATAGAGTCATAGACAGAGACAAGGATAGAGTCATAGACAGAGATAGAGTCATAGACAGGGATAGAGTCATAGACAGATCAAGAATAGAGTTCATAGAATAGAGACAAGGATAGAGTCATAGACAGGGATAGAGTCATAGACAGAGACAAGAGATAGAGTCAGAGATAGAGTCAGAGATAGAGCCAGAGATAGAGTCAGAGATAGAGTCAGAGATAGAGCCAGAGATAGAGTCAGAGATAGAGTCAGAGATAGAGTCAGAGATAGAGTCAGAGATAGAGTCAGAGATAGAGATAGAGAGAGATATAGAGAGATAGAGATAGATAGAGATAGATAGAGATAGATAGAGATAGAGAGTAGATAGAGTATAGATAGAGTAGAAGATAGATAGAGTAGAGATAGATAGAGATAGATAGAGATAGATAGAGATAGATAGAGATAGAGATAGATAGAGATAGATAGAGATAGATAGAGATAGAAGAGATAGATAGAGATAGATAGATAGAGATATATAGAGATAGATAGAGATAGATAGAGATAGATAGAGAAGATAGATAGAAGATAGATAGAGATAGATAGATAGAAGATAGATAGAGATAGATAGATAGAAGATAGATAGATAGATGAAGATAGAGATAGATAGAGATAGATAGATAGATAGAGATAGATAGATAGATAGATAGATAGAGATAGATAGATAGAGAAGAAATAGAGAGAGATAGAGATAGATAGAAGATAGATAGAGAAAGATAGATAGATAGATAGATAGATAGATAGATAGATAGAAAGATAGGTATACATAGAGATAGAATTTTTAAGAGCAACTCCAACAAAAAGGCCTTTAGAAATAAAACATAATATTAATAACTGATATTATACTTATTATTTCTCTGTAACCATGCTCTTGAAACACTCATTCACCTTTTACTTAGAGTAAGGCAAACTTTAAAGTGGACCTTAAATTTCAATGGACACCAATTAGTTTTTATCACGAATTCTCAATTCATTTAACCCTTCACTAGAATCCATCACACATTGTGATAATTTATAATTTAATAAATTATTTATCGGACGAAGAGAAAGTTTCCAAATGACCTGACAGTGCCAGACGAGCTGAATTCCGCAAAATAAATTATTATCAACATCATTTGTACCAAGGCTCTTCAATAGAAACCAAATAGCTGTGACGGCAATATAATAAAATTATTTAGATATTTTTCAGCCCCCACACACTCACGCACACACACACACACATAAATAATGATGGATTGGGTATACACGAAAACGTGAACTAATTTTCGAATATTGCATGTTCAATTGGTGTTTGCATCCATTGAACGAGAACCTCCAGATAATTTGATGTCGGCCGACGAAAATATGCTTTGAATTTTGTGTTGCAACATTATATTCGCTACGTGCTTCATTTGCCATAAATTGTCTTTACTACTCTAATCAGCATTTCGTGGCAACAACAATTTCATCAGTTCTAATAGCGACAAGAGAAGAACCAACAAAAAAAAAAAAAAAATAAGGGAGAAATAAGCGAAAACTATTTGCAATTGCATACAAATTGTAGCAATGCGATAAGCATCTTATGGCCATTGCCATCTAGATGAACATAGGCACATACTATCACATGATATTAGCCTTCGAACGATCGAAAAACGACCGCAAAAGCAGGATGTGTCACAAAATATGTGAAAAGAATACAGCCTGGAGGCTCAATGTTGCTTGCGAAACATGGCCGATCAACACATGAATTACGTTGACTCTATCCGACTCTGGTGTACTTACAGGAAACATTCCACTGGACGACATGCTAGACATGCACAAACGTTCGAATGACCGAAAAAGCGAAAAAGCTGCCCATCAGCAGAAAGAAATCTTCTTCGTCCTTCCGCACACTATCTTTTTTTTTTTTTTTTTTGTGAGTAGGTCACGTCCAATGGGAATGGTCAGAACGTGTAATTTTTGTGGTTTTCCAGTAAACGGACCGTATACTTTCGGCTCCAATGTGAAGTGTGTGGGTAAAGTAAAACTTAGGCAGCGGCTGACATCCAGCTATGGCACAATTGTCAATAAAATGAAATCATATCCTCATACCTTATCCTTATGGCTATTTAATATGTCGTTCTTGGTCGAAGATGATTTCGTTTGACACAGATGCTCGGGGAGCTTCATTTTATATCATTCAGTGGCTATTTTCATTCGTCATATGAACTACTTATGTTATCTAAAGGTAAATTTGAATATTGAGGCTATATCCTTTGTAAAAAATTTTAACACCAAGAGCACAATTTTAATAGTGTGAATGGTCTGTGAATGGGAATGAAGGAGCTTAAATGAGTATTTTGAAAATTCATAACTCCAAGACAGTCGATAAGGGTCAGATGAGTATGAAATGGAGGCTCGACATGACGCAGGATGTCCCATAAGTAGAGTTCGGATTTTGAATATTTTGAATTTTTTTGAATTTGCTGTTTTAATTTTTTATTCACTGAAGTAGGCTTTTTTTTGTTAATTTGACAATTCAACATTTTCATAGGAAACTACCCAGCTAGCATTTTTCGAAATTTTTGATCAAAAGCGAGTGTTTTTCGAATCGCCTTTCTGATTAAAAATATCAAATATGCGCTCGCTTCTGATCAAAAATTATACTTTTGTCGGGAGAAATTGAAACCCTAGCCGCGACTCTTCTTAGGGAGTCATATTTGATATCATTTGCGAGTCATTTTCGAGTCATTTTCGTTATCATTTTCGAGTCATATTTGTTACTATTTTCGAGTCTTCTACGACTCATATTTGCTATCATTTTGGAGTCTTCTACGACTCATATTTTCTATCATTTTGGAGTCTTCTACGACTCATATTTCCTATCATTTTGGAGTCTTCTACGACTCATATTTGCTATCATTTTGAAGTCTTCTACGACTCATTTGCTATCATTTTGGAGTCTTCTACGACTCATACTTATAATCAATTGCTTACCAAAAATAAAAAAAAAATAAAAATTTTTTAAAAATCAATACACATTTTTTGGCTTTTCCGTGTATATGACATGTTATATGTATTATTATTATAAATTCAATATTTTTTTTTTCCTTTGCCTTATGTGGAATTTGAACCTAGAAACTCTCGTTCTCTAGTCCTGTGCTCACCCGTCGACACCAAGCTTTCCAAATCGAAAGTCATGGAAATTTTTCGTTTATAACTTTAAAGTCAAATTCCATTCAATTCAATTTTTAGTCAAATATCGAGTGAAATATAAGATAGAAACAATTTGAATGATCGTATTTCAATCCCCTACATGATTAATTGGCGATTGCTCTATATTATGTTGTTGCAATTTGAATACGACTCGCTTTTGAAACATATTGGAGAGTCGTTTTCGAGTCTTCTTTTAATCATGCATGTGATCAATCATTTTCTAATCATGAAGGGGGCTCGAAAAAGACTCGTAAATGAATCTTCTCATAAAACAGTCTTCCAAATTTTGGGTGGGTAAATCGAACTAATTTGGAATTTTTGACTGTGCATTTTTTGAATATTTTGAACTTTTTGCAATTTTTAAAATATTTTTTGAATATTTTTTGAATATTTTTTTGATTTTTTCTTCATTTTTGTATATATTCAATTTGAATATTTTGAAGTTTTTTGAATTATTTGAATTTATTGAATATTTAGTTTTTTTTTTTGAATTTTTTTCCATTTAACTGTGCTTTTTGAATATTTTATTCACTGAAGTAGGCTTTTTTTTGTTAATTTGACAATTCAACATTTTAATAGGCATACTAAATCGAACTAATTTGGAATTTTGGACTTTGAATTTTTTGAATATTTTGAATTTTTGGCATTTTTGTTTGATTTTTTTTTTGAATTTTTGAATTTTGAATATTTATTTTTTTTTGAATGATTTTTAATTTTTTTTGAAATTTTATTTTGATACAATTCAATTTACCATCTAAATTAGAAATGATATTTTTGAAATTAATTTTTGGCATTTTTTTTTACATAATTTATTTTGAATCTGAATTTTTTGAATATCTATTTTTGAAATGAATAATTTTTTTTTTTCATTTTCTTACATATTCAAATTCCGAGCCCTGCTCATAAGGTTAAAATCGAATATTTTTAATCATCAATTTTTAATCATTATTTTCATTACATTTATTTTGATGCTAAGCAATTTTTGACGATTATCTAAAGCTTTTAATGAAACACTTTCAACATGAAATGTTCAAGTACCTATACTGGCTCTCCTCACCAATGCTCTTTAAGACGATACTCCATTCATTAATGTTTATTTGTCCCCATGGAAATGGCGTAGGAAAACTTTCTGCTCGGCTTTGTTAATTTTTCCACGTTGCACAATTAGAAATGGGCTCATGAGTCATGGAGTCTACGCACAGATTCTTAAATACATTTGAAGAAAAAAAGAATGACGGCGCGTCGCGCATAATTAATGCAAATTTTATATACATACCTACCTACATTTATACACTGAGCGAAAAATCTGTTCGTTTCCGCTTTAAATTGCGTACGCTCAAAATGAGTCGAAATGAGTTTTTCATCGAGTCACGCTGCTAACAACATAATTTAGCCCATAAAATTACACTCATTTCCCGCCCGTAAGAGGCGGAAGTAAAACGATCACGGCAGTCAAAGGCTAAACGGATGGAAAGCACACTTTTGGCTAAGCAATCCGAAAAGAACACATTCGCTCACACAAACACACAAACACACTGTCTCACACACACTTGCTGCCAACCGAACGCAACCGGCAATGGCAGACAAAGGAGCCCCGACGCGCCGCTTAAACCGAAATTGGGGGGAGGCCACGAGCCTTTGCGCTTTTTCGGCGTTTATTTGTAATGGAGCGAGTTCGCTGTGGCTAATTAGAATTAAGTGCTTACGTTTCGCGGTTAATGGGTGCGTGGGTTAATGTCTATGACATACAATACTTAAGCATACTTTCGGGCGCTCCGTTCCGTTTCGATTGCACCATTTTCGTCTGCATGGAATACAAATATAAGTACACGAAGCGTATGCTTTCTCTGTGCCCATGACCCGTGCGTAAATATCGCTAGATACTTTAACCCGAAATTTCGTTGTTCGCCAGACGACAACAGAAAAATGTTATGCCCAGGTTGAAACGTTCCGTATTGGCAAAGAGAAATTCTTTTTAGCAATTTTTGAAATATTTTTAAATGCAGCTCAAAGCGATTTACGGAAATGGTTAACGGAAATTAGCGCTAAATCGTGTTAGCGGAAATATTTTTGTGCTTTCTGGCCATTTGAATTTAGGCTCATTTGATGTGTAACAAAGCATAAAAATCAGGCAGGAAATGCTTTGAAATTATAAAAATTTTCGTCCTTGTTCGCTGAAGACCAAATCGCTAGGTTGTTCGTAGAAAAAAAAAAATAATAATAATAATTTGAATGAAACTATTCGTGGCACAATTTACTGGTCTTGAGGGAAGAGAATTTACCCCCACACCCCTTTTTTTTGTAATTTTATTTCAACCCCCACCCCATCTTCTCTTGTTGTTTACTTAGGATTGATGTTTGATGTTTTCTCTGCTTAATTAGAACCGAAGAGAGTGGATTGAATGTGGTAATAGTTTGGCATGTTGTATAAATTAAATTCCTAAATCAGTCTAGCACATTGAACCGTAAGGAGTTGCTGCTTTATAGTGTTGGATTACGGCTTGCATGTATTATAATGATGCAAGTGACAAGGACATTGACGAATTAATCGATTCATAGCCAATTAACAATAGCAGGAAAATGTTGGAGTGGAAAAAAAAGAAGGATCATTGTTAGAAGATTGATGATTTTTGTTATTCAGCTTATTTTATGGAATGCACAGTGATGCCTCCTTCTATCAATTATTAAGGAATGAATTGGAAAACGACTGTTCGCAGAACAGAAATTTTTTGAGGTCTCATTGAACAGGCTTTGAAAAAATTCGTTCTCTCTCTACTTTGAGTGGACTATAGTTCGATCCTTCATGCTGTATTATAAAGTATTTCCCTATTTACACACACAAATTTCTCTTTTGAAATTCTTTAGTTATTAGATAAGACAGGCGAGACGAAAGGAGATCTTGCCCATCTCGCCTGCTTAGTGATTATTTGGAAAGAAAAATTTGTGTGTAAAATACAGCATGAAGGATCGAACTATAGTCCACTCAAAGTAGAGAACGAATTTTTTCAAAGCCTGTTCACACTATCGAGGCTCAATTTTTATATGTTTTATTTGCTTTATCTGTTTCAAACATGGATACAAATTTATATGGGCGGAATCTGTTTTATAAGCCTCAGACATTTTATGTTCACTCTTATCCTGTGGCTCACACTATCTAGACTCCACTGTATGTGAATTTATCCCGCGAGGGGAACCGTTATGGATTATTTTTATTTGGATTGGGCAAACCCGCGGACTAGCTAACAGTTTAACAGTTGGTACTCAAGATTGGGTATATAATCGAACTATAGTACTCCTACTGTCACGAATGGTTACTAAACGACCTTGTTACCCTGAAGCGGGATCTAGGCCATTCAATCTGAACACGTGCCTAAGCTTTGGGAAGACCCCTTGTGGATCTCGCTGGGCTGTGGTTGTTGATGAAAAGATTGGCATCAAATCTCCATTAAGGATATTGATTGTGGCTATACCCCCTGCATGAGATAAAATTGGTATACTGTACATATGTACATATATGCAATGGAGCACTCAAAGAAATTGATGCGCCCGATGGCTATAATGACTATACCTTGCAGTAATATGGACTGACCCAAGTGTAGCCTTTGGCCAGTCCTTCATGTTACCAGTACTTGTCCCCTCATAATTCCACTTCTAATGTACTCAACTGACCTTTTTAACATGGGCCCGTCCTAGGGGAGGGACTAGTCCGCAAAACGGCTGACCGTAAGTCAATTTTTTGGGTCCATTGTCGTAATTTTGTCTGGTTTTAGGATAGTCAAATAAGGAAAATAAACAACAAATTTCTTATATATATTTTAAGTTGATGAAAGTGCCATTAACAGACTATCCCTAAACCAATCCCTTTATTACCGACCTCCGGCTAGCCGAATTCGATGGAGCGAACTGCCATAATTTAACCGGTAGGATTTGGACCGGTTAAAGGCCAGTCCTTCTTAGAAAACTGATCGGCTCATTACTGCAGGGTAGTCATCTATTATCATTATATGTGGACTTAATCGATAAGAATTACGCGACCTATTACTAACCAATGGATATCAAATGAGCAGTGATAGATTCAATAGAGTCCAGTTCGCTGAGAAAAAATACCGCCTCGATTGACGCTTTGACGTCTCAGATCCTTTTCAGAAAGCCAGGTCCTCATAAAAACTCTTCGACCAATGAAAAACGTTTCTTTCCTTCAGTTTTAATCGATGGAGATTCCGGAAGCTAGACAACTAGTGAAGGAGGTCGTTTTTCTTTATTCGATTAAATTTTAAAAATTTGAAAATTTTTTTCTCCAGAAAGATTCAAGTGGACTTCCTTGCTCTTAAAGTTCTTCATTTTACAGAGTCAATTATAGTTGTTTTATATTTCGTGTCCTTTCTGTGGACGGTTGTGCATGTTCATGATATTTTTTCTTTTTTTTTCAGTGGGTATAATAATTTCATAAAATATCTTCAACATATTTTCATAAAAATGCTTCTTCTCTGCTATTTGTATTCCTATCACTTCTCTAATTTTTTTATTTCTTCCTCTTTCACGGTCACGTTGTTCCAGAGCGCTCTCGTTCAGCTTGAAAAAAAAGAGCACAGGAAAAAAAAACTGAGTAAAAAATAAAAGGGGAATCAAATGAATTGAAACGTTGCATCCTTGCTGATGGAGCTTGCATAAAATTCATAAAAAAAAGCTGAGCAACTAAAATTCCTCTTTTCTTTCCTTTTTAGTAAGTTTTTTTCTTCTCCTACTTCGAGTGAAAATCGTCTTCTGGCAATTGGCCAAATCAAATTTATTTATTGCCGTTAAACGTTGCGCCAATAATTTTTAGCAATTCGACAGTTGTGATAACTGTGCGGCATGCTTGGAAAACACTTGGTAGGAAAGGAATATGGCAGGAAATCAGGAAACCATGGTTTTGCGCTTTTACACCCACAATCGCCATATTTTGCTGCATGACTCGAAAATCACGTATAGAAAATAATTTAATATTTTTTTCTGTTTTTTTTTTCCGTTTTTTATTTTGCGCTGCAACAAATGTTGCAAGCACGGAGAAAATCGGTGCTGTCGCATAGACATATGTTTCGAGTCTTGTTTTTCCTTTATTTTCCTTTAAATTTAAGGATTTTTTATGGCATATATTTTTCTTTATTTCTTAATTCATTTCTCACCATTCATATTTTTGCGAGTTTGTTTTATGTGATCCTTATGTGACTGCTCGAACACTTGGCATTGTGGAAGCGCGTTTTAATCATAAAACTGTCATTCAAATGTCGTGACTGTCACTCAAGACAAAGGTGATCTGATAAAACAGGACATAAGTATACAGTGCCGTATGCAAATGGATGTGTATTCATTGCTTTGGATGATAAATTGAGAGAAGTTTCTTTTACAATCCGATGTTCTTTTTATCTTGTTGCTCTCGGTTTCGATGCGAGATTATTCGAAACAACACAAAACAAAAATTCATCCAAAAATATACCAAAAATCTATTCGAATTTTTATTCCGAAATGTTTTAAATGCTTTTCAATTGCTGAGAATGAAAAAAAGTGCGATAAATTCAAATAGGATCCATCGAAGTGTCAATTTATTTTTTTCTTTTGATTTTTTCTGATTATTTTAATTTTTTTTTTATATATTTTTGTAAAATTTTTTTTTTGATTTTTTTAGTTTTTTGTTCGATTTTTTTTCAATTTTTTTTGGTCCTTCTTGACAAACAAAGAAAACGAACTCAGTGGATACTTGACGCGTATTGTTTGCACTGTCATCAAACAGATTTCATTGTGGCTTATATTGCCAATGGAAGAAGCCAACGGGCGTCAATGCTTTCGTTAGCGCTGAACCCACAAGGATATTTGTAGATTCGTGGCACGATGTAGGACCTTCAAGTAGAGCCACCCCATTGCCCCATCGTTGAGTTATCATTATGCATAGCAACTCGAAGTGTGTTCGTTCGAGGCTGTTGGTCGTGTGAATGGCGCTAACTGAAATCGAGTTAATTTGCTTTCGCTGGTTCGCACTTGGTTTGGAATATGCTAATGCCACTTGGCAGTGTTTCAATCGATTGCCAACAATGCCCAAGAACAAATAACTTTTCCATTCGAAATTTACGCGCTATTGAATTTTGATTTTTTTCAAAAAAGTTTTTCTTTTTTATTTTTGCTTTCTTTTTTCAAAGCAGAACGTCCTTCGGTAATGAGGGAAACTTCCTAAATGGAGTAGGTACTCCTGGATCACTTTGATGGTGACTATGTCACCATGTTTTTTTTTTTTTTGTCGCACATTCTTGTGAGGGGACCCCGGAAAAAAATCCACCGGGCCCCCAAATTTCTCTCTACGGGCCTGCCTAGAATACAATAGTCTCCAAAGAACTGGAATTCCTGCTTAAAGGTAAAAAAAAATGAATGATTTTCTCTGATTCTGGACGATTCTGGACGATTCTTCAAGTGGGTTTAAGGGTCCTCGAAGACAACATTCTCCAAAGGGAAAAGAATAAAGGATTTTCCCCGATCCCAGGCTTTTTGAGGGTCTCCCAGAACTGCTTAGTGAATCTGACAAAGTCCTAGTGTAGGACTGTTTATTTTTTTTCTTGGTCTTGGAAGAAAAAATCCTGCTTACAGGCTAGTAGGATAGTTCAATATTGAAATGAATGGAAAAATCAAATCAAATACATTACTTCTCCAATTCGGAAAGGGTATTACTGCTATCCTTTTGACTAATGGGGAACAACTTGATGAGTGTTCGGCATAACTGAAGAGAAGAAAGCATTGCTGAAGAGATTTTTTTTTGCGATTTCCTTTTAGTTTTAAGATGAGACTTAAAATACGATTCGATCGCCTGAAATGCAAATGAGGCTCATACTGTTTGAATAGCGCTTGCATTTGCAATCAAATTAAATTGAATTAATTGAAATTCCATTAAATTAAATGAAAAATTTTTTAAAAAAATTTAGGACATTTCGTTATTGTTATTCGCTGCACTTAATCATGGAGAAAATACTCTTTGCTTTCGGTCTGCTACAGACGCACTTTATGCAAAAACGTCCTGACTAACATACAGGCACCTATGTATTATATTTTATGATTATGTTTGTAAGTGTATGCTTGGTGTGCAATAGCTTGAGCTAATCACATGCAAATCCTTAGTCAACTGGCTTTTTGACTCGTAACTCCAGTCAAGCTCATTTGTGTGCCGTAATAATAAGCTCATTTGTAATGGAAATGAGTTGAGCAAACAACAATGCGAATAATCCGACAAAGCAAAATCAACAGAGTATGTGAGCAAGTGTGTGTGTGTGTCTGTGTGTGTGTGTTAACCTTAAGCTTACACCATGAGTGCGGCTACATTAAGGGCAATTCATATGCTTGCCTCCACTTCTTCAAGTTAATATCATCACATATCATAAGAGGCACACAGCTCAGCCCGGCCCGACCCGACCCGACCCGGTCCGGCCCATCTCGGCTCTCATTCATGTGAGCCCGCAAAATGTCGGTAATTTAACGTTGCACCCTCCTAATTGTTCCAATGAATTGTTAACTTTTTTCTTTTTCCCTGTTTTTTATTCGCTTCATTGTTTCTGTTGCGAGCATTTCTTCCGGTTCATTCGCTTGTGTACGAGTTCTCACATGACCCACACACTCCGTACCGAGCGTGAAGAGAATTTAATGGGCTTTTAACGCTCTGTTCTCGAGTTACGGTAACTCAATTGTGTTAATTATACGTTTTATAACAATTGTACTTTCAACGTGCCACAATTCGTCCTTTCGATTTTCGCTTTTTTTTTGCTTTTTTCTCTAACTCACTCTCTCCATCTATCTCTTTGTGTTTGTCACTGTTTCCCTTTCCTTACTTGAAATATATTTTTTTCTAGGCACTTAAAGCCGATTACCATAAATACTTAATTGTTTTGTTAAAATTGATGCGAGATAAGCGAACAATGGAATACAGTTAGTTGGTTAAACAATTAAGAAAAAGTGAATATGAATTCCGAATTGATGTAAATTGATATTGCGGTAAAATTAATAAATTAAACGGTTACAGTTATTAAACGAACAACAACAAGAATAATCATGAAATATTTCATTAAGAATCATTCCGAAATGTAATCAAGTTCGGCATGTGCTGTTGGCATGAAGGACAGTCTGCAGGCTTTTGTGTGTAAAGGAACGAGAGGCTGACGTGTTCCAGTCTTCCTCGAATAGGAGCTTAATCAAAATGCAGGGAAGAAGCTGATCATAGGCGGGGTAGTGCTTTAATCGAAATGATTTGAACGGAAATTTCTTAATATTCTGTAGTTTTAAGCAAATTTTGCTTTAAGGTATCCATCCGGAGGGTTTGATTTATCCCTTAAGGGGTTGTTCTAATGTAACCATTTTTAGTGATAGATATTTTTTCTCTTATATATTTCGATAGTAAACCCTATTGAGAATATGTTGTGAAAAAATCAGACCGAAAATCCAAGTATTCAAGAAGTTACAGCTCGGAATCGTCGACGCGCCCGAAGCGACTTCTTCTGCTCTTAAGACTTTGAAGGCGGTTTTCTCAAAACATCATTCTCTAGAACGGTCAGCCGATTACTTTGAATTTTTAATACATTCTTACACTTATTAGTGGCTCTGGGATAGCGTAGGGGATTCGTGCTATGCTCTTGATCCCGGGTCCAAGTTTCAATTCCCGGCACGGGCGAAACGGAGTTTAATGTTCCAGGCCTAGGACTGGTTTTTCAAAAAATTGCATGTTATGGGCACACTACATAATAAGACAAACACAAGAAAACCTCCTTGGTATCGCAATGGGCCAACCTACTTACCAACCGATCTACCAACCTATCCACCTACCTACCTACCAACCTACCAACCTACCAACCTACCACTACCTACCTACCTACCTACCTACCTACCTACCTACCTACCTACCTACCACCTACCGACCTACCTACAAACCTACCTACCAACCTACCTACCAACCTACCTACCAACCTACCAACCTACATACAAACCTACCTATCTAGTCAACTACCAACCTCGCTACCTATTAACCTACCTATTAACCTACCTATTAACCTACCTACCAACCTACCTACCAACCGACCTACCTAGTCAACTACCAACCTAGCTACCTACCAACCTTCCTACCTACCTACCATTCTCCCTACCCACATACCTACCAACCTAGCTACCAACCGATCTACCAACCTACCTACCTACCAACCTCCCTACCAACATACCTACCAACCTACCAACCTACCTACCTACCAACCTTCCTACCAACCTACATACAAACCTACCTATCTAGTCAACTACCAACCTCGCTACCTACCAACCTACCTATTAACCTACCTACCAACCTACCTACCAACCGACCTACCTAGTCAACTACCAACCTAGCTACCTACCAACCTTCCTACCTACCTACCAACCTCCCTACCAACATACCTACCAACCTAGCTACCAACCGACCTACCAACCTTCCTACCTACCAACCTCCCTACCAACATACCTACCAACATACCTACCAACCTACCAACCTACCAACCTTCCTACCAACCTACATACAAACCGACCTACCTAGTCAACTACCAACCTAGCTACCTACCAACCTTCCTACCTACCTACCAATCTCCCTACCAACATACCTACCAACCTAGCTACCAACCTACCTACCTACCAACCTCCCTACCAACATACCTACCAACCTACCAACCTACCTACCTACCAACCTTCCTACCAACCTACATACAAACCTACCTATCTAGTCAACTACCAACCTCGCTACCTACCAACCTACCTATTAACCTACCTATTAACCTACCTATTAACCTACCTACCAACCTACCTACCAACCTACCTACCAACCTACCTACCAACCGACCTACCTAGTCAACTACCAACCTAGCTACCTACCAACCTTCCTACCTATCTCCCTACCAACATACCTACCAACCGACCTGCCTAGTCAACTACCAATCTAGCTACCTCCCAACCTTCCTACCTACCTCCCTACCAACATACCTACCAACCTAGCTACCTACACTTATAATTTGTTCCCTCAGGTGCCAGAATCGATTTTTTTTTGTTCTCTGACGTGCAACAGGTCGATTTATGGAGTGAAATGTTATTGCACCCTCGAGGATTTGTGGATTTCTGTTTTGAGATTATGGCGAAAACAAGACCCGATGGAGCTATATGGACCTCGATTTCGGATTCAGCGGACATCCAGTAAGCGTAGTGGGACGTTTGGGTCTGAAACTGTTTTTTTTTTTAATAAACCATAAATTCTTCAAATAATAGCAAGAAAATTACAGAATTACTTCCAATGGAACATTTCTTAGGATCCAAGTTTATTTTGGGGATCCTTCAAGGATTCTAAAACATTAAAACGTGAAATGCATACCGATGTGAAAGAATTTAATGGGCTTTAAAATTCTGTTCTCGAGTTACGGTAAACTCAATTGTGTTAATTGATACGTTTCATGAACAATTGTAAACATTCGATACGTGCCACAATTACGAGTCTTTCGCATTTTGCTGTTATTGAAAAATCTCTCTAATCTCACTGCTCAGACTTAATCTCATTTGAATAAGCTATCTAAGGGGTCATGTATAATGCCTTTCACGGTTACTGAAATATATTTTAGCAAATTTTCTCTAGCATCCGTGTTAACCGATTACCAAAATGACATTAATTGTTGTTAGTTTTAAAATTTGATCGAGATTAAGCGAAAATGATTCGTAGTAACAAATAACGATCAAAATGCATATGAATTCCCGAAGTTGATAATTTGTGATTGCAGGAAAATTATAAATTAAACGTTTACGTTCATTAAACGGCAACAACTTAATTTTAATCATTGAACTATTTGCATTAAGGAATCATTCGAATGCTTTTTGGTAATAAGTTCGGCATGTGCTGTTGGATGAGAGTTCGCAGGCTTTTTTGAAAATGATCGTAGGCTGCACTTAGTTGCAGATCTTAACTCTTATAGTCGAGGTAACACACAATCGTCTAGGCGAAAAATGCTGATAACATCAGCTAGAAGCTTTATCGAACTATATTTAACGTACTTCATAATATTACTCGAGTTCTTAAGATCATAATTAATTCTTTAAAGGTACACCCATCCGAGGCTTTGAATTACCCTTAAGGGTATGTCATCTAATGTAGCCACTTTAATACACACTATTTTTAACACTATCAATTCGAGAGTAAGCCTATGAATTTTTGAAAAATCAGACCAAATTCCAACTTTAAGAATTAGCTTGGAACGTCGGCTCCCAAGCGACTTCTCCCTTAACTTTAAGGCGGATTTCTCAAACCACTTCTCTAGAACGGTCACCATTCTTTAAATTTTTATAATACTTAACTTATTAGAACTCTGGAACTGCATTCTAACTCCTTGAACTAGGCTCCAGTTCGATTCCTGACGCAACGGAGCTGTAATGACCGCCTAGCACGGTTTTTCAAAAAATCGCAGTAGGCCAACCTACATACAACGACTACACAGACCTCCTGACGCGTATGGGCCAACCTCCTACCAACCATCTACCAACATACCTACCAACCTACCAACCTACCAACTATCCTACCAACCTACATAACAAACCGACCTACCTAGTCAACCTACCAACCTAGCTACCTACCAACCTTCCTACCTACCTACCAACTCCCTACCAACATACCTACCAACCTACCTACCAACCTACCTACCTACCAACCTACCTACCATACCTACCTACCTACCAACCTACCTACCAACCGACCTACCTAGTCAACTACCAACCTAGCTACCATACCAACCTTCCTATCACTACCAACCTACGCTACCTACCAACCTACCTAGTCCTAACCTAACCTACCAACCCACCTACCAACCCACCTACCAACCTACCTACCAACCTTCCTATCAACCAACCTACCTATCAACCGACCTACCTAGTCAACTATCACCCTAGCTACCTACCAACCTAGCTGCCTACCAACCTACCAACTTCCTTACCAACCTACCTACCAACCTACCTACCTAGCAACCTACCAATCTACCTACATACCAACCTACCTACCTAGCTACCTACCAACCTACCAACCTACCTACGAACCTACCTACCTTGCTACCTAGCTACCTACACTTATAATTTGTTCCCCCAGGTGCCAGAATCGATTTTTTTTCTCTCTGACGTGCAACAGGTCGATTTATGGAGCGAAATGTTATTGCACCCTCGAGGGTTTGTGGATTTCTGTTTTGAGATTATGGCGAAAACAACACCCGATGGAGCTATATGGACCTCGATTACGGATTCAGCGGACATCCAGTAAGCGTAGTGAGACTCTTCTGGGTCTGGGTCTGAAACTGTTTTTTTTTTAATAAGCCATAAATTCTTCAAATAATAGCAAGAAAATTACAGAATTACTTCCAATGGAACATTTCTTAGGATCCAAGTTTATTTTGGGGATCCTTCAAGGATTCTAGAAGTTGAATCATATTTTGCCCGAAATTCCTCTATTCCACCTTCTCTACAGGCCCCAATCACAATCCCCCTTTAAAGAGATGACTAATGACTCTTCTGACAAGATTTTCCTCATAGTTTTGCGGGGTATTCCTCAAGGCGTCTTTTCCAATTTATTTGATGGTTTGCTGCAATGTTCCACTTTCTTCATACAATCTCGAAGCGCTCGATTTAATCTCCAGTGCTTTTTGTTAACTTAAAACGTGTTCTCTTTTTTGTTTACAGTCGAGAAAATCTGAACACGATTTCGAAGAATAACCCACTCAATCCTCCGGGCCTTCAGTGGAGTGTTTGTTCGGAGAATCCACACCTTAAAATGCTGAAAAATGTTTTTCTGATTCTATCCTTTTATGTTTTGTTCTATTCTGTTCTGTTCTCATCCTTGCGCTATGTGACGAAATCAGTCGATTTGACTGTTCGCTTCCGTTCGCATTCCGTCGTGTAAAGCATTTCGACAAGATTTACAAATGCTGCTCCTTACATCTCGATCCATTAAATTATCTTTGTGTTCACAGTGTTTAGCATGTTACATGCTTAATCAACTGAGAAGACAGCATGCCTGCCTGCTTGCCTGCCTGCCTGGTTGTCGTCTTTGGATCTGCCAAAGGCGTGTACACGTATCATTCACGCAGTTAACTTCTGCTTTTCACACACGCACACACACGCACGCACAACTCACTCACACCTGATGGGGCAATCTTCTGGTCTCTCGGTTCTACAAGCGAATACATTTGTAGCCGAAGGCATGTCCCCTGCGGGTAAATTTCGCACTCCTCGTGTAAGTCGACATGTCCTTATCCTTGACACTTCCTGCTGAACTTCTGTGCTCTCACTTTAAATAAGTTTTGGGATTTCGTCGAAGCACGTTGCTCATGTGAGACTATGTCGTTATGTCGTTAAATCAACTTTGCTCTTTTCACTTTTTTTTTGCTTTTGTCCTGAAAAAGATTTATAGAGACGAAAATGTGTGCCCCAATATGAATATTTCTAGTTTTTCTTTTTGTTTTTAAAAATTTGAAAGAGTAAAGCTTAAAAACTTCAACATTTTTGTGGAGTCTCATAGAACTTTTTCTGGAAAATTTGAGTGGGAGTTTAAGTGATTCGGAATATGGTCTCACACTTCAATTGAGCCAGGAAGAGAGGCAATTAAAAAAGTTTGAATATGCAATTATGAAAGAGTTAGGTAATCATTTCCAATTAAATGAACTCAAGAGAGAATGTTTTTGGAATTTTTTTTTAAAGAAATAAATTAAGGACTTTCAATCAGACTGATTTGGAGGACGAAGAAAATATTTCGACAACGATTGCTATGAAGAAATCGTGTAGAATGAAGATAAAGCCTTGGGACCCGTATTAGCTGTGTTTGCAGATCAGATCAGATTATATCCTTAAGAGATAGCACATCCTTCTTTAAACTTTCATGGGGTATATTGATAGTCGGTGCTTAGTATTTCTATTAATCTTATAGGTATAATAGAATAGACCACAGAGAATATCCCAGTAGGGCGTTTAGACGTCAAAAAGAGTATTGAAATTCGAAGACAATGAGATTTAAAAAGGAAGTAAAGGTATAAATAAAAATTTGAAAATGATTTCAAATTGTTTTTAATGAGGCTTAGAGATCACTCCAATGCATTTAAGCTAAAATTTCACATTTATGGCAATCAGGCTACATTTTAGTCCTTTCCAAAAAGAAAGGGTCTTGCCGGCTCAGGAAGGCAATCGGCCCCGTGAAAGGAATTTGAAAGTTCGTTGATTTTTGTAGAGGTAATACCTTAAAATACTGTTGAAAAAGGTTTTTGGATCCGGTACTGCGCGGTGTCCGTGAAATATCTTTAAAAAATCCTTTTCACTTAGCTTTTTTAAAAAAATTTGCATATATCTCAAAAACTTATTAATAGAGCTCGGATTTTGAATATTTTGAATTTTTTTGAATTTATTTGAATTTATTGAATATTTTTATTTTTTTTTGAATTTTTTGCATTTAACTGTGCTTTTGAATATTTTATTCTGAGACTTTTTTTTGTTAATTTGACAATTCAAATTTTAATAGGCATACTAAATCGAACTAATTTGGAATTTTTGACTGAATTTTTTAAATATTTTGAATTTTTTGCATTTTTGTTTGAATTTTTTATAAAATATTTTTTGAATATTTTGAATTTTTTACATTTTTTTACAAGTTCAAATTCCGAGGCATACTTATTAAGATAGAGAGATGAAACAAATGTCAACTAATAGTTAATAAAACAAGGAACCTAGAAAAAAATATTTTAATTTTACACTGAGAAAAATTTTTTCCAAAAAAAATTTTTTTTTTTGGTCATTCCAGTTTTTGTGTCACTTTCTGGCTGTTTTTAAAACAAGTTTTTTTATAGTTGATATAACAAAAAATCAAACAAAAATGTGCACTGAGAAAATTTTTTCATAGAAAAAAAATTAAAATAAAATATTTTTTTTCAGTGTGTTCCCATTTTTGCCACCATTTTATGGCAAGTATTTCCTAATTCCTGTTTTCTAAGTATTTCCTTTCGCTACAAAAATTCTTATCAAAATCAAAAAGAATCGGTTTGAGCTATTTGTAAACACCTAAAGAATATTCAATAACCAGTCAAACATCATTTTAAGCCTTTACCAATGGAATTAATTGAGAATTAAGAAGATCAGAACCATGAAAAATACATTACTAATTTTACTATAAATGCATTTCAAATATTTCTATCATACTTTATTGGCGTTACGGATTATGTTATTATGCGTTCTTCACAATTGTAAACTTAGCTAATGTTGTATTACCTTACGAATATATGTTTAACTAAGGAATAATCAGAAAACGGAATTCAAACATCCTTAGCGCACTCCAAGCTGGGAGGTGGACCCATGAATATTCGCTTAATTAACCGCAACCAATCTTCGGTAGAATGCAACTTTTTGGTAGTTGATATGGAAATGTTACATCTTCAGACCAAACTTTGATAACGCAATTATGTATACTAAGATACATGTAATAACACTCATTGCACCAGATTAGCGTATAACCATAGGACGGAAAGGGGTATTGAACCCACCATTTTTGTTTTTGATCATGAATATATAATTGGAGAATGAAAAATTTCCCCCCATTTGAAATTAATGCATCATACAATTAATTGTTCGCCTCGAAAATAGAATTTTCTCGGCACTATTGCAACGAAAAAATCTCAACAAAAAAAAAAAAAAGGAGAAGAAGAAGACAAACCACAACTCATCATGCATGCTCTTAAAGCCCTATTCAATTCCTGCAATAACTAAAGCAATCATTAGTAAAAGAAATATTTAAGTACTTGCCCACAAAAACTTTCATCGAAATTCTCTACGCAAACTGCCAACTTCAATCCGAGCAGCTCCATTCTATTACTACTCTTTGAAGTTCAGCTTAAATGGGGAAAAAATGAGTAAAAAAAAAATCTCTAACTAAACAAACTCCGAAACGCAAATAAACACCAGAAAAACGAACCCATTCAATAGACTTGAAAACGCTCGTCTTATTTCTTTTAAAATCATTTTGCTTTCTTTCAATACAAGTTTTCGTTGCCTTCGCCTTCGCCATCGCCTTCGACTTGGACTTGCAATCGTTTTCGATTTCTTTCGCCTGAAGCTCTCAGATCCGATCCTTGCCGCATTTGCCGCATGCATATGTGCTGCAAATGCACACGAAGATTTCGTCCATACGTGCATGTGTGCCTTTCTGCTCTTATTTATTTGCTTTCTTTATGTACTCCAAAGATTTTTGTTTTGTTTTTCCTTTCATTTCATTTTTGTTTTATTTCTATTTTTGTTCTTTTCGCAAACAACTCACAACAATTCAGCAAAGTTGTCTTCGCTTGGATTTTCAACTCCTTTTTTTTTTTTTTTTTTTTTTTTTTTGTCTTCATTTTGTTTCCTCAATAAATTGAGCTCTATGAAATGCAGTCGGGAGCTGATGTCCTTTTTTTCTTCAACTTTTCTTTATCTACTTTTCTTTGGTTTTGGCTCTATGAATGGATTTTCTAAACCAATCAATGTACTCGTTCTTTCTGTTTATATTTTTCCTTTGTGTTTTGAAAATTTTTACACAATTTTTTTTTACTATTAAGTAAAACCAAGGATGTTTTCTCCCCTATCTCCTTTTGATTTTTATTTTGCGGTAAAACTTGCTTTGACATAAGCTTGCGTGGAAAGCTTCGAATGGAATATTTTGAGAGAATGGGAAGCTGGTGGTGGTGGGGTGGAGTCGGTGGTTGTGGTGGTGGTGGTGGCTTTGCAGGGAAAGGCAACTTTAAATTGAATATGAAGATTAGTTATTCAGATGTAAGTGCGATTGAAAATTTTTGTGGCTGACAAAAGAGTTTTAAATATTTTTGTATTCTTTAGAGATCTCAGTTCAAGGTTCTGCTGAA
The DNA here is from genome assembly GCA_020466095.1 of Chlorops oryzae. Lineage (NCBI taxonomy): Eukaryota > Metazoa > Arthropoda > Insecta > Diptera > Chloropidae > Chlorops > Chlorops oryzae. The sequence goes on from CM035807.1 coordinate 111,033,955, forward strand.
ACCATCACCTTCCCAGCCTTCAATAGAGAGAAAATAATTTAATAATTATCGTCAATCATTACATATTGCTTTGAGTCGGCACTCTTGGTTGAGATGCCAACTTACAATGCGAGAGGCTCTGGTTTCAACTCCCATGGTAATTGTGTCGTTTTTTCTGTTCCGTTCCCACCGTAAAATTATCTCCTGCATGACATAGTCACCAGTGATGTCATCGATGTCATATGGGTGACATTGTCATGCATGACATCTTGGAGGCATGAGGGATGCTAGTCATGTCCTTGACTCTCATTGGCTACTAAAATTTAAATAAGGTTTCAGCGTCAGTTCAGCGTTAGCATGAAGCGGCGCACAGTGAGATTTCAGCGGCAAAAATAGGATTTTTTGACCATCCTAATTTTATGATTTAATCTAACTGAGAAAACTCTGGATAAGAACAATTCAAAACTGTTTTTTCAAAAAACAGAATTTTTTTATATAAAAAATTAAGCTAAAGATAGAAAATGTTTTTTCTTCGAAAAATTAAAAAAAAAAATTCAAATTGGTTCCCATTTTTTTCGGATTAAATCTACGACTGTTGCTATAAAGGTGATTTTTTATTAAAATGAAGAGTTTGATTTTTAAAAGGAATTAAAAACTGTGGCATTTTATTGAATATCGAAGAGGAGGTGGGCTATCGAAAATTCTAACTCGAAAATTTTGCCTTTCCTTTTTTCAATGGACAAAATGTTTATATGCTTTGTCGTGCTTTGTCTTCTAGTTGATAAAAAATAAAAGTCTGGAGTCTGTTCTAACGATCTATGAAAAAAAAATTTACCGCCCACTTACGATTGTCTCGATAAAGTCCATTTTTATGTTAAAAATCACCGCGCAAATGTCTGGATATTAAGAAAAAAATCATTGCATATGTTAAGGATGATCATTATTCATTAACGCTTTATTATAATTTCTGATGGCAATGTTTATAAGAAATTAAGAACTAACTAAGAAATTACAAAAACAAAACATTATATTAAAATTTTTGTTTACGAATGTGAGAACATACGAAACTATGATGCCATTTATACCGAAAAGGCAGTTATCCAGGGGAGGTACCCCTAGGGACTACCAGGTTTGAACCATTTTTTGTATATATTCGTTTTTGAGTATAAACAACATTCTGACAAAGTTTCATTAAAATCGGTTGAGTTTTAGATGTAGCTGCCATACAAAACTGCCCGTGGGGGTCTATGGGGGGTACCCGAAGGGGTGAACCGATTTCGATAAATTTTAATTTATTTCTTAATGACCTCAATTTACATCCGCATACCAATTTTCATTGTGATAGGACTATTCCTTCTAGTTTTTGCCGCACGATGTATGGAGCAATCCCACTGTGCGGCGTAGAGGATGTGTGCTCGACTCCGAAACCGAAGATCGCAGGTTCGATCCCTGGCTGAGGTGAACTGAAATTGTTAAAAATAGATTTTTAAAAATTTTCGAAATTTTCAAAGAGAGGGAAGAGAAGAGATTTTCTATAAATTAACATTTAGAAAGAAAAGAGTAATGTTCTGCACCCCTTAGCATGACAATGTCACCGGTGAATTCACTGTCCAAATCCTGTACAAATATCATACAAGGTGTCATATGAATTGTCATGCATACCGGATCCAAAGTCACCGTGACTTCATCGATGATGTCAGCGCGACATTTGCCGCTGGATTTCTTCTTTGTTTTCCCATTTTTCGTGGTATCGCAGCAGGCCAATGTGAGGCCTAAGTGTGCCTCTCTAAGTGTGGCAGCCACACCAACCCACCAACCGTTTATCGTTTTAAGATGTCCCTATCATCAGTTTCAATTTATTTATCCGCTTGATGTTATTTTCCTCAACATCTGACCGTTTTGCATTTTACATAATTTCCATAAAACGTTGACATGAAACTGGATGGCAAGAATAGAATTGAAGAAAAGAAGTGGATAAAGAAATAAATTCGCAAATAATAAAGTTATAAACAAAAGTTAAGCTTCGAAGCTAAAAATAGTCAACACAATTCTCGCAAAAATTATGCCAATTGCACAGAATAAAGATAAATAAATAAGAGAAAAATTAAAAGAAAAAGAAAAAATCGCTTTTGGCAAAGGGAATTGCTAATGCCATCACATGATTTAGCCGAGTTTTATGAAGCAGCAGCAGCAACGTTACAATTCGCCAGCAATATGCCATGTCCATGTCAGTGAGAGTTACAAAGAATTGCGAACTGCTAGCAATTCCGTTGACTGCTGTCACATTCAGAGGCACAAAAGAAGTGACAATGAGAAACAATGACGACGGCTGACAACGGCCACAACGACAACGACGACGATGACGATGATCCTGATGCTGGCTGCTCCTGCTTACGATGTCAGGATCAGAGTCAGAAACAGTTCGGGGGAAGATAGCGATTATAGTCATTTTTGCATGGGGGATTGTCACTTGACTTGGCGATAAAATGAGCGGCGTGCTCGTTTCGTAGGCGAGACTTTTGAATTCATCGTTTGAAAAAATTATGGGAATTTATGAAAATAACTTATTCCGGTCGGTTTGACCCTCCTCGTAACATCGCATAGCGTCTCGTTTATGGCGAAGTCAATGATAATGATGATGATTACTTTGTGACTGTGTGGCTATGAAAATTATGTTTATGCTAATGACGGTAATGAAAATGCCTGCAATGTGTTGAGGAGGATTGCCTTTTAGAGTGTCTAATAAGTAGCTTAACGTTAATATATTTGTCCTTGTAAATTGAATAATTCAAAACACAAAACGGAAAACATACAACGCCTCAAGGATATTTTGAACTTCCTTTCATTAAGCGTTAAGTACTTGGGCGTATTAGATGAAATTTCATAATTAAATGAAACCATAAATGTGACTGACTTTTTGCCTGTAAATTATTTGTAATCAATATTGATTTAAGGCTTTAAAGCTGCTTTCCCATTCGAAGGAAGAACTCTCACATATTAAATTAATATATCCGAAGATGATTATGAACGACTAACAAAATTATATCTCTGTGTGCTGAGTCGATTTTCTTAACATCATTCAATTAGATTTCTCAATTGATTCGATTGTTGAATGTGAAAGAAATGTATTTATGTATGTAAATCGTAATGAGACTTGTTCTTTGAAGCTTCAGTTTAGATAAAATGAAACTTGTCCGAAGGCTCAGGTTGGTCTTGATTGAATTGAAATAAATTTTATTCAAGAATTTGCAATTTCGATTTTTAGGTCAAGATTTGTTGAACGTATCGGAAAGAGCTGATGATTCACTCAGTTACGAAATGAAATGAATAAATTATTTTCATTTTATTATTAATTAAAGTCAAGCCATTATCCAAAGTAAATAATTGCATTTGTCATTTCTTTCTAACCGCTTTTGTCAACTGCTTCAATTTGAGTAATACAAAAGTCGTCTGGTAAACCTTTTTAGTTATGGACTCAAGAAATATTTCAGAATAGAACAAACATAAATAAAATCTCTCCTTTTTATCCTTTTTTCCAATTTACCAAAAACCTTCAGAAATTCGCTTTATTAAGAAATAAAATATTCAATAATAAAATGAAATCGTGCATTTAATTTATCTGCAGCATTTACCAGCAGCAAATGATTTTGATGTATTTGCAAAGCAATTTAGTTCTCTCGAAATGATACAGCACAAATTCGAAGAAAAATAATCTGCTCACATCCTTTCACTAAAAGGATATCTGCTTTAGAAATGGGAAGCTAAAAAGCAGATCATTGCAGATTATATACAAACAATTCGAAATGAAAAATTTCTCTTAACAGTTGGGGTAAATCGAAGGAGCTGAAAAAAAAAAAAACAAAATTAATGAGGAATTTTCAACTTAATTATTAATTCTTGGAAATCGAAGTGTTAGATTGAATAAATTTAAGCAATTTTCATGTGATTTTAATTAAAAAGAGTAATAATCGGATATTTCGAAAGACTTTTTTGCGATTAAAATGAGCATATTGTCTACCCCCTTTTTTTCCGACTTTTTGATGACGTCATAGAAAATCGATAGCTCAAAAATCGATAAATCGATAACTACCGATAACTCAAACATCGATAAATCGATAACACAAAAATCGATAACCCAAAAATCGATAAACCGACAACTCAAAAATCGATAAATCGATAACTCAAAAATCGATAAATCGATAACTCAAAACAAACACACAAACAAGTATTTTATATATATAAAACTTACAACAATGTCCAATCACTACCCCGACTTTTTGATGACGTCATAATAAAATGTAATAATATAATTATGCCCCAGTATTGTTTTATTATTTAATGAGACTCATTTTAATCGCAATATTTAGCTCTTCATTGATGAAGAAACGTAAAACTATCGTGGGTGCACTATAAAAAATACTTAAAGAAAGGGGGGAGTGCGAAGCGGAGCGAAGCGACGCGAGCAGGGGGGCGCAGCCCCTTTGTTTTTATAGATTCTGCGAAGAATCGAAACTTTTTCAACGTTAGACTCCTCTCAATGCCTAAGTTGGTCTTGGTCAAACAAGCGCGGAAACGCTTAACCTTATTAAATTCTTCTCGTTGTAAATCTTTCACTAGATAAAACAGTCTGCCATGAATTGAGGAATACTTGCCTTGCTTAAAGTGTCTGAGCATAGAGGAATTGAAATACTTAGGGTCGTCGTAGTCTTCAACTCGGTTTGAGAACTTCGAAAGCCTAAAATTTGAAACAAATTCTTTTGGTCTTCATGCCACTGTAAGGACCATTTTCTTATCCTACTTTTAAGCTCTATCTGCTAGCTAAATTTCATTTTCTCTGACTTATTTATTTATTTATTAGTTTATAGGCACCATATAAAATATTATGTCTATTAAGGAGCACTGCACTAGCCAGCGGCCTTCCGCAGAATTTCTCTGACGTATTAATCAAATTTTTATGAAATTATCATCAGGATAATTTAACTTACAGATAACAAAAAAAAAGTTGAGAAAACGTCCCTAAGTTAATCAAATACCTTTGCTTTATTTCAATTTGGCAAAAATGTTCATATAAAATTAATAAACCTGGCTTAAACTCTCTTGAAGACTATCAAGTGAAAGCTTAAACCATTTAAAAGTTTAAACTAAGTTGAAGGCTATGAGCCTTAATGATTATCTCAGAAGCATGAGGTGTGAGTCGAACAAAATTCTTTCGTTTTAATCATCACTTGAAATCCAAATAACCATCTTTCAACAAAAATTTGATCAATTAATACAGAAGGAGCAACTTATATTTTCCAGTAGCCTTAATTGCATGAACTTCAAGCGAACGATTGCGACTGGGGACGGCTCGTTGTATTATGATAGCTATTCGCGTTGCTCATACGACGTGCTGACCGGAATTAGTAATCAAGAAATGTGCTTGCCGCGCGATTTCTTTCTCAAAAGTGTTTTTTTCAAAAATAAATTTAGAGGATTTAAGAGAGTTATCGGAGGTTTCCGAAACACTAGAATGTGAATTAAATGATAAAAAAAAATAATATAAAAAAAAATTTTGGGAAAAATTCGATTCAAGTAAAGAAATAATTTTCTTTTTATGTTTTCTCCATCAACAAATCTGAACACAAATTCAACTGGTTTTTTATTTGTGATCCTACTAAGCTCGGGTAAGCACTTGAAGAGCATGACTTGAAGAAAAACTTTCAAGGAAGTTTTTCTCCTTTAAACATTGAGAAGTTCTTAGCGGGGAACTTCTTTTAGAAATCCATTGAAGTATTTTTATCGCATTAGTTAATGTCGGGAACAACTCAGGCATGAAAAGAAATTTAAATTCTATCGAAAATTTTATGGAGAAATCAATTCAGCGTTCCGAGCATAGGATTTTACTGGAGCATATTCCTGAAATTATAAAAATAAATTTCGCCAATTAGAGTAGAAAATCTCAATGAAGCTTGAGTAGTCTTAATCAGTGGAACATTTTACAAAACTTAGAAATTTATTGTAATTGCTTTTCTGAACATTGAAAGCACCGTAAGAATTTCGAGTGATATAAGACCAAAAAAAAAAATGAACATTTAGGAAAAAAATGTTTTATTATTTAAAGAAAAGGTTATCCTTAGAAGTTTAAATTCAAATTTTCCATTCTTGAAGCAAAAAAAAAACTTTAAGAAATAATCTCCTCTTACGTTTGTTTTATCTCGCCCGAAAAAAAACCACCCAGTATTGTAAAATTTTCACTTATGAAATATTCAAAATACGCGCTTTGGGGGAGAAAAAAAAAAAACGAAAATTCCTACAGCAAGACCAAAAGACCGATGGAAAAGGCACAAAAGTAAAACTAAAGACAAACAAAACGGATGAACTATCAAACAAACACACAGGCGAACGAACGGACGAACGAAGGGAAAGAAACATATGTATAAGATCGTGTCCTTGCTTGCGCTTCCGTCCCTGCGTTCCTTTGCTCGCTTTCTGTCTTAATGTCGGGTTCATATTCTGTCGTCAACTTTTGACTCTCGTGCTCTTTACCCCATCTATGAGTTTTAAGTGCTGCTTCATCGCTGGCATCCTTTATGAAGTCTGTCGAGCGCCTACATTCATACATATGTGCATACAAAAATACATACATACAAATATGTATACAAAAATGTATAAATGCATGCATATATGTACAAAACATACATACCCTGCAGGAAGCCTGTCGGCACATGACCCAATGTCTACAATGAGTCAATAGGTACAGTTCATCTCTGTCGACCATGTCAACAAGAAGTCTATATATTTAATTTTCGTGAGGTTTTTCAACTATTATTTACTTTAAAAAAAGCTTGCTATTGACGTACTAAAATAAATGCCTTCATAATGGTTCCCTCGTCAATAGCATGTCTATTGTTTGTCTTCACTATTAGTGGTTTTGCAATGACAAGCAATGTTAATTGTCTATAGCAGTTTGCATTGCGAAGGGTATAATATGGTCAGTAGTACTGTTGACGCGGGCAGTACTAAAAGAGTATAGATTCACTACAGTCATTTCCTGCAGGGTATAAACACACGCAAACATCCATAGAAGCAATAAAACACGTGGCACAATTTGATATATTTGCAAATAAACGCTTGGAAGGACATACGACTATGTATGTTTGTATGTATATCGTCCAACATTTTGACAAACAAAACGAATGGAAGACGACACAATCATGTATAGTATGCATAATTGACACCTTTGTCATTGTGAAACTTACTTTGCATAAGCAAGCATTATTAAGTTACAGCGATACGTCTCTATCTGAATGGGGGGGTAGCTATGTTATGTATGTATGTACGTACGTAGCTAGATATGTTCCTGCCTATGTTGGGATACGTTGCTAACCAATCTGCATATGCAGACACGTGATGTGTTAGATTCGAAGACGAAGTCACTTCTCGGTCCATAAAAGTTCAACCGTTTTTCCTTATCTATTATTGCTTTAAATTGTGTATGCGATCACACTGTGGTTACAGTTGCCTTAGCTGTTGTTGTTCCTGTTGCTGTTGCTTATGTTGTTGCTGATTTATTTGCTGCTCTACTTACAAATGTTTATATAATGAATTACCATCATTGCAGAGAGCATATGTTTGTTTTAATTATTTGACTTCGTTACGTTTCAACACAAATATTTGTTTGAACAAATTCTTCGGTTTCGTCTTTGATGGCCGACTAATTAATTCGAACAAGGACAAACGATGTCGAATGTGTATTCGGCTGAAATTGTGGTTTCGAAAATTCAAGAAAAATTCCATTCGACTATCAAATTTGAAAATGAAAATAGAAATAGAAATTAAATAGAATCGGAGAATTCCGTTAGAGAAATTACTTCATGGGATTTGTTAAACATGTCTCGAAAATTTGAAATACCACTGTCAAACTTTATGCAGGTGTTTAACACTTGTTGCCAGCCTCAATAGGGCGATTCTAGGAACAGAGCAAATCTCTTGTGGACTCCAGCAGCTCCAACAGTCAGACAGGGGGACGTGTTCGTATTTTCGAAGAAATGTTCAATCTCTAATGCGGTTTTTATACCCGACACAATCTGTGTCGAGGGTATATTGCGTTTGTGTGGTTGTGTGTAACACCCAGAACCAGTCGAGATAGAAACCATACAAAATATATAAAGAGTTGATCAGCGTCACCAGGATATTCGATTTAGACATGTCCGTCTGTCTGTCTGTCTGTCCGTCTGTCTGTCCGTCTGTCTGTATACAGTTATCGAAGGAGTTGAGCTATCTTGATGAAATTTGATATGCGTACTCACAGGTACATGAGTAAGAACAATTTCGAGAATCCAATCGGATTTTGTTTTAATTTTACACTGAGAAATTTTTTTTCACAAAACTATAAAGAAAAGTTTAATTATTTTTTTCAGTGTCTTCCAATTTTGACGCGACGTTTAAATTTTTTTGAAAAATAGCTCCTAGTATTTACTTTAATTTAAAAGAAACAAGTATTCCAATCGGATGGCGTTACAGTGTCATATTTACAAAAATGCAAGGGTACATTAATACTCTCAGTGTTGATCCCATACAAAAGGCATCACTCATACGACATGTAGGACGTTAATTATATTATATATTCGATAATCCGCATAGTCGCGTGGCAGAAGGGCAGTTTTCGAAAATTGTCCCTTACACCCGAAATTCAAATGGGACTTGAATTTGGCACATATGCTTCTTTTGTAGCCTTAAACATCCTCCCAAAAAATTTTCTTGATCGGTCCATTATTAAGGGTACCTCCAGTACTAGGGTCTGTCACAAAAATCTCAAAACTGCCTCAAAATCGGACTTTTTCGAAATATTTCAATGAAACTTAGGATTTGAGCTTATATCGAAGCCTCCGATTAGAATTCAAAAAAATTAGAAAAGTGGGCGTGGCAAAGGGGCAGTTTTCATAAAGAAATTATAACAAAAGTCGGTATATTGGGCCCCTAATGACCTTAAAAATCTCTTGATATTAAAAATTATTTGAATATATGTGTCTGCGTCGGGTATTTTATTGTCAGGATCGCCTGAATATAACACCCTTACTTGTTGTTTTTTCTTTAAAAGGATGGGGGGAAAAAAATGTAAGACTTTCCATGGAAATTTTTTAAAATTTGGTTTAAAATTTGATCAGTCGGTTCCTGGAAATTATGTGAAATAAGTCTAATGCCTTTTCTTAGAATACCATGAGAAGGATATCTGCTCTTTTAATGCTATATAACGAGTGGAAAGGACGTATATCAATTTTTCGGAAACGATTGTAATGCTTTCTACATCAAATTTTTTTTTTCTTCTTTTTTCTAACAATTGACATTGATAACTTAATCCTTATTTATCCCCGAAAATCCAATTCAAAATTCAATAAAAATTGCAAAGCCTTCAAAACTAATAAAGCTTGATGAGAGCTGACCTAAAAAAAGAAAACAAAAAAGGATTTGACGAATCAAAAAAATATTCGGGGAAAATCTCATCGAGCCTTAGTAAACTTGTTCACTTAAAGGCTTTCCATGGAAATAAGTTCGGCAATTTTTTTTTTCCTCCAGGCTTCCATAGCATATTCGACAGGGCGGTTTATTAAGATTTTAAGCTATAAACTTATTGACGTGATCGGATTACACTTTGCTAAGTGAATTAATGGAATGTATAAACTAAAGGCAACAAAGTTGAAACTCCATCAAAAAATCCCTTTCCCAAAAAGCATTTTCCCGTCACGAAAGCCTACAATACAAGAAGGTAATACCGAAAAGAGAAGCTGAAGCCACAAAAAAAAACCCCCGGACACGCAACGAAGAAGAAATCTTTTTTCCGTGGAAAAGTTTCTAACCAAGCAAACTTGTTGCCACACGTACCTCAAACCAATGGCGAACGGTAGGTGAACGCAATATACAATGGAGGAAAGATGCTTTCGCAAGATGTTTTCTTTGTGCAACACAGCGGAGAGATAGAGAGAGAGAGAGAGAGAGAATATGTTTATTCGACATAATTTGCAACTTTCGGGCAACATCTTTTAGCGCCACCATTAGTCGAAGGACCGTGCAGACCGAGGTGGCTTTCGGGACAGAGACTATCATAATTTCGAATACCAACTCACAACTTAGTGTATCATTATCGTCATCAACAGTAACAGCAGCAACAACAACAACAGCAAGAACAACAACAACAACGCTGCAAACAACGTGATTAACATAATTTATCATATCAAGGCAACCGCTTTCGTAGACCTCGCAGGGAAAAAGAATATCATTCGTAAAAAGTTCGTCCTTGTCCGGCGGAAATAAAGCCCAAAACTTTTTGCTGTCGAAAAAAAAATGTCCAAAAAAAAACAAAAAAAATATATATACGATAAAAACCGAAACTCTACGAAGAATATATATCTTGATAGGCAGTAACCACAACATCATCAGCCCTTAAAAAAATACAAATAATATATAAATAAATAAAGAGTCGCCTCACCATGTCCGTCCAACCCTTTTTCGCCATTCGCTTGTAATGTTCGAAAATATTTTTATAATTGTGTAGCCTCGCAAAATATGAACAAAAAATCAATCGGAATATTCATGCTCGTGAAAAAGAAGCTCTTCAAAAAGGATCTAAAAATATTATGAGGGAAATACTTTCGCAACAAAGGATAATACGAAAATTCCATCCTTTTAAAACGCATTGTGAATTTTCATATTCAGTTTCAACGCCGCACAGTGTAACGAGCGACGACAAAAATCAACAAAAAATTTCAAATGTCAAAATGAACAAAGTTTTCATTCTATTCATAAGTAAATAATCCTTAAATTTATTTTTTTAAGTTATTTTAATTACACTGTGACACATTTTGGAGGTCATCGAATGTGCACCAAAAATTGGACTGTAGTTTCTGAAAGGACTCAGTGAAAATACAGGGGTGTCACAGAATCCGATTGCTGTCGGAATTGGAACTTTATAGGGCATTTACATATACGTTTTAGCGCTACTCGTTTAAGCTAAAACGACTAAGTCAAAACGGGGTGTTTACATATGCACATGTCGTTTTGTCATTTTGTAGTTATCTTTTGTTTGCTTAACACGTGAATTATGAGTGAATATTGTTATTTAGATAAGAAGCAATTATTGAAATTGTGTTCGTTTTCTACATTGGTTGTGGAAACAACCTCACAATTTTTAAATTAGAAATTTCAATTACCATATTTTTTGCATTTTTATAGTGATGACACTCAGATTTCGATATTTTTAGCAGTTATAAGCAGGATTTATCTTATTTAGCTACTTGTTTTAAATTAAAACAGGAAAGTTTCTCGTTTTAGTTTTGTACGATAAAACGGGAAAAATCTAAGTTGTTTTAGAGCTAAAACGGGCAAAGTTACTAAAACGCGAATAAAACGGCATATGTAAACGGCCTATTAGTCGACTGAAATTAAAAAAAAATATTTCATAGACAGCCGGATAAAATAGGGCTCTGTGCAATTGAGAACCGATAATAGTTCCGATTCAAAACCAAAAAGAACAAAATATATAATTTCTGTATGAAATTACGATCGGTTTTAATTCCGATTACGATAGCTATCGGATTCTGTGACACGCCTGATAGCAACGAATTTATACTTGGTTTAGTCGAATTTCGCATTTAATTGTGGATATATCCAGTAATCCGTTGGAAATTTCATTTTCCTCTCAATGACAAAGTTTTAGCTCTAGACTCATTTAAAAAAGTTGTAGCACTAACTGACCCGAAAAAATTCCATATAGTAGCTAAAAATTGCAAAAATTTCAAAAGTGCAAAGATTTTTTAAAACTCTTTTTAACTTTTCTGGCCCATAGCTCCCAAACCAATGAGAATATTTTGAAATTTTTTTGAATAAAATATAAAGGGGGGTATTCACAAGGAAGGTGGAATTCTATTGGAAAATGCCGACGTCAGAATATTTCCGATTTTAATTCGCCACGCACTAGGGAAAAACAACCGGTTGGCACGGATAAGTTGAAAATATAGTTTTTTTTTGAATGAATATGCGAAAACCGGGTGTTTTCCCCAGTGCGCGAGGAATTAAAATCAACATTAGTGGTACTCATGCAGCTTCGCAAATGCCTTCGCAACTTTTCCCATCGTAAATTTTCATATAAATTTTGACAGTTGTGTGACAAATTTCTCATTTTCCCACAATTTGCGAAGCTGCATGAGTCCCACTAATTGTCTAAGGTCGACATTTTCCGACACAATTCCACCTGCCTTGTGAATACCCCTACAGAAAAATTATACCTAAACAACTTCTTCAAATACTATGAACTGGATCTGAGACAATCCTTAGTACCGTTTTGCCACTTCACAGCTAAACATTTTTTTTTTTTTCCAAAAATCTGACTAAAAAGAAACTCAAAATTACCCTTAAAATATGCACGAAATTTTTCATCAAGCACATATAAATAATCTTTTTATTTAATTGAAACAAAAAGCGGATGTTTTTGTCCTTCTGGGGGAAAAATGTCCCCAAAAATGACGATAAAAATGTAGTATACAATGATTTAATACATTGACCTGTAATTAAATTTTTTGAATTTTTTTTTTACCCAAATTCATTGGTTTTAAAGTTCGGTCTTATTTAAATAACCATTCAATACCCTACTTGCTTCAATATTTCAATTAAAATCAACGCCAATCTTGTACAATAACAATTGAAATAAATTAGAATAAACCAGTTCTCTGAATTTCTTATGATTAAAAACGTTCGAAATGTTTGATTTTTGTCGCAAAAATGTATGGGCTCGTTACACTGTGCGCCGTATGTAAGAGGTGCGAATCCAGCTTTTCTTTAAACTTAAAAATCATAAATAAATCTTTCGTACAATAGAGACTTCAATTGACTTAAAATAGACGTATCCTTCCATCCTTATTCTTTTATACTTACACAGAGAAAAAAATCAAACAGAAAACTGGTTAAATCAAAAGGAAAAACATACAAAACGGCTTCAACAAGGAATATTTTTATTTTAACAATTTTTCTTGTTGGAAAAAATCAAGATTTTTCTCTTTGATTCAACCATATTTCATATTGAATTGAAATGATAATTTTCAAAAATGGATTTAAAGTTAAATTTTTGAACATACTTGGTGAACGATTTGGCGACTCCGTTGTCGTCACTGCTTTCGCAATGCTTAAAAAGTTCTTAGATGAATAAATATCTTATGTCATATTTTATAAACCAAATGAGAATTATACCACACATAAAGAAATCTAATTAAATATATTTCTTTTAAATCAACCAAAAATGTTGACTCAACAACTTTTCTTTTAAAATTTTCATTCTGCTCGAAAATCAAAAGGACTGTGAATAACAATGCGCCCTTTTAAAAAAATCATGGTAAATTTCGCTCAGTGTAGTAAAGCAGTCTAAAATGTCTCTATTGGATTTGTTGAAGCTCATAATTTGAACATATCAAAAAACACATTAAGGCTAATAAACTTATTATATCATTTGATTTTACAATTATGTTCTAATGATATTTCATATATTTTTTGAAGTATAGTTTATAAGACTAAGCTAAATAATTATGCTCGAAATCTGGCGGCAATATTCCTACGAATGCCTTTGGCTATAAGACAACTGTACCGCCGATGCCAAAAAACATTAGAGGATTTTATCATTTACATCATTTAACATTTCTTATTGACACTCATTCATTCCAACAAAATATAATAAACCCATTTATTTTGAATGAAAATTTCACAAATTGAAATGGGAGGACTCTGTGTAATGCAGTTTTCTTTATTAAAGCTTTGAAAGTTTTATGCTTTAAGCATAAATGGCGATTCGAAAGCTCCTCGCTTATGACCAAAATAATTAATCATTTTGATCGTTTAAGCTTTGGGTTTTGATTTCACGAGCAAGAAACACCAAATCATGACGGCGCTGACAAACAAAATGGTCCCATGGGTGCCATAAATAAAGCTATTAAAAATTCTTAAAAACGAATGATGCTTCTTTCGAGCGGGTGAACTGCATGAGTAATTGCGAACTGTCAAAAGATGATAAAACAAAAGCAAAAATCAAAACAAAAGCAAAAATCAAAACTAAACAAAAACCAACTACAAAAACAAAAGCTAAAGCCAAAAAAAATAAGAAAAGAAAATGGAGAAAATTGTGAAAACTTAAGCGATTGAGAGAAATTCTGTCGGAAGCGATAATAAAATCAAAGTGAAAAAGTTTAAATTAAAATTTTTCTAATTTAAAAAATAAAAGCAATAAAAAATGGATGTTAAAACGTCCTTGACATTTTTTTTTTTCGTTATTTTTGCACCTCGTTATTTGCCCCTTTTAAGGACTTTCTTCACATTTTCTTTGCTTTTTCTTATATTTTTTATTTTTTACTTTTAATAACGTCAAAGTTTCCCCATTAAAAAGTTATCCTTTCATGGATGAAATTTCACTTCTCGAAAGTACTTCAGTGACACTTTCATCAGTTGGCCCACTTCAAAGGCAATGACTGTTGCATTTCACCATTGCGCCCGTCTTATTGGCGATTCATAATCGTATTCGCTGTCACCGAAAAAGTTCTTGCACCCACCCATCATAAGGAAAAACTTAACAAAATACTATGCAGCAGAATAATCGGCAAGGATTGCCGCCGCCGCCATCGGGCCATACTCTTTGCATCGCAGCTCGTTACTCCTTCCCGTATTTGTCGAGTGTTTTAAGTTTTGCAAAGAGTGTCAATGAATGTAAATTGGCTGCCAATTAGCCGAACGCAGCTGCTGACGCCAGTTTTATATTATTTAATTCTCGTATTTCCCGGCAACACTTGTGCTCCAGCAGCTGTGAGCGAAACTTTTGCTTGTGGTCTCGCATTTCAAGTGTTGAATTTGACGTTCGACAACTGCTGCCAGGCAAACAATTTGATTGTTGATAAAATCGTCACAACTGGTTATTAATTGCGGACACTCTAAACGGACGGGGGGTGGGGGTTTCATAATTAAATTGAAAGAGCTTTTGCCGCATTGAATGGAATTCGAATTTGAAATTTATTGCTTGCGATACGAATCAATTCGGTATGCGGAGTTGAAGACTTAATCAAAAATTGGCACAAATCTCCCGGTCGGGAGTTGTGTGCTTATTTGTGATAAGAAAGAGAAAATATGACAAACAGTTTGCCATATCTAACGACATTTGTGGTCTCGATTCACTACGTATTCCAGAAGTACTGGCTTATATGACTTGGTTTACACTGAGCGAAATTTACCATGATGTTTTTAAAAGGGCGCATTGTTATTCACAGTTCTTTTGATTTTCGAGCAGAACGAAAATTTCAAAAGTAAAATTGTTGAGTCAACAAGATTTTTGGTTGATTTAAAAGAAATATATTTAATTAGATTTCTTTATGTTAGGTATAATTCTCATTTGGTTTATAAAATAGGACATATAAGATATTCATTCATCTTAGAACTTTTTAAGCGTTGCGAAAGCAGTCAACGACAACGGAGTGACGAGATCGGATGAAGGTCCGATGTTTTTTGGGGTATGTTCAAAATTTATTTAAATTTTAAATCCATTTTTTGAAAATTGATATTTAAAATCTAACTGAAATATGTTTGAATTAAAAGGAAAATTCTTTTTTTTTTCAGTTAACAAACAAATTTGTTAAGGTAAATTATTCTTTGTTGAAGCCGTTTAATGATACAGTTAATTATCCTTTTGATTCAACATCTAATTTTCCTTTTGTTTTTTTCTCTGTGTAGTTGTCAGCTTCTTAATTTGTCAAGTTGTAAAATTTACTGTCAAACTGTATGGTCCGCTGTTCAAATAAACTGTGAAAATTTTTGGGGTATCATACCGGAGTTTAGAAATACAACTGTTGAGTATTTAGGATAAAGAAATAGTACACGAGTAGAGATACAGACAGTAGAACCTAACTAATGGCATGTCAACATCCAAAGTTTGAGTTCAAATCTTCGCACAGGCGAGAAAATTTTAAATTTTTTACCTTTCTTTTTTCTTTATTTGTTTTTTACTCCTCTTAGATCTCAATTTAATTACTAATTAAAAAAAAAAAAATTGACGTTCATCTGGGCGGGGAAGAACCCGTTCCCATCGGATCGTAAGGCGCACATGCTACCCACTGAAAGATGACAAATCGGGCCGCTCCCATTTCCATTAGAGCAGTATATCAAATGTACTCAATTGGCCCCGCGGTCTCTAGTCTCTTCTCCAGTGATGCCAGTGTTTTGGAAAGCAATATTCCCTCGGATATTTAAATAAAATCCCTTTTGTTCTGTTTTCTATAGAAATATAACAACAAAAAATCCCTTTCAAACAATTTAAGTAGTTTTTGGTTCAAAACAAAATCGTAAAAATCCCTCAAAATGGGAAAAGTCCCTCAACCTGGCATCACTGCTCTACTTCCAGCACTAGTTCAAATGCGAGTAGGGATTTTCCAATGCCAGAAAAGTGTTAAAATCGATAGTTGAATACATTGTGAGTATTACTGGTTTATTTAAGAGTACTCTTAGACCAAATCCTAGAGTAGTACAATTTCCTACAGGGTTCTATCTGCCTTTGAAAGATCAATGCTAAAGAGATATCTTTCTTATTGTACTTCAGTAAAAAGAATGATTCAATCATGATGGGAAGGAGTCAATCAATAAAATCAAACAAAAGATCAAGACTTATCAGTGAAACTTCCACCTTCCCTTCTACTACCTAAATGGCTTATGAATCTGGTTCTCCCTTAAACTATACTCCAAAAAATTTATGAAATACCATAAGGACACAATTGTAAAATCAAACGAAGAGAACGAGTTTATTAGCCTTAACGCACGTTTTTTGGAATAAAAAAAATATAAAAAAATAACGTAAGGCAACATCTGTTACCAAGAACGGTCACTTCAATTGATATGTTCAAATCGTAAGCTCCGACAAATTCAATAGAGACATTTTAGGCTGCTTTACTATAAAAAGAAAGAGCACTCGACCTTAAATTGAAAAGGAAATCCTTGCAAGGAATTTAAAATTTGTGAGCACAAAGGGTAGAAGGACAGAGCATGTTGTATTTTGTAGCACTAATATTGGGTCATAAGGATCAATTGCCTATCGAATGTCCTTGGTGTCCATACTGTCCCAAAGATGTCCACGTACGCAAAACATTTAACTTTCCTATTAAATTTGACCCTTTTTTCTGTTTCTTTTTTTTTTGGTCCCATGAGTGTGGAAAAGTTATGCCAAGAAGAAAGTACTCGAAGAATTCTCGGGTCACATATGCCACATGACTTGGGTTCGAACATTTGTAAAATCAAATGTTACAATTTAATGTCAGACGAAGGCTGGCTCCAGTGCTTTTCAATGGACTGTCCGCTTTGTTGGTATTCCTCGTTTGTTCTTGTTGTTGCACTTCTGCTCTGTGTTTTACTGTTTAACGCATTTTTATGCTGAATTCAATAAAATTTTATTGAATTTAAAGTGAAGATAAGCTGTTGCAGAAAGCCACTGCCTGGCTAACCATTCACCGCCATTCACCATTCGCCATTGGAATTGTTATTGGTGCAAATGTGTAAGGATAATGCAATGTTCTGAGAAATATAAAGGGGATATATTTGACTTGAAGCAATATGTTGTCTGTGTTTGCTTTTCGTTGTCGTGACCGACCGGTTGCCTTGTCGTCGTCTTACGTCGTGTTGCCTTTGTCGCTGCATGTCCAAGATTATATCCTTCCCTTGCCAGTTAGCCGTTCCGAGTAATATCATTTATTTTATTGCTCAATTGCTGTTGAAATACTTGTTCGAGGAAAACTGAAAGGAAAACGCTTAAAGGAAAGCTCCCATGTCAAAGCCGGGTTGCTTCGGGAGCATGTTGTCGTTAAGTTTTAACTATTTTGATAATGCCCCGTATGCACAGTGTCCGAGATTTTTTCTTTTCTTCTTTTTTTGATGATTAAAGCCCAGTAACTTTGTAGGACTGTCACATCCAACTGAATTGAATCAGTTCGGCGCATTCCTTTGTCAAGTCCGGTGGAGATTAATTTTACTGATTGGAATCTATTTAACTTTAAGCATAGAATCACTCAAGACACTGAAGAACCTATAAAAATATTTGTGAGTGGAGCAACACTCTTTGGAGATTCAATTAAATAATGTCCTTCTTGGCATGTTGTGACGTTTTTTTAGTATTAAATACGTAAGTGTTTGTGCCGCCCTTTGATCAAGTTTAAATAGAATTTTTTTGAGAATTTTATTGAGAGTTAGAGCTTGTTTTTGAGTTATGCATCGAAAAGAATTACAACTTCATCATGTAACAATTGAAAATCATACAATTTAGCCTTGAAATATGCAATGATTTTTTTTCAAAGCGTTTTTGAGTCATAATTTTACAGCCGCAAGACTTAAATTAAAGCTATTGATACACAGACAAATGTTCATAAACTCATTAATGTTTTGTTTCCTTCTTCAATATTGGCATGTATACTTTTAGGGCTCAATTTAAATATTTTTGGTTGCCCTGTTTATATGCTGTAAAACTGCTGCATGACCCCACTTTCATATTAAAATACGATGTTATGAAGCCTCTTCTTCGAGATTTCCGATTTAAAATTATTAAAGCTTAATACACAGAGAAAAGAATCAACCAGAAAACTGGTTAAATCAAAAGGGAAAACATACAAAAAGGCTTCAACAAGGAATATTTTTAATTTTAACAATTTTTCTTGTTGGAAAAAATAAAGAATTTTCCCTTTGAAACAACCATATTTCAGATTGAATTGAAATGATAATTTTCAAAAATGGATTTAAATTTAAAATGTTGAACTAACCACGGACATAATTCAAATGACAGGACCATTTTTAAAATAAAAAAAAAATTTCTGAAATACCTACAGAAGAAGAAATGTCAAAACAAATTTAATTAACGTTCAAACCAAATGGCCACAGAGCCCTCTGCTGAACATAACCCCAAAAAATAGCCACCGGATGGACTTCATCCGATTTCGTCACTCCATTGTCGTGTGACAGCTTTCGCAATGCTTAAAAAGTTCTAAGATGAATGAATATCTTATATGTCCTATTTTATAAACCAAATGAGAATTATAACTAACATAAAGAAATTTAATTAAATATATTTCTTTTAAATCAACCAAAAATGTTGACTCAACCATTTTTATTTTGAAATTTTTGTTCTGCTCGAAAATCGAAAAGGACTGTGAATAATAATGCGCCATTTTAAAATAATCCTGGTTACGTCCGCTCAGTGTAGTACACGAAAACAAAGCTTGGACATTTTTCTTCCGACTAGAGACTCAAAGTCTTGAAAGTTTTCAAGTTTGCGAAGTACCTTTCTCTTAAAACTGAAATTATCTCTGAAAAGCCTTTACCAAAAAAAAAATTCTCAAAAATACTCTTAGCCATAAGCTTTCGAAAAGCATCCTCAAAAACAATATTTTATTTCGGAACACTCTAGGCCACATAAAAGGTAGACAACTTGTGCGTGGTGTGTATAATGCCACGCCCTTAGATTCAAAATAAATATCGTGCTTAATTTTTCATTTCTTTACCTTTCGAAATTGTCGGCCCCCGTGGCGTTTTTGATTGAGATGCCAACTTACGATGCGACAAGCTCTGGGTTGAACTCCCAGCTTAGACGTACATGTTTTTTTCTGTTTCTCTTTTTCCATGTTTTCCCATTTTTCGTGGTGTCACAAAAAGCCCATTTAAGGCCAAGGCTGTTGTGTGACAGCCATACAAACCAAACAACCATTCCAAATTTCTTTATATCATCATTCAACTTTTCCGAATATTTTCATTATTTTAAAAAATTTCTCATACGAAAAATCGACATTTGGCTTTTTGACATGGAAGGATATTGCTTTAACTTTCACTTAAATTTTTTAAAATGCAAACTATTTTCATTGTTTGCTTTTAGCCCAAAAAAAAAAAAAATTTTTTTTACGTGGTGAAAAAATTTCCCAGCTCCACAACATTCTTCACAGGATTCCAGTGTCGACTTCAACGAAACATGCTAAAAGCTCGATGATTCAACGGTTTGAGGCAGGGAATTTTTTGTTTTTTATTTTTTTTGTTTTTGTTTGTTTTTACAAAAATAGCAACATTTCAGCATACCTCACTGCCGACTTACTTGGCAAACAAAAATAAAATGTAAAATGTAAAATTCTCGAAGTACGTGCAACATTCGTTGCATGTGTCGCATTCTTTGCCCCGATTTTGCGCCCAAAATTAAGTCCTTTTTCTTCTTGCGAAAGGATCTTCTGCAATCAAAATTGCTTAACGTTAAGGTGTGAAAAACAAAGCTCATCTGGAAGGAGTTGGATATCCTTTTAAATTAACTTTGTAAAGGCTCAAAATTAAGTTCAAAAATAAACACTCGACAATTGCATTGGTTTTGATAAAAAGAATGTAAATAAAAGGATTTTATTTTGCTTAAAAAGAGATGAACTCAAAGAAATTCCCAGAAATCAATTTGAATTCTTGTTATTCTCAATTAAATTTTCCATAGAATTGCAGCATTCATTACGGCTGAACACGTCTGTTTCAAAGCAATTATTAAGCTATTCAAAGCTTGAGAAAACCAGTTAAGATTTATCAATTGTAAATAAATGCATATCAATTCAATTTTGCCTTTTTGTGTACTCGAATTAAAAAGGATTCGTAATGAAATGGATAACGTAAGCTTCAATTGGTAAATAAAATAAATAAATATTAAAATGAAAATAAACAAATATTCTGAAAATTTAAATAATTACAAACAAAAAAAAAACAGCTTCGATTGTTAAAAATATCGAGAAACCGAAGGAAAATAAAATATAATAAAAATGGAAAGTTTTTAAACTTGGAGCTTTTGTATTTCTTAGAAATAACTTTCATAACAATGCATCTTGGTCAGGAAGTTATACTTTGTAGCTCAGGCCAAGCATGACAACTGAGAAGTCAACAACTTGCAACAAGGACCATTGAGCATTGAGCATCGAAAGGCATTTTAGGGGAAAAAGCAACGGCAACGGCAGTAGCAGCAGCGGTAGCTGCAAGGACAATGACAGCGACAATGGCAACGGAAATAGTGACAGACGCTACACGTTCCCAGTTTATGGAAACAACAAATGCTAAATGCAACGCCATTTTCCTGTCAATGAGAGAAGATGCAATTGAAAGGAAAAAAGAAAATAAGAGACCAGTGAACTGCAGCAGCAGCGGCAGCATCATCAGCACGCGGCAATGTATGCAAAATTTTCTTGTCAGTTTTGGCATATTTCCGATCAGTATTTCGGTTGGTTTTGGTTTTGCGAATTTTCTGCTCTTCTTTTTTCCCCATTTTTTTCATGTGTTGTTTATCTTCAACTTTGGGGCTAGGGAACATTTGCATAAAATTTGTTGAAAAATTGTATTTGACAAAAGATATGTCATGCCCTAAGTGTTTTCCATTGTTTATCTCCAATTTGAGATCCTTTCAATGTTTTCCAATTTTTTTTTAGTACTTAATGCAACTGAGAGAGAGAGAGAGCGAGTGAGAAAGAGATAGAGCGAGTGAGAAAGAGATAGAGCGAGTGAGAAAGAGATAGAGCAAGTGAGAAAGAGATAGAGCGAGTGAGCAAGAGATAGAGCGAGTGAGAAAGAGATAGAGCGAGTGAGAAAGAGATAGAGCGAGTGAGAAAGAGATAGAGCGAGTGACAAAGAGATAGAGCGAGTGAGAAAGAGATAGAGCGAGTGAGAAAGAGATAGAGCGAGTGAGAAAGAGAAAGAGCGAGTGAGAAAGAGATAGAGCGAGTGAGAAAGAGATAGAGCGAGTGAGAAAGAGATAGAGCGAGTGAGAAAGAGATAGAGCGAGTGAGAAAGAGATAGAGCGAGTGAGAAAGAGATAGAGCGAGTGAGAAAGAGATAGAGCGAGTGAGAAAGAGATAGAGCGAGTGAGAAAGAGATAGAGCGAGTGAGAAAGAGATAGAGCGAGTGAGAAAGAGATAGAGCTAGTGAGAAAGAGATAGAGCGAGTGAGAAAGAGATAGAGCGAGTGAGAAAGAGATAGAGCGAGTGAGAAAGAGATAGAGCGAGTGAGAAAGAGATAGAGCGAGTGAGAAAGAGATAGAGCGAGTGAGAAAGAGATAGAGTGAGTGAGAAAGAGATAGAGCAACTGAGAGAGAGATAGAGCAACTGAGAGAGAGAGAGAGAGAGAGAGAGAGAGAGAGAGCGAGAGAGAGAGCGAAAGAGAGAAAGAGAGAAAGAGAGAGAGAGTAAGCTAGTGAGAGTAGAGCGAGTGGGATTGAGAGAGAGCTAGTGAGAGAGAGATAGGGAGAGAGAGCGAGTGAGAGGGAGCGAGTGAAAGAGAGCGAGTGAGAGAGAGAGAGAGACAGGGGGAGAGAGAGAGAGACAGGGGGAGAGAGAGAGAGAGAAATATAGAGCCAGAAATAAAATAGTATACGTATAAGTATCCTATTTGTGTCTTGAATATAAGGTGGTAAGAGCACAAATAGGAATTGATCATCGATAGATATTTCCTTTTTTGTTTCATTTTTAAATACCCATGGTCCATTTTTCCTAAAATTGAACCTGATAGTGGCTTTCTACCATCACCATCATAATCACTCATCATTACATCAGTCTAAAAGGAATAAATACGACCATCTTTCACTTAAGTTGGCCCTCATAAGAGATGTTAATGAATAACTTTTATCCATTCGCACATAACACGTAACATTCGAAGACGAAATACGTTCCACAGTTCACTCTTATCACTTTGTATTGAGCATATCTGTGTTATTTTACCATGAATCTCTCCACTAAAGAAAGAGTCGCCTTCTCTTCATGAAATTTTCGTTTTCGAATTTTTCGAAATTCTCTTTCCTTTTGGGCACCACAAGCATATGGCACCGAACACCGAAGTGAAAGTGCCACACGAAGCGTTGAACAATGCGTTCGTGTTGTTTGGAAAAGCGTCCACGACGAGCAGAACAGAATGCGAGGAAAACTGCTTTTCCACCAATCGTCACAATTCAGTCTAACTTCGGTAATAGCATTGAACGGATTTGCTAAGTCGCTAACGGCTGAGAAATTTTTTTCAAAAATATACGGATTAAAGTGACTTCTGATGATTTTATTCGCCGATTTTATTGCGAAGTGTTGGCGTAAAAGGGTTAAGTGAAATTCTTCCGGGAATTAAAAAAAAAAATACTAACAAAAAACTAAAAAAAAAAACTAAAAAAACTATAAAAAAACTTTTAAAAAAATATAAAAATTAAAAAAAAAATATTTTTTAAAAGATTTTAATTAAACTAAAAAAAAATGCCTTGAATGTGAAAAAGTGTTAAAAAAAAACATTGATGATTATTTGAGGAAGACATTTAAAAGGTCAATAAAAAAGAAAAACATTTGAGAATCAAAACGTTTTGAGGAAAATTTACGAGATCATCGAGCATAAAAGCACAGGCGGCCATCAAGCAAACAAACAGGCAAGTTTAATGCCGGCAAAATAATTCATAGCAATAAATGTTTTAAAACCCATTTAGCAAGAAAATTTTCTTTGTCACGAGATGCTATAAGACTTTTCACAATGTTTTCCCAACGTTTTTGTGTCTGTGTGTTTCTTTTTTTTTTTCTTTTTTTTTGTCATGGCAAAGTTTTTGTCAGGCTCCTTCTTCAGTTCGGGGGGAAACAAAAACCAAAAACATCCAAGTGAACTATTCGCTTTTCTGGTTGTTTTGTTTCGTTGGTCTTGTGTTGTTTCATGTTGGCCTTTTGCAAATAAAATTTGCACATTTCTGAAATTCAATGGAGAGTGAGAAGCTTAAAGCAGTGGCATTCATCGTCAAGCGTCTATCGCTGCCGCCAGTGACTTAGAGTGGAATTTTCACTTCAATTTTCACTTGTCATTCCGAGATCTAAGCAAACTAACGAGCGAGCAAGTGACTTTCCCCAATTTCATTGTAATTTCAAATGTTCGCGAATCCCATTCATTTTGCGCTTCAATATTAAAAGCGAACATTTCATTTCATTCCGCTGGTTTCTGAGGAATGCGGAATGAAATGGAAGTCCATCAAGCGCCATTCTATAGAATGCAACCGTGTCGCAGCTCTTTTTGCGGCATTTCTATGATGGGTTTTTCTTCGTTTGTTTTGTTGTTTTTTTTTTTGTGTGTTTTGCGTTTTGTTTTGTTTTATTTCGTGTTGCGCTTGCCTTGAGTGCAACAATGACATTTTGTGGTGCGCCAAATTGT
The DNA here is from genome assembly GCA_020466095.1 of Chlorops oryzae. Taxonomy (NCBI): domain Eukaryota; kingdom Metazoa; phylum Arthropoda; class Insecta; order Diptera; family Chloropidae; genus Chlorops; species Chlorops oryzae. Next base: position 111,058,129 of record CM035807.1, read on the forward strand.
TCCATGCACATATACAATGGTATGCATATGTGGCTCGTCGAATGGACGAGGCAAGGGATTCAAAATAAACAAAAGGAAAAACACGTCGATGGATACACGGTTAACAAGCTTTGTTATCATCCATGCTGTCGTACCGCATTCATGCACTCCAATTCAGAAATTCTGGTGTAGCGTAAGCGAACTGCCGCCATTCTTGCATGACGCTACAGCAGCGAAGCCATTTCCAACGACGATTACTTACAATGGCGATGGCGACGACGACGAGTACGATCATGATCGTATATTCATTGCTTCCTTCCGTTCTTCCATGTCGCTTGTATGTGTGTTCTATTTTCTTTTTCTTCCTTTTATTTGTCAACCTTATTTTAGAGTTCGTTTTTTTTTTGTCTGTTGCACGGTTTTTGTGGACGAGATTTCCGATTCGTTTGGGGCTTCCTTGCAAAACAATAATAACAAGGTTAGAGCAACAATCAAATGCAGCTTAGCTAGCCATATGACTTTTCGAGACCGTGATACAATATGGCTTTTTAGGTTCATTGAATTTTTTTTTTTTTTCTAGTTCTCTGAGAATTTCATGGAGTCTGATAAACTTTCAAAATGGGCTTAGTCCAAAACGATGCGATTGTTTTCGATCCCTTCGAACGGCATAAAAGCCAAGAGAAAAAGGACATACCGATTAATATTTTTCATTTTTATTCCTCTTTAAGACAGGATTTTTTTCGCTCATTTTTAATGTGAAAGACAAGCCTTATGGATTAGAGTGTGTATGATTCATTAAAATATTGAATTAACCTGCCAAGAAAATGTATTTTCGGTAGTACTTCAAATCAGGGGCCGAAATTATACTTAAAATTTTTTCACTTCATAAAACCGAAGAGTCATAAACTTCGTAGACCCATGTTTTTGGAGTCATTGATTGTTTTTTTTTCCATTTTCCGAATTTTATTGAATGAAAAATATTTTTTGTTTGTTTTAAAATATTAGGGGTATTCACAAAGCGTGTTAAAAACGTTGGAAAGTCGAAAATCGGAAAAATGCGACTTCTTAAAAAATTAAAAAAATTTTTTTGTGTCTTGCACAACTTTTTAAGCAGTCAAAAATTTCCAATTTTCCGACTTTCCTATTTTCCGACGCCTTTGTTAAATACCCCTATTGTTTTCCAATTTCGTAATATTTTCATAAACTTAAAAATAAATACCATTCAAAATTAGATAGAAAGTTGCGATTCATGCAGCTTTTCATATTTTACGAAATGGGAAATTTTGGGAAATTTTGGGAAATTTTAGGAAATTTTGGGAAATTTTGGGAAATTTTAGCAAATTTTAAGAAATTTTGGGAAATTTTAGGAAATTTTGGAAATTTTGGGAAATTTTAGGGAAATTTTGGGTAAATTTTAGGATACGATTGTTGAAAATTTGTATGGAAATTTGGGACATTTTACGAAACTTGAGGAAACTATTCCATGGGAATTTTTGCTCAAGAAATATTAAGAAATTTTGGAAATTTAATAGAAAATGAGATGTCAAAATTTTTTTATGGAAAATTTTACGAAGACTTGACAAATTTTCTTTTCCAGTGGGGAAATTTTTACTTCAAAAAATTAAATTTTTTTTGGGGTTGTTCATTAGTCGATATTTTCTATGTTATTTTACAAGACATTTTAACGACTTTAAGATTTTTTCCGAAAAGAGGATGAAATTTTTATATCAATAAACATAAATTTTGTGAAGTGCCAACGAAGGGTTGTTCATTCAAGTCCGGACATATTTCCGATCGCAAATTTTACGAAGACATTTTACCAGCCTTCACGAGTCTTCCTAATATTTCTCCACGAGAAACGTATTAATTTGATGAAAGGTTTTTCCTTTCTGGTTGGTACTTCCGTAGCGCTCTAATCGTTTCCAGGTTCACTAAAATAACGAAAACTCATTAAACTCAGTTGTTGTTTTTTGAGAGCACCTACATATCATCCGGTTTTAATTAATTCCACGAGACACAAAAAGCTGCAAATTTAGACTTCCTAAATCTGAAAATAATTTGGAACAAAATTCAGAGGCTTGCTCTAAAAATCGAATCCGAATCAAAACATTCGAAATCATTACGGTTTCATTGGAAATCTACGCAATTTCGAATTTTATTCGGATTCGGAACACATCATGCCTGATCAACTTTCCTTCAAATAATTTAACTAGTATCCTCCTCGCCAAACAAGGTTCAGAATTATTTGCAAATTCCAGGAAAATTTTATTCGATGCTCTTTACTTTCCCACTTTGAATCACCTAATGATTTTCATAATTCTTTGTTTGATTTGTAGATGCGTATCGAGAAGTAATTGTTATGCCCTTTGAAAGTGGTGTTGGTACTATTTGAAATAACTCCTCTTATTTTTAATAATTTTATAATCTAATATAGCTTCAATAGATTTCTGCAATATATTTAATCATTTTTGTTGCACCAATTGGTCCCGCCTCATACATTTTTTGGAAAAAAGTAGAAGGAGTGGTCGTAGAACATTGGCACACACCATAGTTTTGACTAAATAAAGAAAATTTCAAAATTTCGTGGAAATCGGACCATTGCCACGCCCACCGCCCATACACCTTAAATTTCCAAAATTTGCAATTTTGGTCCGATCTTAATGAAGTTTGGTAGGCTAGTAGGATTTGAGATTCTTAACCCAAACAAATTTTACTTCAAGAAAATCGGACTAATGCCATAAAAAAAATTCAAAATTCAGTATTTTCAACAAAACAGGAAGAAACAGGAAATACCGTTTAAACAAATAATAATAAATTTCTTGAGCTGCCACGCCCACTTTCTATGAGTTTTTTAATACTTTAATACCGTTTGCTTCTATAATGCCTGCAAATAGGACAACTTTTTCTTGGATGGAAAGGATAAAAGAAGGTACTTTTAACTTGTTTTTCGAATTATCTTAAAAAATATAAGATGGTAAAATATAAATTTTATTTCATATAATTTCGAATAATTTTCAATAATATGATATTTAAATTTTATTTTGCTGTTTATTTTATTTTATTTTTATTTTATTTTATTTTATTTTATTTTTAATGCCAATAACTCCGCCGCGGCGTGCTGTTTTCTCAGTAATAGGGTAGGTTCATAGCCTGTCTCCTAACCCAGACCTCTAGAGTTGATATTTTATAAAGCGACAGAGAACAATCAATCCTTCTTTTCTTTCTTCCTTCAATTTTAATTACGCGTTTGATTCTTCAAGGACCAACGAAACTTTCATTTATAGTCATACGAATACAGAAATACCGCAAAGAAATTCCTACGTTAAAGATATAACAGGTTGGCTGATAAGTCCCCGGTCTAACAAAGAAAAACACATATTTTTGTCAAAATTCGTTTTTATTATTCAACATAGTTCCCTTCAAGAGCGATACAACGATTATAACGACCTTTTGAGGTCTGAGAACAAGAAAAAGTCGCTGGGGGCCAGATCTAGAGAATACGGTCGGTGGGGAAGCAATTCGAAGCCTAATTCATGAATTTTTGCAATCGTTCTCAATGACTTGTGGCACGGTGCGTTGTCTTGGTGGAACAACACTTTTTTCTTCTTCATATGGGGCCGTTTTGACGCGATTTCGACCTTCAAACGCTCCAATAACGACATATAATAGTCACTGTTGATGGTTTTTCCCTTCTCAAGATAATCGATAAAAATTATTCCATGCCCATCCCAAAAAACAGAGGCCATTACTTTGCCAGCGGACTTTTGAGTCTTTCCACGCTTCGGAGACGGTTCACCGATCGCTGTCCACTCAGCCGACTGTCGATTGGACTCAGGAGTGTAGTGATAGAGCCATGTTTCATCCATTGTCACATATCGACGCAAAAACTCGGGTGTATTGCGAGTTAACAGCTGCAAACACCCCTCAGAATCATCAACACGTTGTTGTTTTTGGTCAAATGTGAGCTCGCGCGGCACCCATTTTGCACAGAGCTTTTTCATATCCAAATATTGATGAATGATATGACCAACACGTTCCTTTGATATCTTTAAGGCCTCTGCTATCTCGATCAACTTCATTTTACGGTCATTCAAAATCATTTTGTGAATTTTTTTGATGTTTTCGTCGGTAACCACCTCTTTCGGGCGTCCACTGCGTTCACCGTCCTCCGTGCTCATTTCACCACGCTTGAATTTTGCATACCAATCAATTATTGTTGATTTTCCTGGGGCAGAGTCCGGAAACTCATTATCAAGCCAAGTTTTTGCTTCCATTGTATTTTTTCCCTTCAGAAAACAGTATTTTATCAAAACACGAAATTCCTTTTTTTCCATTTTTTTCACAATAACAAAAGTTGCTTCACAAAAGACGCTCTATCTCACAAACTAATTGACTTACAGACGTCAAATTTTGACACGAATCATTTGAAGGTTGCCACTATATAAAAATAATATGCATTTAATACTAGCGACGCCATCTATGTGTCAGACCGGGGACTTATCAGCCAACCTGTTATTTTGATTCGAATAGCCATAATAAGAAACAAGTAAGAAAGCTAAAGTCGGTCAAGCCCGACTTTGAAATACCCAGCGTCCCGACATTATGAGCGCACTATGTTTTGCTTCTCTATTTGTGGGCGTGGCAGTGGGAAGGCAACATAAATTATTTCCGTACACCTTTCATTCGCCTTGGTGACCCTATGTTGCGAATTTGAAGCTTCTACGCCTTTTACTTCGGAAGTTACGAAAAATCTTTATTTGTGGGCGTGGCAGTGGGCGGGGCAAAAAAAAATTTTTTCCTTCACCTTTCATTCGCCTTGTGAACCTATGTTGCGAATTTGAAGCTTCTACGCCTTTTACTTCGGAAGTTACGAAAAATCTTCATTTGTGGGCGTGGCAGTGGGCGGGCCGCATAAAATTTTTTCCTACACCTTTCATTCGCCCTGGTGAACCTATGTTGCGAATTTGAAGCTTCTACGCCTTTTACTTCGGAAGTTATGAAATTTCTCTATTTGTGGGCGTGGCAGTGGGCGGGCTATATTAATTTTTGTTCCTTCACCTTTCATTTGCCTTGGTCAACCTATGCTGCGAATTTGAAGCTTCTACGCCGTTTACTTCGGAAGTTACGATAAGACCTTATTTTTGGGCTTATTTGTGGGCGTGGCTCGAGGAGGGTGGCGTCCATTTTTTGCCAAAAAATGTCCCTTTTCGTAGTTTACCAGCACACCAAATATCAATGGAATGTGTTGAGTGGTTCGCAAGTTACAAGCATTTTATTGAAAACACAATAAATTAATTTGTGGGCGTGGCAGTGGGCGGATGTCTCCCATTTTTACTTAGGATCATACTCGGATCCCGATATACCTGTGTGCCAAATTTCGACTTGATTGGTCCAGACGTTTCGGAGGAGATCCGACCACGGACGGACGGACAGACGGACAGACGGACAGACGGACGGACGGACGGACAGACGGACATGTCTAAATCGATTCAGTTTTTGATCCTGATCATTTCTATATATATTTTTCTATATCTCCGGAGCTTAATTCTCCCTGTTACAAGATTTGCACAAATCTAATATACCCCGCTTACGCTGGGTATAAAAACATGTTGAAGTTTGTCCCTGAATATTATTTTATTTTATTTATTTTTATTTTTTTGAAAAATTTTGGAAGAAAAATCATCTAACAACCCTGATGTGGATCTGCAAGTTGTTACCGCAATTATTTCTCATAAAATGATTTTAAATTAGAGGTAACTACCTTGAGATGGGCAACAATCGAGCAGGGAAACATTTCGAAAACCCAAACCAACAGCAAATAAATCAGTTATTGAGGGAAGCTACCTTTATTTGTTCTCTAAAACCATGATTGCTTAAATGATTCAATAAGAATGCTCCAAATATGATTCAAACTATGAAACAATTATTTGAAAATTAATATTTTGAAATCATTGAAATTGTTGAAATATTCAATTGATAGAACTTCTATGGAATGACTTATTAAGCTTTCTAAAATTAATTCTTTATAATGTTTTTTTTTTCAGGATATATAAAAATCCCTAAATAAATACATACGTTCATCTCACAAGCTGTTTAAACGATTCTTATATTGAATTTAATTCTATAAATTTGTACCGAAATTCCGCGAAGCGAAAAGAAGCAACAGAAAAAAAGGACTCAACAGGCTAAAATTGAAGTTAAAATTCTCAGGCCCCAACGCTTGCACATTGCCTGCTTGGGGTAATTACAATAACAACAAGAAAAATAACAAAAACAACAAGAACAACGACAACAACACCACCACCACCACAAAAAATAATAACGTCGATGCTTGATTGAATTTTCACACTTTCAACGTTGAAACCCGAAATCAAAGCTCAAAAGGAAAAGGCTACGAATTAACTTGAAAATTGGTACCTTCGCTTACAAGGAAAACTTTAACAAGCAAACAAACGAACAAACAAAGGCTTATCATGAAAAAGCAGCGAACATACACAGCTATAGCTCGCCAGAGACCCTTCATTCGAATGCACACAAAAGCACAGCGGAAGTGAAGTGGGCGATAAGCGCCATTTAAGAGCACGATCCACGAACCACACCGAGGAACGTATTATTTTTCGCTCCGTCTCGCGGATTTTTCTTTATTATTGGCTCGAGCTTGAATCGAATTACACCGAGGTGATAAAAACCGCCGTATACGAAATTTTCCCATTGCACAATCACCACGGTCTTTGATGCTAGATTCTGAATGTAAATGGCGTCGTTGGATAGGCCGCAAACGATGGCGGTAATTACGCAGCAGTTTGAAATGATCATTTTTCAATGCAATCGAGCGAATTGAATTGAGAATCGAATTCTTGTGGAAGAATCCTTTAAGATCGAGTGTATTTTACGAATCGTAACTGTCAATTAAGAATGGAGATTTGGACCATCGGCGTATTTGTTCTCTTCGTTTTGACTGCAACAGCAAAGCCTGAAATACCATCAAAAGGTAGTACTCAAATTAATTATTATGAAATTTTCTTTACTTTTGATGAATTGAAAGGGTCCTTCCATTTCCGGAAGGCGGCTTGCGGCCCTTAGAAAGGGATTTTAAAGTTTTGATGATTTTTCGATAGGTATTACCTTGCGAAGTTTCCTATATAACATAATAACTATCGAAATATTAACAAAACTTTAAAACCCTTTTCTGAAAGCCGCAGTCGGAAATACCTTTCATAAAGAAATATGGCTAATGTTGGTCCCTTTAATATTTCTGTTTTTAAATTTTGTTGCGAGCTTTTAAGCGTAACATTCTTTCAAAAACTTGTTACGAACGGCTTGAATGCTCCACACCCACAACACTATTCAGATGTGGCGTAACACAAAATTCATAGTTTTCAATAAAAATGCGAATTATGCCGCCAGGGAGAAACGGAAGATTTATATAAGGACTGTGTCAGAAATAACTGTTTTTTTATTTTTTTTATTTTACAAAAATCAGTGATATTTTTTTTCAATTCCTCCACTTTATTATTGAAAGGACATTGTAAGAGAAATCGAAGTTTGAGTTACCTACACTAAAAAAAAATTACACTTAAAGAAAATTTTAAACTGATTGATTAAGGGCCTTCAGTAGATTTTTTACTGACGTTTCGTTGGCTCTGAAGTGTACGCCTGACACTATTTATGTCGAATTATTTCGATGTTCCTCGGATTTATTTTTGATTAAAATTAAGATGACTTTTCCAAAAATTAGAAGTTTAGCATCTTAATAATAATAAGGTGGAAATCCGCTATAAACAAGAAGTATTTTATCTGATTTGGCCATTTTTTTTTGCTCATGTACACTGAGCGAACGTAACCATGATTTTTTTAAAAGGGCGCATTGTTATTCACAGTCCTTTTGGATTTCGAGCAGAACAAAAATTTCAAAAGAAAAATGGTTGAGTCAACAATATTTTTAGTTGATTTGAAAGAAAACATGATTAATTACATTTCTTTAGGTTCAGTATAATTCTCATTTGGTTTATAAAATAGGACATATAAGATGTTCATTCATCTTAGAACTTTTTAAGCATTGCGAAAGCAGTCACGACAACGGAGTGACAAAATCGGATGAAGTCCATCCGATGGCTATTCTTAGGGGCTATGTTCAGCAGAGGGTTCTGTAGCCATTTGCTTTGAACGTTAAATAAAGGGTCTGGCAGGTTGCGGCATCATGAAAGGAATTTTTAAATTTTGTTGATTTGTCGATAGGTGTCATCTAAAAACACTGTGGAAACTACTTTTAGATTTTTACTTTGAACGGTCCTTAAATATCCTATTTTAATAAGCATTTTTTCAAAATTTTATAAGTATCTCAAAAACTAATTAAGATAAAAAGATAAAACAAACGGTGACTTATTGTCAATAAAACAAGGTATTTTTTTAAAACATTCAAAAGGTTTTACAAAAACTGAAATGCACTGAAAAAAAAATAGTTAAATATTTGTTTTCTTTTTGTGCAAAAATTTTTCTCAGTGTAAAATTTTAAAATAAATTTTCTATATTCCGTGTCTTATTATCTCAATTATTTCTGGAGATATAAAATTTTTAAAAACATGCCGTATAAGTAATGTGTTTTGTATCATTTTCGCACATTTGTACTGGATATTAGTACTAGAGCATCTATGTGCGCTTGTAATTTTTTGAATATCTCACTGTTGCGCCATTTAATTTGAATGAAGCTTTTTTTTTAAATGAAAGAAAATACTTAGAGGTGTCTTTTAAAAAAAAATTTAGAGTGGCGTCCAACTGGGAATACACTGAAAAAAGTTTGTTAAAATTGTCTTTTTAGTTTTGTGGAAAAATTTTTCTCAGTGTAAAATTAAAAAAAAATGTTTTTGATTTCCTGTTATATTAGCAATCTGCCAACGGTTGTTTGAGATATAAAATTTTGAAAAAAGGCTAATTAGAAAAGGATTTTCAAGGACCGTTCAAAATAAAAATCTAAAAGTAGTCTCCACAGTGTTTTTAGATGACACCTATCGAAAAATCAACAAAATTTAAAAATTCCTTTCCTGATGCCGCATGCCATTGCTTAACCCGCCAGACCCTTCGTTTTGACATTTCTTCTTTTATAGGTATTTAAGTAAAAATTTTTTTTATTAAAAAAATTATCTTGTCATTTCAATTACGTCCGTGGTTAGTTCAACAATTTAAATTTAAATCCATTTTTGAAAATTATCATTTCAATTCAACCTGAAATATGGTTGATTCAAAAGGAAAATCTTTATTTTTTAACAAGAAAAATTGTTAAAATTAAAAATTCCTTGTTGAAGTCGTTTTGTATGTTTTTCCTTTTTGAATTAAGTAATTTTCTGGTTGATTTTTTCTCTGTGTATTGATGTAAAAACCAAATTTTTACACAACAAAAAGAACGAATGAGAAGTTATCTTCTAATTTTAAGCCGATTTCCATTTTAAATGAAATTCAAGATAAAAATAACAAGAATTTCTAGTAAATATTTCGGCACTCCCGTTGCTTATTTAAACGACGTTTAATAAACGCATATCTCCATATTTTTAGGTGACACTTTTCTCTCTGTGTACTTAAAGCACTGTGTTCGAACTTAAATATATTTTTGAACAAACTTTATATTTTTCAAACTTTATATTGGTCAAACGAATCGCGCCTTTTATTTTACAATTGCTAACATTTGAGTCAAATTTATTTACTGCAAAGTCAAATATGTGCCAAGTCAGAACGATCATAGCTTTAGACCTTTAATTACTCATAAATGTATGGATGTTCGTATGCATGTATTTATGTATGTTTGTATGTCCAATGTTCATTCTCATATAAGCTGGAAAACGCTGTAAAATTTCGAATTTGAATTACACAAAATTTATTGCAAACCGCAAACGCATCGAAGTTCGTTTTCATGTTTTTCTGTTCTTCCTTCTCGATTTCCGAGTTTGGCAGAAGGTCGTTTGTTGGTTTTTTTTGTTGGTGTCTCTTGGAATAATTTTTGATAAATGATTATTTTTCGTTCAAACGCATATTACTTTCCTAATTTAACGCGCCGAAGTGAAGGCACAAATTGAAGCATAAATAATGTCAATAATTTCATATAGAGCTTCCGATACCGAAAAAAAAAAAAACGTTTGTGCATATCTCCTCCACGAAGGACACTCAGGCACACATGTGCACGTATATTTTTCATTCGAGATCTCTCATTTGTTACTAGCACGCTCATTGACATTAAATTCATCGCTTTTTCAAACGGTGATAAATTATAATTTCGTGTTTCAATAAATAATAATAATAAAAAAATTAAATAAAAAAAAATTCTTTTTTTTTTAAATTAATTATTTAGTTGACTGTTTCAGTATGTTTCGTTATCGCCGCGTCATGGCATAAATGTTTTCCAATTCATCGTATGTGAGTGGCCTATTAAATCCTTTTTTTTTCTATATTAAATCAGAAAATTATTTCATTTTCTCGCACTCTCGATTATTTATGAATTTTTTCATATTTATTTTATTTATTTTTTTAATGCTTTTTATTTAATTTATTCGAGCGATTGCTCGAATTCGTGAAGTGCAGTGCATGTAAAAAATTTTCCGCTGTCAGTAGCATTTGTGTTTTTATGTGTTCAAAACGAATCGCTTTTATTTTCTTTTAATTTAAATTTATCGCTTAAATAAATCTCTATATGTTTATTGAAAAAGAAAGAAGGAAAACCCTCATAACCTTGACGCGATTCGGTCGATACTTTTGCTGTCATTCGCGGTAAGCGGCTGAAAAAATTATATTCTTTTATTATTATTATTTTTCGATGAAATTAATTTTAAATTGATTAAAGCTTAAAGCTAATTTCAATAATTCGTTAGATTTTAATACTAACATATGATGTCCTTAATTCTATGTGGAGCATAGAGCCTCTCGTTTTGAATACGGTAGAGGAGAATTAACAAAATAAATCAATCCCGATTGTTAAGCTTTTGAAAAATTAAAAGATTTGGAAAACTCAAAGAGGACAAACTGGAACGCATTTAAAGCTCTACTAAGAAAAGTATCATCTATCAAAAAAAGCTTCTTTAATTCTTTGACATTTTCATTTGGCTGACTCCTCTTTTAAAGTGTCGCAATTCAAAATTTTTTTGTTTTAAATCATTATAAATCTCTGGTTTTCTATCAGCCCCTTAAGAATTCGTATATTTATGGGTATGCTTAACTCATTTGGGTCTTCTGTAGGTACTATATAAACGACACTTTTACATACTTCGCCGAAAACTTTTCCTACTGTTACTATTACAGTGAAGTTACTTGATAAATAGACTAATTTTTATTTAAGTCTATGTTCTATTCGCTGGCACGCTCAGAGTTTAGACTCCACAAACTGTTTCGGTTCGATATAGCCTGCCCCCTACATTGATATTAACTCTGCTTGTACCTATACCAGCGGGGACAGTACAGAATGTTATCTCTGTTACTGCTCTACCAGCTCCTCCTTCGTCCTTTTTCCTCCTCTGCTATTCTCTTCCTTTCTTTATGGGACGACAAATTGTCTCCGGTGTCTAAGCAACTCCATGTCATCATCATCATCAGTATTATCATAATATCATCATATTATCATCACATCATCATCATATCATCATGACAACATCATTATCATATCATCATCTCAACATCATTATCATATCATCATCATCATAATCATCATCATCATAATCATCATCATCATCATCACATCATCATCATGTCATCATGACAACATAATTATCATGTCATCATCACAACATCATCATCATAACATCATCACCATAATCATCATCATTATCATCATCATAATCATCATCATCATAATCATCATCATTATCATCATCATAACATCATCATCATAATCATCATTATAATCATTATCATCATCGGCATAACACCACCATATCATCATCATGTCACATCATCATCATGTCAGTATCACCATATCATCATCATTACATCATAATTACATCATAATTATCACATCATCATCATCACATCATCATCACATCATCATCACATCATCATCACACCATCATCACATCATCATCACATCATCATCACATTATCATCATATCATCATCATAAATTTCGTTCGGGTGCAAAAGGGTTAATACTGCTCTCAATCGAATCGTGTCTTTCTAAAAGGCATTAACTTAGTCTTGTAAAAATTCTTTCTCCTTTGAAAACTGTGTTTCATATTACTCAGTAGAGCGCGACTTATTAAAGGCGTTAACATTGAAATTGAGGATATAGCGAAAAGTAAATGACTTCCTTATTCCACTTTTACACGAAAAAAATAAATCATTTAATAATTCGTAAAAATTGACATAATCAAAAGCTCTTCCACGGCACACTTCCCTCTCAAGAGTGACCGCAAAAAAAAAAACTCCGTATCTGCTCCACTGCAGAATAATGCTAGTAAATCTTTTGGAAGAAATTTGATATTCAAAACGTATTTTCGTTGAGCAGGAAGATATTCAAACTGTTAAAAATAACATTCAAGAGTAAAACCAACATCGAAGGACTTTGAAAGTTGCTCTGCATAAATGCATAACTAAAAACAAAAACAAAAAAAATAGAATCATGCTGAGGAAACACACACAAGTAGAGCGCGTATACAGAAAAAAGATAAAACGACAACGAACAGGATATTCATAAGGTAAATAAAGGTTCAAACACAACAAGTTTTCTTGCCCTTAGGTGACATTTATGCGACAAGAACAGTAAAATTTGTTTATGTTTTAGTAATCGTGACTTTCAACGCACTTGGGAACTGCGATAACCTGAGGAGCAACAGCAAAGACTTTAAAATTCAAGCTATGAAGCTCTCCATGAATTGTCATCAATCTGTTAAGGCAAGGCTAGAAGCTTATTTGAATCATCAAGGATATATAAGCGGCGAAAGATTATAGTTCAGAGATTACTTTCTTTTATGTATGTTCACGGTGCGATTATTTCATAACATGGACCATTATTTTCTGATTCTGTCTACTAAGTGGCTTGTCTAAGAATCCAGAACCCATTAAACTCGATTGATACAAAATGGGACCAAGTGGCACAATAGATCTAACCAACGGTCGCCAGACCCCATACATTAAAAAAAAGACGAAAAAAAAATCTATTGACAGTTAGTCCTTTTGAAGTCTTTCGATCCAACGTTGCTTGATTGTCAATGATTTCTAGGTCCAGATGTATTTTTTTAAATCAGGCATTCATAGCAATTTCAAAATTAGAAAGAAGGGAACAGATTTCCCATCGAATCTTAGGCCCTAACTGGTTCGATAGCTGGACAATCCCATGAATATGGTCCCATCCGTGACACTCACTTTTTAGGTTTTAGCTCATTATACTTAATTTTAAAAAAGAGAATGTGATTTGTAAGGATTTAAATTAGTTAAGAAATGGTCAGGAGTCACGGATGGGACCGTTTCCGTCGAATTACCCAGAAGTCGAACATTTTACGGCGATAGGATCGCTTTTCCCTTCCGTAGTTCGTCCATTGACAATCGCTCAAGATTACCATCATCATGGGCAAAATGGCACTTATAAAATAAGCCGAATTTTTCTTCTTAACTTCATGGTCAATGGCGTAATCCTCATTTCTGCATTTCCCATTTCCATTCTTCACTTTTCCTCTTATAATGAGCACATAAATTGCCTCAAATAACATAAATAATAAATGGGCTAATAAATTTTCACCTCGTTCTTTATGTGCATGCTTTTCGCATTGTGCCATTTGTTTGCTTGACACTCGGGACAGGACAGCACAGCAGGTGACAAAAATCGAGCTCTCCTTGGTCAAGTGCGATGTTCAAGAAAATGGAGGAAGGAAAAAAGCGATAGAAACGCAACTTTTATTGAGCCTCAAAGCAGCAGCATCCACCAAGCTTGAGTTGTTTTAATAACACTCGTTTTTATGTTTTTCCAGCTCTCATAAACTTTTCAACCTGCCGCTTCGAGTAGCGCCTATTTCCACAAATTCTGGTTTTACAATTTTCCTTTTGCTCTAGTCGCAACATCATCTCACGGTGGTGGAGGTTTTCTCATTTTTTTTTTCATTTTTTTATATATATTTTTTTTTTCATTTATATACCTATATAAATAGATTTTTTTTTTTTGGATTTTATTTTCGTGATTGTTGCTAGAGTGATTTGGATTTTACACCGATGCTTTCGTGTTAGGGCAGTGGGTGGAAAGTTGTTAACTTTTCATTTATTGTTCTTGTTTTTTTTTTTTTTTTAATTTTTATTTCACTTCGTCTCTCTGTTCGTTCTGTCGTTACTTCTTCAATAGTTTGTGCTTTTATCTGCTGTGAATGGAAAACCAGAAAATTATATCACTTGAAGTGTGATCTCGAAAAGATTTGATGAACATCGCCGCGAAAAGCAAATCAAGAAAAGTTGAGAAGAAAGTTCTACAAAGTTCTTAATTGCTCTAAATTATTAACGGAAGTTAAAAGCGTGCTTAAGTGGCAATTCGAAGCTCAGAATCTTTTCTGTCTGCGAGGGTAAATTGGTCAATTTAAGAGCATAAAAGTCGAAGATTTGAGCTAAGTCAACTTTCATTGAACTGAGTGAGAAATCTTCGTGCATAAATGAATTTTTGTTTTAATTGTTTCGAAATTCGAGTTTTTTTTCTGTTTTTTTTTTTTGTATTAGAAAAGACACCGAAATGAAAAGTTCTAGAAAACTTGAAAGAGAAAATTTTCATGAGTCATATTCAAAGTTCGAAATCCTTTCTGTTGGGTGAAGGAGAGAAAAATTTTTGAATCAATATGAATGCGATTATGAAACTTTTCAAAAATATATCGAACTCATCAATGCTTAAGAAATGGCTGAACATGCGGAGAAGACCACAAAAATTCTCTCTATCTCTCTCTTAACTTATTTGTCTCCCCCCCCCTCTCATTGTTTTTTCTCTCCCTCTCTCTCTCTCTTTCTTTTTTTCTCTCCATCTCTGTCCTTCTCTCTCTCTCTCTCTCTCTTTCTTTTTTTCTCTCCATCTCTGTCTTTCTCTCTCTCTCTCTCTCTCTTCTCTTGATCTTCTCTCCCTCCCTCTCTTTCTTTCTTTTTCTCCCTCTCTCTCTTTCTTTTTTTCTCTGCCTCTCTTTCTCTCTTTCTATACCTCTCTCTCTCTCTCTTTTTCTTTATCTCCCTCTCTTTCTTTCTTTCTCTCCCTCTATCTCACTGTCTTTCTTTTTCTCCCTCTCTTTCTTTCTCTCCCTCTCTCTCTTTCTTTCCCTCCGTCTCTCTCTTTCTTTCTCCCCCCTCTCTCTGTCTTTCTTTCTATAGCTCTCTCTTTATTTCCCTCTCTCTTTCTTCCTCTCCCTTCCTCTCTCTTTATTTCCCTCTCTCTTTCTCTCTGCCCCTTTCCTCTCTCTCTTTCTTCCTCTCCCTTCCTCTCTCTCTCTTTCTTTATCTTTATCTTTCTCTCTCTTTCTCTATCTTTCTCTCTCTTTCTCTTTCTCTCTCTCTCTCTATCTCTCTCTCTCTTTCTCTTTCTCTCTCTCTATCTCTTTCTCTCTCGCTCTCGCTCTCACAAATGAGCCTCAACCCAAAGAAGCCAGTCAGTCCAAAAAGTGGTTTACATAAGAACTAATGACCACAACATATCCGAGTAGTTCAAATAATTTGAAAAAATAATAAATGTCACCATCGAACATGGGGAAAGTCACACACAAATATTTTAGGGCATATCAGTTGGGCGTTTTGTTGCTCGAGCTTCTAATGATATAAAAAAAAAACCTATTAAAAAAAATATTGATATAAAATCGTCAATAATAATAAGGAACGCTTCGTTTTGATGGCTATAGGAATACTAAATGCTCTATGGTAGTCATTAATTCTCATTGAACAATAGCGCGAAATGATTTGTTCTTGTCGAAAATTAGAATGGGAATTCTATTGAAAATTGGAGGAAATATTCTAGTGGGAAAACAACGTTTAACCCATAATGTGGGTTAGATTGAACTTAACAAACCTTTTTTTAAATCCCAAATGGGCCCGATTCGGTATGTCAAAACTACTTAAATGGCCACAATTTTTTGGGAATATTTGCTTATTAGTTCATACAAGTCATTTCATATTTTAATGTACTAACGAACGAACCGACCCTTTGAACTTTCATTATTGACTTTCGTTGGCTTCAGTTTAGTTTACTTAAGCTTCGAGGAGGCGGAGAAGTAATAACAAATCGAAAGGTAATTTATATTTTATTACAGTTGATTAAAGTAACTTTTTCATTACTTTGGAATTGTTTTGTTCGACTCTTGAAGTTTAAAGTTCAAAGGTTAATTGGGCTCCACAAAAAAAAAAATAGAACCCACCACAGTTAGTAAATTACGACATTGAATGGTTCATGCCTGTTGGATTTAAACCATAAATTATTTAATTTTAATTAATAATAAAAAAAAGATCATTCCAAAAGAGAAGTGCCAACCTTTTCAAATTAGTTCGCAAAATGAAAATAAATGTTGCCCATTTTTCAATCTCATTTGTATAACGAACTCAAAAAGTAAATTGCCTAGACATCTAGATAGCCAATAAGTGCGAGTGGATAGGTACATAAATAAATAAATAAACAAATATAGGTTTTTTTTTTAATTTTTCGCTGGGTAAGCTAAGCTAAACAGCTCAACAGAGCATAACAGAAATGAATGCCCAACTACACAAAGTCGCTAATTTGTAACAATTTGTAGATAAAAGCGAAACAGGGTTAAGCAGGAACGAAACGGACAATTTGAAAACCACAACGATGGCCCGAAGCGCGGTCACACAATGACTTCATCGTAAATGCACAGGCACTGAATGAATGAAAGAATGGCCGTGAGTGGAGTGGGGAGTGGGAGGGGAAGGAGAATAAACAGAACTTACATCGATTCTCGCCAGCAGTCAGCCCGACAATGCCGCTATTTGTTAACAATTAAAATGTCCTTTTAAACAATTTTTATGACATCAATTAATTTCATTCAATTTTTTCTCCTTTTTTTGTTTGCTTTTTATTCTTCATTTCTTATTTTTTATTTGCCTTGCCGTTCGTTCGTTCTGTTGCGGGGAACTTAAGTTCGTGAATAGCACGCGCTGCTGTCCGGTGTTGTTGCCCAACTGGATTGTGCTTGTAACACTATTTGAAGTGTCATGCAACAATGTAATTGCCACTGCTGTTGTCATTTCCGTTTACAATTGGACACGAATCTAAAAAGCGACAGAGAAAGCGACCGAGAAAAAAGAAAGAGAATTAAAGAAAGAGAAAAAAATTCAGTAAAAATAAAAACTAAGCCAAGAGCAACTGGGAATCGAAATGGGGAGACAGGAATCACACCACATGCAGTAGAAAAGTGTGTGCCACATGAACGGAAGGAAGTCGTAAGCAATTGGAACGGTTCAAGCGATGTGTCAGAAGTATGAGAAAAGGGGAAATAGCAAAGTGGAAGCAAAAATATACGACAACAACATAACGTTAACTTGAAAATTATACAAGCAGAGCAGAGAGCACAACCGATAAACGTCGTCTGTCTGTCCCGACAATTTACTTGCGCTGTCTTTAACCTTTGATATCCCGGTGATACAGCTCTCCTACCTACCTACCCACCCATCTGACCAAACTAACCACCTACCTTCCCTTCGTGGGTTTTAAGTGCTCCTAAGCCGAAGCATACACGAAAATTACGATGTCCTTGTTGCCGTGTCCTTTGTTGCTCGCCATACTGTAGCCATTTTCAGGCAGCATGTCTTCATTCCGCCTCGAAGTATTGAAGTTATGCTATCCTTTGTCGTTCGGAACGCGCTTGGCCAGCCTTTAATTGTCGCAATTAATGGGCGTGTGTGAGTAACTATGTTTATGTGAGCGTGTCTGTGTGTTCGTTTGTGCAGTCATTGAGCAGTATCGGCGTGTGGTTATCGTTGGTTAAAAGGAGTGGTCGATTGCCTGATGGACTATAACATTTATTGTATGCACATTCGACTGACATGATCATTTCTTACCGTTACCCAGCTCTCGGTTCGCCAGCTATCCGAAGGACTCCAGGTTCTATTCGTCGTTGTCCAACACTGACAAGATACCTAAGGTCTGTATCATCTTGTTTGTGTGCGAGACTCGTTTCCGACTTCTCTATCTTCTGCTTGTTTTTGTTTGAATGCCTGCCTGTGCGCTGCGCCTGTAACGACGTGTTTGCCCATTGCCTACATTTGCCATTTGCCAAATCGATTGGCACCTTTGCTGGTCATTTATTGTCGGTTAATAGCAATCGCATCGCACAGGAATTCAATCGAACATTTGGCCATGTTAATGTCTCTGGATTTGGCTTTCGAAAGGTACACTTCATTGGAATTGGAATTGTGCGCTTGTGGCATTTGAACTCTGTTGTTGCTCGTCGTGTGTGTTCTTGTCTTATCTTACCTTATCTTATACTATTCTATCTGAGGAGAAGCAAATCCGTTTGTCGTCTAGGTCTCAGCGGAATTTACTTGAATTACTATTATAAGACTTGTTAAATGAGCAACTATTCATGCGAGACTTGGACATGTGGAAATTTTGGAATCTTTTTGGGAAAAATAAATAAAAATTCTCTTGTCCTTAAGACCTTCAATTTGGAGACGATTGCGTTTCAATATTTTTATACTTATTAAATGAAATTTTTATACCTAAATAATATATTAAAAAATTATACTAAATCCTATATGTGTGTATTAAGGTGGATCAAATTTTAAGTACGTATTCCTATAGCAGAATAGTATTCTGCGTACAATTTTGAACAATAATGCCCACGAAAGCATAGGACAAAAGTGAATTTTGTTTTGCCGGATTTGCAAAAATAGGTTTTTATAT
Organism: Chlorops oryzae; assembly: GCA_020466095.1. Classification (NCBI taxonomy): domain Eukaryota; kingdom Metazoa; phylum Arthropoda; class Insecta; order Diptera; family Chloropidae; genus Chlorops; species Chlorops oryzae. The sequence continues at coordinate 111,076,945 of CM035807.1, forward strand.
CGTTTTAAGTAAATTATTGTCGTCTTTATCCATCAAAACCTCTCAAAAGGTAAAAAAAACTATCACCCCTATATCTCTTAAAAGTAAAACAACTGCAAACATGCAATATTTTATTGAAGAAACCTTCTAAAATGCATTATTTCAGTTTGGTTTGCAAGCAAAAATTTTATTGTTGCATGTGCCTAAAAATATGCTAAGATTATCTTAGTAAGATATAAAACCAAATTGATTTAAAATTTCCCATACTATTTGTAGCATATTTATAGGCATATTTTAGGTCGACCTTCTTTCGAAAATCCGGCGAAACAAACTTCATTTTTGACCTATAGTTGATTGGGCATTCTTGCTTAGAAAAAAATCCTAGAATCATGCCTTGCTATAGGATTTGGCACTTTTTTTTTTGTCGAACAATTTGATCCGCTCTAACGCATATTGCTATAATTTTCAAAAAGCAATACAAATTCACCGAATTATCTATTCCCAAACTTTCTCCCATTGATTTACTTTCTGGCTTCAGAAAAAGTTAAAAAAAAAAACACAAAACAATTTCGATTAAATGAATTGCAACAAAACACGAACGAAATAAGCTTCGAAGCAAGGAAGAAAAAAATAAATAAAAACAATTCAAAAAGAAAATAGAAACTTGTCAAAATGAAGGAAGAAACAAAAGAAGAAGCAAATGGTTCAGGAGATTTCCAAAAGATTGAAATGGAAAAGCCATTTTCGGAGAGGGCATGAAAAATTCAAAAGATCGCAAAAAGACACAGAAAACCTCAAGAATATTCTTGCTCGTTTTCTTCCTCATTTGTTCATGTCCCTTTTCGCAATGCCTATTGTTTTTTTTTTTTTTTTTGGTGCTGTTGTTGGTTTTTAATTACAAAAATTTAACAATGCAGACGGAGCCCCCGCCCTCTGTTCCAATCTGCCCGTCAGTGTCGGGGCGGCAGATAGATATCAGTGACAGCAAAGCCTAAAGTGCATTTCGGCATCAACATCGAAAGATGCAAGAGCAAATAATACCAAAGCGTAAAAAAGGGTAAAAAAAAGAAGAAAATTAAATAAAAGAGAATAAATTGAAATGAAAAGTAGAAACGCTTTTGAATAATTCAACATTCCTCTCTCTCCCTCTCGTGCCATCGTCGTGCGCACTCTCGTTGGATCATTGTAGCGCACAATTTTAATTTAAGTTTGCGCTTGAGTGGCCACGGCAAAGACCGAAAAAGAGAACAAAAAAAGGAAAAATCCAAAAACCGAAGGTTGAAAGAATGGGGGCCAGCGATGGATGCGGGCGATGATAAAAGAAAATATTCGGAACAACAAACATTTGTCGCTTTCATCAATGGTCAATGGGTCAAGGAGTGGTTGGACGGTGGTGAGAGCTTTATTCCAATCTTCTTTTTTGTCTTCTTCCAAAGATACACGATACACAATCTGGAGGTGGGTGACCCAGCCTCCTTTCACCGTGGCTTTTTGCCAGATAGCCAAGTAGTAGTAGAGGAGAAAAAAAAAATCACTTTGGCATCACCTTCAAAGCATTTAGGATGTAATAGAAAAATAGCTTCTTTCTTTGGGAAGCTTCAATTAAAAATTTGTCATTGCCAGCGGCAAGAGCCAAGAGGAAATCGTCAAAACCCGAACTCAAGAGCAAATGGAAAAGGAAAATGGAAGCCTAAATTATGCACCGTCAAACAGTATGGGCCGAGAAAATGGAATGGAAAATTGTGGATAAAGAAATGGTAAAGGATTTTTACGTCGCGTAAAATGAAAAATAAAAATAAAACAAGAGAGAAAAAAGAAAAACCTTAAAGTGGTCGTGCGACAAAAATCTAAATACGGTAGGAAATATTAATTCCGCAAATATAAAGAAGCTCTGGCCAATAAGAAGAGGGGGAAAAAATAAATAAATAAAAAAAAGTCCCAAAGAAAGAAACCCTCAATGTTGGCTGGTGAAATATTTTCTTTTTCTTATAAATGTTATTCACACTTCATTTGCAATTCCAAGTAAGAAAAGTTGAGAAGCCAACAAAAAAGAAAAAGGACTTGAAGCAACAAAAGCAAACATTAAACAAGGACACATTTTCCTTTTTGGGCACACAAAAGAATGCTAATTATTATTTACAAGTTGAGATTGCTTCAAGGAAGTACCTAGTCAGTTTGGTAAAAAAAAAAAAAAAAAAAAAAAAAAAAAAAAAAAAGTAAGGGTGTTATAGTCAGGCGAGTCTGACAATAGAATACCCGACACGGACACACATCTTCAAATAATTTTTAATATCAGGAGTTGTTTAAGGCCATAAGGGGCCCAATATACCGACTTTTGTTATAATTTCTTTATGAAAACTGCCCCTTTGCCACGCCCACTTTTCCAATTTTTCGGAATTCTAACCGGAGGCTTCGATATATGCTCAAATCCCAAGTTTCATTGAAATATTTGGAAAAAGTCCGATTTTGAGGCAGTTTTGAGGTTTTTGTGACAGACCCTAGTACTGGAGGTACGCCTAAAAATGGACCGATCTATTAAATTTTTTTTTGGGAGGATGTTTATGGCTACAAAGGAAGTATAAGTGCCAACTTTCGTTCAAGTCCCATTTGAATTTCGGGTGTAGGAGAGAGTTTTCCAAAAACGACCTTCTGCCACGCCCACTTTCCAATTTTTTTAAATCACAGCACTTGCCTTTAAACATGTTCAAATATCAAATTTCATCAAAATATCTTGAAAAACCGCGCTTTTAGAGCAGTTTTTGTTGTTTTCGTAACAGACCCTAGTACTGGGGGTACCCCTAAAAATGGTCCGATCGGGTCCATTCCCGAACTTGTTCTTACTCATGTCCCCGTGAGCACGCATACCAAATTTTGTCAAGATATCTCAACTCCTTCGATAAGAAAACTGAATGCAGACACAGAGAAAAAAATAACTGTAAATTATACCAATTTCGCTCTTAACCCAACAATTTTCGCTCTTAAAATGATCTCAAGAGTTTTTAGCTTTTAAACCAACAATGTTATCACTGTTCATTTTTTTAAGAGCGAAATTGTTGCGTTAAGAAGGGCGACTTTTAAAATTTCCGAGCGCGAAAACGGTGGATTTGAAATGCACAGCTTTTAAAATCTCCAAAAGCGAAAATTTTGATTTAAAATTGAAAACTTTTAATAGTTTCCAAAAGTGACACTGTTGATTAAAAATGCACAGCTGAAGATAATTTTATAATCTATTCGCAAAAATAATTTCAGAAAAATGTGTTTCCTCCTCTTAACATAACACCAAAAACAGCCATCGGATGGACTTCATCCGATTTTGTCACTCTGTTGTCGTGACTGCTTTCGCAATGCTTAAAAAGTTCTAAGATGAATAAATGTCTTATATGTCCTATTTTATGAAACAAATGAGAATTATACCGAACGAAATGAAATATAATTAAGTGCTCAGCGCTCTTAACTTAAATAGTTTCGCTCTTAACAAATTCAATAAAATGTAGTTGGAATAACAGTTTAGCTGTAAAAATCCGAAATTTAAATGCGAAAGTATTTAAATCTACGGATTCACTATTAAATTTACTACTTTCACTCTTAAATGATAGCCAAGAGCGTTTTCATTGTTGGGTTAAAAGCTAAATCCTTTAGATTCAAGAGCGTTTTCTCTAAGAGCGTCGCACTCTTGAATTTACTACGTGTTTTTTTCTCTGTGGACAGACGGACTGACAGACGGACAGACAGACAGACAGACAGACGGACAGACAGACAGACGGACATGTCTAAATCGAATCTCCTGGTGACGCTGATCATTTCTATATACATTTTGTATGGTCTATCTCACTGGTTCTGGGTGTTACACACAACCACACAAACGCAATATACCCTATAAAAATGAACCGATAGACAGACAGAAGGAAATAATGCCGAATAGACAGATAGACGGCAGAGAGGACTGCCGCCTTTCTTCCTCCTTTAAATTGCATCCGAAACATTAATATTCGAAGAAAGCAACTCACTTTTGCAATTAAATCAAGAAAATCGGCCACAAAAGTGTTTTAAAACGAACCCTTTCACAGGCTAAGCAAAGGATAAGAAGCAATTGCCGAATTCAGTTGAGCGGATGTGCTTTTGGGACTGGAATTTTTAATCTACCAGGGCTACGGAAGAAGGTTGCATGATTTCAGAATTTAAAAAAAAATAAAATAAAATAAATATCAAATAGATTTTTTTTTGGAAAGGCTTTCAAAGAAGGAATGTCCTTATCAATTTTCATTTAAGAATATTGAATGAAGTCAAAGTTCAGTGGAACGTAATCCGTGTGTTTTTATCAAAGGAAAATATTTTATTATTAATTTATGAGAGTTTTTTTTGGTCCCCCAAACAAATTTCATTTCCATAAAGAGAAAAATTCATACATTTAAGTAAGAAATGAGTTAAAAGATAACGAAGCTTAGAGATATCAAAGAGTATATTTTATTTGAGTCTTGTCAGCTTATGTCACTCAAAAAAAAAACAGAGACACATCTATAATGAGTTGATTTGGTTTGTGTCCTTGATGTCACATCAATTGAAAGTTAATTTTCACCCCATAAGCTTTTTCGCTAGCGCCACCGAACTCTTCACTTCATTTAATAAAAATTAAGAAGAAGCAAAGGGGGGTGAGGGTTGGAGGATGGACAAGAAAACTTCATAATAATCTTCGTTTAATCACCTATTTACGAGGGTCCATAAGTCAAGTGCAGGCACAGACAAAATTGAGTGAAGACAAATAGGAGTCTATAAAAACGTCGCTTCAGGACAGAAAGAGGAAAGCTTGCTCAGAGAACTTTCGTTAGACAAATGTTGTGCTTATTAAAAACTTTGAAAATCCTCAAATCTAGAAATCTCCGAAATCCTTTTCAACGAAATTTTGCCAAAAGGCATCGAGAGCACAATGATATGGCAGGATGGCCGGATAGTCGGACGGAAAGGAGCACGTGGAACACAATGGCGTGTGAACGTTGAGTATGAAATCAATTAAGTCATTCAGTTGCCTTTTCCTCAAATTTTATTTTTATTTTATTTTTTTTTTGCTTCCTTTCCTTTCGTGTCCTTTTTTTGTTTTCGTAGAATAATTACGCGCTTAGCTTTCTAAATCCACTTGCCTCTTGCATTTCAATAAGAAGCCCTTTTCCAAAAGCCGCTAATAAGCTACGGAAATACTTTTCCCTCACTTTTCACTGCCAAATGCGCGCCTCGCACACTTCTTCCTTCTTCCCTTCCCTTCCCATTCCTATGGATGCAGACGTTGGGAAATCGCAATTTAAGCGCTGCGCTCTCGGGTATCCTTTTTCAAATTTGTGCCAAATTGTTATTGATAAAGTTTCGCCCGAAGTGTCTAACTGGGCTTCCGGCGTTTGCCGGATGGATTTGTATTATTTGCGGAAGTGTTGAAATTAATTCACTTCGAATGGCTTCTCCGCAATGTAACTGTGAATTGTGTGTGTATGTGTGTAGTCAGGAACTTGGAGCGAAACGAAGCGGAGGGGCGTGTTTTGGTGCCCCTCAAGCGTGCAGCTAAACTTTAAATAAGTTTTCGGATAGGAATTTCGCTGGAATTGGCCATATTTTTTTTTTTCTTTTCTTTCACTCAAATAATGCAATAAGGCAATGAAGTGATCAGAAATAGATACTAAATTTCTTATTCGATTCTAAAATTCAGCTGAATTTTTATTTGTAGTGCTGTGAGAATAAGAAAGGTCACGCTTTATGATGCCTTGGGACTTGACGTTGTAAAAGCAAAGCTCCCAAATTTAGATAAAGCAGGGATGCAAGAATTTTCATTGGACATTAAAGGATATAATAATTCTCATCGGAATGAGGTTGAAAGCGCCAGTCCATAGCGGGACGGCTTCGAGTCTTGTAGCATTCAAGCAATAGGTTAGTGTCACAGAATATCGGCATGAGTATTTCGTGTGTTCCTTCTATCAGCCATCGTCATCTTAATGAACCTATAAACACTAAGGTGGATCGATTTTGGAACCTCAAATTTCCCTAGCAGAATATTAATCTGTTGCCCATACTTAATAATGATGCCGAAGAAACTATAGGTCAAATGTGAATTTTAACCTTCCGCTTTTGCAAACAAAGGCTTTTCATGCCATATTCGACTTATTTTGGTCAACATTGTTGGTGAAAACATCTCAAAAAAGCAGAGAAACAATCACTTCAACGTCCCTCAAAACTCAAGCCATTGAAAAAATTTTATATTTTCTTTAATAACTATCTTAAAATAACCAATTTATGATGATTTTTCAAGCAAAATTTTATTATATCATGCCTAAAATTATGCTAAGAATCAAAATGAGAAAAATTCAATTTTTAAAACTTTTTTGATTAGGATGAAATTTCAATAATTTGTAGCATGCTTTTAGGCATATTTAAGATGGACCTTCTTTTCAAAAAGCGGAAGAAGGTTTGACCTGACCTGGTTCCCTGGATCCCTGGATCGAACAAAACGATCCACCTTAATGCATATGTATGTATATGGGCAGTTCCACGAGAAACGGTCCCACCGGTGACACCCGTGACAGTTATTCCGAGTAAAAATTGCATAATTTCAGTGCCTTAAAATTTTTAAAGGCTTTCAAAAACCAGAATGTTTTTAAATTAAGTCCTTTTTCTTTATTAAAATGAGCTGAAACCTAAAAAATAAGTGTCACAGCTGGGACAGTATTCATGGAATTGGCCATATGTACTATAAATATATGTATTTGATCAACAAGGCAATATAAAATATTAAATTTTAAACCTAGATGTATGCTTTCGATTATTTAAAATCCTATTTATATAGATAATTTTAACCCTTTACCAATATGACCCACTGTTTTAGGGCTCTTAAAATACAAATACAACTTTTAAAATGCTTTTAAAAGGACTAAGGTCAAGAACGATTAGATTTCCGACTATTGCAAGTATTCTTAATATTTATAAGCATAGCTTTAGGTGTTCGTTTTAAATATTTTCTGGTTCCCTCTTAATCTTTGCTTAGACATGTCAATTAATTAGAATTTTCTCGCGTCTATAGCCAAATCTCCTCCGGCACGACTAGACCACCCAGTTGCAAATAAGGGGAAGTCCTCTACTAAGCGATGCATCACTTGAACTATCCCAACCACTGTCAATAGGCATTAGTTCTCGTTGCATTCATTGAGCAGGAAAAAGGTGATGTCTTCAAAGAATAGCGTGTTTTTTTTTTTTATCAAAAAGTAGCATATCTTCAGGATTGAACTAAAATTTAAAAGCAAAAGCAAAACCAAAACTTTTTTGAACACCTCACTTTCTGCCTGCTCATGAGAGGCATAGGGGGTAGGCCTACCCAAAGCGGCCATGCTCGAACAAAGTAGATGTGTAAAAGTATAGGGGAAAAGTCTATGATATCCCCTCGCTTAGGAATGTTCAAATGATCAATCCGGAGAGCATAAAATTTGCAACTGGGCAATTAAGGCCAAAATTTATTTGGTACATTTATGCGTGGGCACTATGATAGAAATGTAGAATGATTAAAGGTTAATAAGGTTCTAATTAATATATTTCCTGGGACATGAAAGCCGGCTGCATCATTATAGGAAGGACTTACTTACATACAGTAAACTCCCTTCATTGTAAATTTTTGTAAATATTTTTATTTATATTTATGTTGATTTATTTCGTATTTTGTTTGTTGTTATTTTGTTTTCTGAGCCTACTGCTCCTTGCGACCTTAAAAATTCGTGCATCTTCAAAGAGCCTAGAATAAATTAGCAGACCGTCCATCAAAAGCCGTCTCTCCTTTATTCCCTTGATGTTGTCATGTCACTCATTTTGTACGACCTGACCGAATGCATGACTGACAGCTTACAAGGCAAGGCAAGGCAAGGCAACCTAAAGGGCCGACCTCAGTGGACCCAGCAAACAACATCGATGCCAATATCGTTTGCGGTGAAAGAGATCTCGACTGCAAAAAGTATTATGCTTTATCCTTCTTCCTAACACATCCACATCCACATCCACCCACCCAAAACAACCACACATACACTCACACACATCAATCTTAATTAAGATTTTACTTTTCGCTTAGATTTTCGGAAAGGAAAAATAGAAAGCATATAAGATGATGTCTCGCTATCCAATTTCGAGTAATTTTGTTGCGGTCGAAATTCATGGCGAATATCGAAAGTTTTTACAACGGCTGAAGTTGAAAAGTTTCCTCTTTCGATTGCTCAACTAATTGCAAGTGAAGTCGGCAGCCACATCTAATGGGAGCTAACTAATACATATACATATACAATTAAATATGGGTGTATGCATGTTTATGTGGTTGTTGACTTCCGTCGAATTTCCGAGCCGCCGCGCCGCACAGTGGGATTGCTCCATACATCGTGTGGCAAAAAATATAAGGAATAGTCTTATCACAATGAAAATTGGTATGCGGATGTAAATTGAGGTCATTAAGATATAAACAAAAATTTATCGAAATCGGTTCACCCCTTCGGGTACCCCCCATAGACCCCTACATGCAGTTTTGTATGGCAGCTACATCTAAAACTCAACCGATTTTAATGAAACTTTGTCAGAATGTTGTTTATACTCAAAAACGAATACGTACAAAAAATGGTTCAAATCGGACAGTCCCTAGGGGTACCTCCACTCGATAACTGCCTTTTCAGTATAAATGGCATCATAGTTTCGTATGTTCTCACATTCGTAAACAAAAATTTTAAAATAATGTTTTGTTTTTTGTAATTTCTTTGTTAGTTTTTCATTTCCTATAAACATTGCCATCAGAAATTATAACAAGTAAGGGTGTTATAGTCAGGCGAGCCTGACAATAGAATACCCGACACAGACACTTATGTTCGAATAATTTTTAATATCAGGAGTTGTTTAAGGCCATAGGGGCCCCATATACCGACTTTTGTTTAATTTCTTTATAAAAACCGCCCATTTGCCACGCCCAATTTTTCAATTTTTTTGGGATTCTAATCGGACCCCTATATATACGCTTAAATTCTAAGTTTCATTGAAATATTTCAATAAAGTCCGCTTTTGAGGCATTTTTGGGATTTTCGTGACAGACCCTAGTACTAGAGGTACCCTTAATAATGGTTCTATCGAAAAAGGGGAGGACGTTACTGGCTATCAAGGAAGCATACGTGCCAACTTTCGTTCAAGTCCCATTTGTATTTCGGGTGTAGGAGACAATTTTCGAAATACGCCCTTATGCCACGCCCACTTTTCAAATTTTTTGAAATCATATTACTTGCGTTAAAACATGTTCAAATACCAAGTTTCATCAAAATATCTTGAAAAACTCAGGTTTTAGAGCAGTTTTTGTGATTTTCATAACAGACCCTAGTACTGGAGGTACCCCTAAAAATGGTCCGATCGGGTCCATTCTCGAACTTGTTCTTACTCATGTCCCCGTGAGCACGCATACCAAATTTTGTCAAGATAGCTCAAATCCTTCAATAAGATAACTGTATACAGACAGACGGACAGACAGACAGACAGACAGACGGACAGACAGACAGACGGACATGTCTAAATCGAATCTCCTGGTGACGCTGATCATTTTTATATACATTTTGTATGGTCTATCTCGACTGGTTCTGGGTGTTACACACAACCCAACAAACGCAATATACCCTCGACACAGAGTGTGTCGGGTATAATAAAGCGTTAATGAATAATGATCATCCTTAACATATGCAATGATTTTTTTTCTAAATATCCAGACATTTGTGAGGTGATTTTTAACATAAAAATGGACTTTATCGAGACAATCTTAAGTGGGCGGTAAATTTTTTTTTCATAGATCGTTAGAACAGACTCCAGACTTTTATTTTTTATCAACTAGAAGACAAAGCACGACAAAGCATATAGACTTTTTGTCCATTGAAAAAAGAAAAGGCGAAATTTTCGAGATAGAATTTTTGATAGCCCACCTCCTCTTCGATATTCAATAAAATGCCACAATTTTTAATTCCTTTTAAAAATCAAATTCTAAATTTTAATAAAAAATCACCTTTATAGCAGCAGTGGTAGATTCAATCCAAAAAAAAATGGGAACCAATTTGAAAATTTTTTTTTTCAATTTTTCGAAGAAAAAACATTTTCTATCTTTAGCTTAATTTTTTATATAAAAAAATTATGTTTTTTGAAAAAACAGTTTTGAATTTTTCTTATCTAGAGTTTTTTCAGTTAGATTAAATCATAAAATTAGGATGGTCAAAAAATCCAATTTTTGCCGCTGAAATCTCACTGTGCGCCGTCTCTCATTAAATTGCGAAAGCGAAACTGAATAGCGGACAAGCGAATGTCTTGGATTGCACTTTTCGAGTTTAAGGCTAACAAGTCGAGTCCTGCCGTCTTGCGTCGTAGCCTTTTTGTACAATTTATTGTTATTGCCGTTGTTGTTATTGCTGTTGTTTTTGTTATTGTTGGTGTTGCTTTAATTGCTTTTGTTGGTGGTGCTTTTTAAACCAATTTTGGTGTTTATTGACGAACTTGTTGGGCATGGTCACGGGCGACTAAATTCTAATGGGTATTTTATGTCAGGAACTTTCTCTGCCTTCGTTGATGTTGTCTCAGGATTTTCGGAGAAAGCTTTTGGACCTTGGATACAAGGTTAAATGATCCTTTTTTGTGCTCGGTGTTAATATTGAAATTATTTTTCTATGACTTTCCGATAATTCATTTTTTAAATCCTTAATAAATTCTTACAGCACTTGCCCTTCTGCTTATTTTCCTATTGTAGCTTTTGTCAGCCATAATTTTTTCTTTCCATTTTTGTGTGCCATATTTATGAGGGTCATGCATCGCTTTATTTGTTTTAGGGCTTCTTTTCTCTCAGCAATGCGTCACTAATTTTTTTTACTCATTTTTTTTGTTTTACTTCTTTATACAAAACACTCCCTCTGGGTTAACGTATTAGTCACTTTGTATACCCGCATACAACGTCTACCCCATATCCCTCTGTTGTCCGCCTTAAAGTACATCCACTTACCGAAAGCTTTCGGTCTCATGGCCAATTTAATAAATTCCTTAAATACTTTATGATATCAACAAAAAAAAAACAAAAAAATGCCGAAAAAGTTAAGTCCGTCGCGCCGACAACGAAGATACTAGCTTTGGTGTGGTGGCTACTTAAGTTTGCGGTCCATGAATATTGTAGTTCCCCTTTTCGAATATTGTTGCGATATTGCTGCTGCATTCGTAAACACTTGGGTTGCCTGTGTTTACACATTTACTTGAACCGCAAGTGTGGACCGCTAACGGCCGCAAAAGCATACCGTGGCGCCGAGGTGAGAGGATCAGAGACTTTGCGAAAGGACGGCAATGATATAAACGAGACGCAATGCTGCCCATAATAAATTGTGCGCAAAGCAAACGTTTTGTTATTCTTGCCATCGTTGGTTTACTTGTTGTTGTTGTTGTGTTGTTGTTGTTGTCATTGCTGTCCCAAAAGGTAATTTGGTTTGGTCAACAACACAATATCGCTTGGAGTGAGCCCGATGGCAGGTTAAAGCTTATAAATCCTCATTGCTAAAGTAAGCTGTGAATAACTTGTGTACGTCTGTGAGTCGACATTTCCTGTGCGTCAATATGTGTGTGTGTTATTTGCGTGCGTAAGTGCTTGTGTGTGTGTGTATGTGAGCCTCTGAGTGTTATTTCCTGTTCGCCTACTGTGCGTTATCAACCTCAAGTGGCAATGGTCTTGTGGTGAAATAAGTTGTTGTGGACCATAAACGAAACGGAGACAAATTATGCTAATCTATAATTTTCAACAGTAGGTATGTCATGCCGTTATGATTAAATCAAGCATCTCCAATGACGAATAACATAGCTGCCAGGAGTCTATGGGTCTTTTCGGAAAGGTTAAACGTTTCAGAAGAAATGAAATAATAATTTTTCTGTATGGACTCATTCGAAAGGATGAATTTAGTAAGGACATATAAAGACATTTCCAAAACGAAAAGTGAAAACCTTTTTGTGTTAATTCTCACGAAGAAGGGACATCATTTTGAAAAGCGTATTAATTCAATGGGGGTTATATGGATCATAAAATAATATCTTCATATTCTCATATAATAAAATCTTGTTGCTAATCAAAACTACCCTTATATTAGGGTGTCCCAAACAAATTTTTTCCCAAAGTGTTTGCAATAAAAATAGCTAATTTAAGCCTTAAAGTATGCAACGAATTTTTTATATAATGCTTTTTAGGACATAATGGAACGTAGTCTTTATTATTAGTAGAGGGACAATTGTGCACTGCGACCAGAGGTGATCTATTGTGCTATTCCGTGTTTTGTTAACACCAGCTCAATCTAAGGCTTTTGATAAGCGCTACGATTGATCTGGGATTAAATGTTTTTAGCTCATCAGGCTGTGGAAACGCCTTGTTGAGGTATTTCAATCGCTTGGTGGCGATTGCCGGGCAAGAACAGAGCAGGTGAGTGGTGGTCTCGCACTGCTCTGTGCAGAATCGGCATATGTTCGTCTCTGAGAGATTTTTGTTCTCTTCAGATGGTACCCAACTGGTCCATAACCAGTCATAAATCCGGTTAATAGGCTAATTTCAAGCCTACGGAGGCTTAGAATTTCCTTGGCTTTAAAACAGCCTGGTCTCAGGAGATTTTTTTGCCTGCCGTAGGCCGCCGAGCATGGCCCAGTGTCTGCTAATCTTCCGTGTGTTTCCATGCCTCCAGGATTTTGTCAAGATAGCTCGCCTGCACAGTGCAGAAGGGTTCTGGACCTATGAAGTCTGTATCAGGTCCCTTCTTTGCCAGCTGGTCTGCTATTTCGTTGCCTTCAAATCCCTCGTGTCCAGGAATCCATATAAGCGTTACTTGAACGTAGTCTTAGAACCAAAAGAGTAAAAATCTAAAATCTTATAAAAAAATTAATAAGGACTTGACAATCTTTGAAACTACGTCATTACTAGAGCGTGTATTTTTAAGCATTTATAAAATTGAAGCGTACTTTATGGGGCAAAAAATTTGTTCAATTTACATAAAGTTAAGATTCAAATCGATTTTTAGCCTATTTAAGACTTTTTCAAAGCTAGGAAATCTCCTTGAAGTTCAAATTCGCTACTTATTTCCAAAATGGTGATAAGAAAAAAAATATCCCCCCCACAAAGTATGCTTCAAATTTATAAATGCTTAAAAATACACGCTCTAGTCATTACATTTATTCATTTTCTCATTAAGGTTAAAAGTTTTGAAGCCTTTTTTTTTTGAGACTTATAACATTTTGCCAAGAAATTTTAAATAATGACGATAAAATAATCATTAAAATTAGTTAAATTTATCGTTTGTGTACAGGAAAACAAAGCTTGGATAATTTTCTCCCGAATAGAGACTCAAAATGTCTCACAAAAACAGGAGTAACACGAGTAACAAAAACTCAAAGCCTTCCAAAAAAATGTGGAAATATTTCCAAAAATAATTTTGCCCATAACACTTAAAAAAAAAATTTTTTTTTAAATAACTAAATAAAAAATAAAAAAAATAATTAAAAAACTAAATTAAAAAAAAAAATTTTTTTTTTAATTAAAAAAATAAAAATTAAATACAAAAAAATAAATATAAAAAATAAATAAATAAATAAAAAAACAATAAAAAAATTTTACAAATTAATTTTAAAAAAAAATTAATTTTTAAAAACACTTAACTATGAAACTTGAAAAAGAAATTATTTTTGGGACATCCTAAGTATATATATGACAGCCTCTATGCCGTTGAGATGCCAACATACGAAGCGAGAGGCTCTTGGTTCAACTCCCAGCTGAGCGTTCTTTTCCCATTACTTGTGGTATCACAACGGGCTCATGCCTAAGTTTATCACCCTTAATGGTAGCAGCCACACTAACATAACTTAACCTAACCTAGAACATACACATTTTAGGATATGAATAACTAAATCCCCTCCGTTCTTCTCTTAAACAATAATTAGCAGGCAGCCCTAATGATAAGAAAGAGCAGGAATAAAATTCGGTTCATATTAAGTGAATAAACTTTTTGCTAATTGGCAGCTTAAACCATCCATCACGGAACTTTAATGGATAAATAAATAAAATAAAAATTTAAAAGGTCGTCTTAACTGTCACGTGCTATGAAAAAGTATGTAATTAACTTAATTTAGTCAGATCCTCAAGGTCGACCATGTCATCTGTCACGTCAATTATTGTCACAGATAAGCAACGATTACCAGAATTTTTAACAAAATCCACTTAATGAATTAAATCCTTAAAATTCACTTCGCACTCTTCGTATTTTATTTCCGTGGATATAAGGATCAAAGGGTTGAAATGGGAAGCTGATAAATGCAACACTTTTAAGCATTAAAGATTTTTTCATAAACTAAAGGGTTTTCCAATGAAAGTTAATAAAATATGAAAGGAATTTTTTGTTCTATTTTCCATAATTTCAATGGACCAAATCAACTGTTTTTTTTTGCCCACATGAATCCCATGCGTTTTCTATTCTTTGAACGGTTCATTTGCGCCAATACCGCCGCCGTCGGACCAACTTTAACCAGCTCAATTTGCTACTATGCAAATTATTTAGCCTGGGGTTCGACCGGAGTCGGTTGAGATGCGCACATACAACAAGCGCCTAAGCTTGCATAACTTGTCTACAGACGGAATAACAGCATTCTTTCTCGTCGAGTTTGTTTTTTGCCCCATGTATAGCATATATTGTATCCATCCGGCGGCTCATCGCGCTCCCCGTCCATTATGTCGGCCCCCAATAGTTTGTTGTGTGGCTTACGTATGCGCCCGAAACATTATCGGGACGACGAAGCGTCGTGGCCATACTACATAGTTGCAGGAGTCCTCGCAGCATGTTCTAAGTTACTTAACAGTAAAAGCACTTTACTTCCACATAGTGTAGTGTAATGTATGTAGGTACGCTGAAGATGGCGAACGAACCTATAGTGTGCCCGACCATGTGCACTGACAGACATACTTAGACCACTCTGCCCTTGCCCCCGTGCACCGTATTATACAAGAGTGCATAAGAGCACAAGTGGTGTTATGTCTGCTCCTTCGGTTGCTCTTAATGAAACTTTATCCCTTGTGTACTGGTTAAGGATGATATTAAGAGGCTGCTACGTACCACAAGCACATAGTTAAGGCATTTTCCATTTGTCATGTAGATATGTTAGTTTGATTGTATAACCAACTATAGATACGTACATATATGCAAGTGGGATTGTAGATATATTTGAATTTGATGTGTGATACTTTTTCCCATCCAATGCTTAACACCTATTTTTTTTTTTTTTTTTATTGTGATTTCCTTTCTTGGAGAAATCTTGCTCAGCTTTTCACAATGTCATTATTCAGAGCGTGAAAAGTATTTGATTTCATTTTTCACTTTCACCATTTCTTCAACATGCTCTGTCTAATTTACAGACACAAGTTTCCAGCTGCTGTTGCACTTCGATGGGATCCCGTTCCACGTGCAAGTGGAGGAGCTCCCAGTCTCAGCCCTTTCGCTTAGAATCTATGGAAACTTTTCGTGCACACTAATAATGATTATGCTCTTGGGTAATTTTACGTCTTTCGAAGCTTGTTTGGTGCTGAACTTTTAACGAGAATAAGTTGAAACTATTATTTAAGAGAGATTTTATTTGAAAATTTGTTTGCGGTACCAATAAAAATTCACCCCGTTGTTCCTACTGGTGTAAGGGATATGTTGAAATAGTTGGAAAAAGTGTTGCTCGGTTTTCATGAGAACTTTTCATCGATTTAAAGTTGATTTTTTTGCCGGACGGACACCTTTTCTTAAAACGATTGCTTTAGTTCCTCATCCCACATTTTCATGACGGCACACAATGTCGTTTCCTCATACATTCCTTGGCCAAAAATAGAAGGAGTTGCGCCGAAATTAGGCATGAACATTTCTTTGTATGAAGCTAAGAATTTTGGAAAAAATAAACCACCTACCGCCATATAAAGGGGGACCCAAATTTGAGCAATTTCGGACCTACAGCCTTGGAATGTTTGAAACCGACCTTACTGTTGTACTCTTAAATTGAGAAAACTTTGCATTGATATGTTGCAATGCCCACTTTTTGCGCCACACCCACTCAAAGTAGGTACATTAAGCTGAAAATCTTTTTAAAATTTTTAAAAACATTGAATAATGTTGATTTATTTTTAAAATCCAAATGTGCAATTAAAACAAAAAAATGAAGAAAAAAAACCCCAGCCCAGCTTTGCCAAAGAAAGCAAGTAAGGGTGTTATAGCTAGTCCGACACAGGCATATGGGGCAAAACACGTCAAGTGTACCACCGGCAAAATTTTTTCTCCCCGATTTGGATGAAACTTTGTACAGTTGTTAAGATTTAAGAGTACGTTAAATGTGCAAAAAAAGAGTAAATTTTAATCACAGGTTGCCGAGATACAGAGTGTCAAAGTTTAGATTTTTGCTTCGAAAAACATATTTCATTGAATTGCAATGGAGCTAAAATCGCTTCGCTTCAAAAATTTTTTGAATGTTTCTTAAAAAAAATTTTCTGAACTTTTCGAAAACAATACTTAAAAAATTTTTCCATTACGGTAAATGAGAAAAACTTGGCATTTTAATTTTATTTCTTGATTTTCTAGGAAAGACGTCATATTTTTATTTTTATTTTTTAATTTTGGAATAAAACTTAGTTCTTCCCCTTTAAATTGATGCATAAATCATAATGGGCCGACCATGATTAGTGGTCAAAATAAAGCTTTGAAGATGCTTACCTAGCATATTTCCCTCAATAACCACTGAGCGAGCGCATAATTGTCAAGCGCAATCGTTGCGTGCTGTTTTGATATAGCGTTCGCCATATTCGCCATATATGGTTGAATATTTCATAAAACAGGCTCCAAGACCACTATCATTAAGACAATGTATTCTGGAGATTTTAGAGTTCATTTGGGGCCTCGTATTCCGATTTTTATTTTCAATTTTTTTTATGAATACCGACCTCTTGCTACGCCCAGTTTTCCAATTTCAGAAAATTTACTCGAAGTCTTAAATATAAACTCAAATTCTAGATTAAACTGCAATTGTTCGAGAACCCCCGGTTTTTTGGAGGTTTTTGGGATTTTTGTGACACATCCTAGTACTGGAAGTGACCTTCAAAATGGTCCAATTTGCGCAGAAACTCAACGTCTAAAATTATGTAGGCATCAATTTTCATCCGATTTATGTGCATTTGGCGCCATGTTTTGAATCTTCTCAAGAACTACCAGAACTTTTGAATCCACAATGCTTTGGACTAAATGTTTTTTTTATTTTGTTTTATTTATTTTTTTTTTTTTGTAGATCGCATTGTCACCAGTAAAATGGTTTAAAAAATTTTAGACCATATTTTTAACTTGATGTAAAAATGTTCAAAAATATGTAGGTGCTTCTCCCTAAAAAAAAAATACATAATTCGAAATGAAAATTCACAGTCGTTTGTGTCTTATTTATTATACAAATTATAATCCTTTTTAGCAAAAATAGCCGTTTATCTTCAAAGTATCGTATAACTTTTCTGCCTGTTTAATAAACTGACATACAAAATAAATCACACTTTAGTAAAAGTTACGTTTATAAGCATCAACATTCCGCAAAAAAAATGAAATCCATAAGCATTTTATTTTACAATACAAAATAGTTTAAAAGTACACAGCGACAGGTCGGCTGTAAGAAAAATTTCGTCGCATCATTGAGACCACAAAGCAGCGTACCCCGTTGTAAATGGGATTAATAATCGCTAAGAAAAAGAAGAATAATAGTTTAAAAAAAATAGTTAATTTATAAAAAGAATATTTTGAGGACTTTTAAAACTTCCCTGCAGGAAATGTCAATAGTGAATCTATATTCTTTCTCTACTGACTGCGTCAACAGTACTACTGACCAGCTATACCCGTCGCAATGCTTTGCGTTATTGACATTTAACATTGAGTTGTCATTGAATGTCAACAGTAGACCGAAATGCTATTGACGAACTATTGAGGACGGTACCATTATGTAGACAAAAAGGAGTACTCTTTCGCTTTATAAGGAGACACGTTGTTGACATGGTCAATAAAGAACCTCTTGACAGTACAGTTTCTCTAATGACACCGCCTTTAAATACTGTTGACGGTGGAACTAGTTCTCTTCTCTATATTGACGTCAATATAGCCATGGGGCCATATGGCATGGCGATAGTCTTCCTGAAGGGTTGCTCAGTTTTCACTCCAAAAAGCTAAATTTTTCTTAGTATCGGTGATCCAATTAAAACCAAATTTAATTCTTCAAAATCATATTTCAAACTTTGTGTAATTTGCGTTGGTATTTGCTCAACAAATTTCCATTAACCCTTAGACATATCGAAGCGATACTCGAATTAGGAAAACTTTGAGTCCAAAAATGCGTCATTTTAAGGGCTTATAATACTTTGAACCAAAACAATTAAGTACTTGAAACTTTGAATATTGCTAAGTATCTCTTAGGTTGGGGGGATTGCCTAAAAGTTCACTTTTGATTTTTACTATTTTTGGCCACAAGTGCGACACTGTGCGGCACTGCAAAGCTCTCAAAAGATCAAGACTTTTTGATCCCAATTGTTGGAAGCCAATCGAAGAATAACAAAATCCGAAAAATTATTCTCGAAAACCCTATTTTGTCAGTCAATTGTATTGAAAACTTAATAGTTACAACACTCATTGCCTCCTGCGCCAATCATCCTTTAACAATTGCATGACACATGAAGTGATGTCCGTGTCGGTTGCAAAATTGTTCTGAAGTTTTATGCCCGCAAAACGAATTACATAATCAGTTGTCCTTCGGCCTCCGTTCGTTTCAGTAAATTGTAAATTACCTGTGTTCAAACTGTTCCACATGTCGCTCGTCGTCTCCTGTCCCTGTGGTTATTCTGCTGTCTGTTATGTCTGTCTGTCTCTTTGTTCTCATCTACAGAGCCAGCTCCTTTTTCCGAATCAACTAACTATGATCGTCTATTTTATTTGTGGTCATGTTTTAATAGAATTGTTAATTTCCTTTTACCCAAAGGACGTGGGCGGCACATACATGCACACACACACACATACATAGCTCGCAGCATAAGTTTCTCCATTCATTGTTGATTGCTGTTTGGTCAGGCTTGAATAATTGAGGCCTTTCATTGGGAAATTGCAAAGGAGCGAACCTTGTCGTTCGAATGAAATACTAAAATTACAAAATTACCCGACGGTAATTGCGTGCGATCCAGTGTCCGTAAATGGCAAATGTGTTGAGAAGTGTTGTGATTGTTGGCATTTTCAAATTATACCCGAAGAAATTCCAATACGAATCGCCACTACAAGAGAGTTAATGAAATGAAAGTGATTTTAATACTGAATATAATTTCATATCGTTAGCTTCGGATAGAAAGGGCGTAACTCATTTTTTTTTTAAAACGAGATTTTTGCATTTTCTGATGGTCGACTCTCAAATACACCCCCTCCAAAAAAATTGACGACCTTTGATTGAAAATACCGAAGTTATAGTTACTTTTAAAAAAGCCCTAACTCATAGCGAACAATTTTGCGAAAGAAAAAAGCCCTAACTCACAAAAAGACGTTCAACTACGCCAGTGATGGCGAGACCTATAAATTAACATTCATAACTGTGCGTGTGCATTAGGGTGATGACTTTTTTTGAAACTCTTTTCCTGTATCATAGTACGATGAACTTTTATTAAAGACTTCATAAAATACTAATTTTAAGGTTATTTTGTAAAAAAATGTCACGCATCAAGTCTTTTTTAAAAAATAATTTATGATTTTTTTCCAAATTTTTGATGTTACTGTAAGCAGAGTAGCTCCTAGAGGGGTCAAATGTAGGACCAACTACCATTATTTTTTTATTCCCAACAATTTATCCAAAAATACTTTCCCCCTATCTCCACTCCTTAAGGGGGCTCCAATACAAAAGTAATTTTTTTTATGAATTTTCCCCCCACTGTCCTAACTAGCCCCAGAGTGCCCCTAGAGGAGTCAAATGTTTGACCGACCCCCATTAACTTTGTCTCATTAACATTTTTTCCCAACATACTGACCCCCTATCTCCCCTCCTTAGGGGGTCACCCATACAAAATTACTTTAATTTTATCACAATTTCAGACAAAATGCCTGTCACTACAGTCAAACCCCTCCTAGGGGGCTGATATATATGACCGACCCCCATTATTTTTTTACCCCAAGTATTTTCTTTAAACATACCTACCCTCTATCTCCCCTCCTTAGGGGGGTCCCCATACAAAAATAGGCTTAAATTAAAGAAAAATGCCTCACGAACTTCAATCTATAATATAGATGCCGTAGGAACAAGAACGAGCATGTTAAGTATGTATATTCGAAAAATTTACACAAGTACCTTTTAAACGAGCCTAATATGAAGAATATTGGATTCGTTTTTGGTATGTTTTAATAATATGTTATAATTATTTCTTCTTTTAAAACTGAATTTTGGGTTCCATCCCCTAACTGGCCAAATAATGACCCTAGTAGAAAAAAAATAAATTTTCTACTCAAATGCCGCAAACCTCAATATATGACGAGTTTTCTGCCTGTTTAATAAACTGCCAAAAACTTTATTCCGTAAGCATTTTGTTTTACAATACAAAATAGTTTTAAAATACAACGACAGTCGCTAAGAAAAATTTGTCGCATCATTGAGACCACAAAGCAGCGTACCCCGTTGTAAATGGGATTAATAATCGCTAAAAAAAGAAGAAGAATAGTTTAAAAAAAATAGTTAATTTATAAAAAGAATTTTTTGAGGACTTTTAAAACTTCCCTGCAGGAAATGTCAATAGTGAATCTATACTCTTTCTCTACTGACTGCGTCAACAGTACTACTGACCAGCTATACCCGTCGCAATGCTTTGCGTTATTGACATTTAACATTGAGTTGTCATTGAATGTCAACAGTAGACCGAAAAACTATTGACGAACTATTGACGTCGGTACTATTCTGTAGACAAAAAGGAGTACTCTTTCGCTTTATAAGGAGACACGTTGTTGACATGGTCAATAAAGAGCCTCTTGACAGTAAAGTTTCTCTAATGACACCGCCTTTAAATACTGTTGACGTTGGAACTAGTTCTCTTCTCTATATTGACGTCAATATAGCCATGGGGCCATATGGCAGCAGCTTCCTGAGGGTTGCTCAGTTTTCACTCCAAAAAGCTAAATTTTTCTTAGTATCGGTGATCCAATTAAAACCAAAATTAATTCTTCAGAATAATATTTGAAACTTTGTGTAATTTGCGTTGGTATTTGCTCAACAAATTTCCATTAACCCTTAGACATATCGAAGCGATACTCAAATTAGGAAAACTTGAGTCCAAAAATGCATCATTTAAGGGCTTATAATACTTTGACCAAAACAATTAAGTACTTGAAACTTTGAATATTGCTAAGTATCTCTTAGGTTTTGGGGGATTGCCAAAAGTTCACTTTTGATTTCTAACAAATTTTTGGACCACAAGTGCGACACTGTGCGGCATGCAAAGCTCTCAAAAGCTCAAGACTTTTTGATCCCAATTGTTGGAAGCCAATCGAAGAATAACAAAATCCGAAAAATTATTCTCGAAAACCCTATTTTGTCAGTCAATTGTATTGAAAACTTAATAGTTACAACACTCATTGCCTCCTGCGCCAATCATCCTTTAACAATTGCATGACACATGAAGTGATGTCCGTGTCGGTTGCAAAATTGTTCTGAAGTTTTATGCCCGCAAAACGAATTACATAATCAGTTGTCCTTCGGCCTCCGTTCGTTTCAGTAAATTGTAAATTACCTGTGTTCAAACTGTTCCACCTGTCGCTCGTCGTCTCCTGTCCCTGTGGTTATTCTGCTGTCTGTCATGTCTGTCTGTCTCATTTTCTCATCTACAGAGCCAGCTCCTTTTTCCGAATCAACTAATAGATCGTCTATTTTATTTTGTGCATGTTTTAATAGAATTGTTAATTTCCTTTTACCCAAAGGACTGGGCGGCACCCCCATACACACACACAACATTCCCAACATACACCCCTATTCCCTCCTAGCTCGCAGCATAAGTTTCTCCATTCATTGTTGATTGCTGTTTGGTCAGGCTTGAATAATTGAGGCCTTTCATTGGGAAATTGCAAAGGGAGCGAAACCTTGTCGTTCGAATGAAATACTAAAATACAAAATTACCCGACGGTACTTGCGTGCGTCCAGTGTCCGTAAATGGCAAATGTGTTGAGAAGTGTTGTGATTGTTGGCATTTTCAAATTATACCCGAAGAATTTCCAATACGAATCGCCGCTACAAGAGAGTTAATGAAATGAAAGTGATTTTAATACGAATATAATTTCATATGATCTTTAAACGACCTGTTACGAAATTGACCCTTCTGTATCTTTCTATTTCTATTTTCTCTTTTACTATTTCTTCCTCCCTACTCTCATATCTCTTCAAATCATTTCTCTCAATCCCACCTCATCTTCCTTTTCTCTCTCTCCATTAACTCGTTTCGTTTCTTCTACTTATCTCAACATTTTCTTGACCTTTTCCTCTTCCTTCCTTTCTTATCTTTCCTTCTCTCTTCTTTCTCAACTCAACCACTAAACTTCATTTTCAAAAAATTTTTTTTGATCTTTCTCTTCATAACTCCTACCTTTCTTGTCTCTATTTCTGTCCTCTTTCTTCTTTTTCTTTTTAACTTGCGTCAACCTAACTCACTTTTCTACAATTTTCAAAAACCCTACTCGAAAACTCTCGAAACACAGAAAAAATAAAATTCAAGCCTAAAACAAATTTCGTGCGTATATTTAATTGACTTTGCGTTTAAACTTTTTTTAATATCTACCTTTGCGATTTTATGAAGTTTTTTCCTTCTCCTGTAAAGTAGCAAAATAATGAGTTACGCCCTTCTATCCGAAGCTATCGATATGATCTGTAAAGGTCCTGTTACGAAATACCCCTCTCTCTCTCTCCCTCTCTCTCCCTCTCTCTCCCTCTCTCTCCCTCTCTCTCTCTTCCTCTCTCTCTCTTCCTCTCTCTCTCTCTCTTCCTCTCTCACTCTCTCTCTTCCTCTCTCTCTCTCTCTCTCTTCCTTTTTCTCTCTCTCTTCCTTTCTCTCTCTCTCTTCCTCTCTCTCTCTTTCTCTCTCTTTCTCTCTCTTTCTCTCTCTTTCTCTCTCCCCCTCTCTTCCTCTCTCTCTCTCTTTTTCTCTCTCCCTCTCTCTCTCTTTTTCTCTCTCCCTCTCTCTCTCTGTTTCTCTCTTCCCCTCTCTCTCTGTTTCTCTCTTCCCCTCTCTCTCTCTCTCTCTATATCTCTCCCCCCTCTCTCTCTCTCCCTCTTTCTTTCTCTCTCTCTCTCTCTCTCTCTCTCTCTCTCTCTCTCTCTCTCTCTCTCTTCTCTCCTCTCTTTCTCTCTCCTCTCTTCCTCTCTCTCTCCCCTCTCTCTCCCTCTCTCTCTTCATCTCTCTCTCTCTCTCTCTCTCTCTCTCCCTCTCTCTCTCCCTCTCTTTTTGAACGTGCAATGTCTTTCAAAAAAGAAATGACATTCTATTCATGGGCTAATAAGAAAAGGAAAAGACCCCACCTTCATATGTATTTCTTCCTTGTATGAAAAATCACTAAGCACTCTTGAAAGCAATATATTAAATAAATATAAATAAAAAAAAGAAAAACCCTTGACAGCTTAATTTGTGTGGCGTGTAAATGAAGGAAAACGAGGCGGACACATAAACGCAAAGTGCTGACGAGCGTTAACGACATGTGAAAAAGCGGACCGGGGGCAAGGTCGTACGAACTTTTGATCCACGTCAAATGGTCGACATTTTCTTGTGCGGGTAACAAAAAAAAAAAAAAAAATCCATACGCAACACGCATCTTATATCCTGACTCTTTAATGCTCTTTAATATTTTATCCGCTGTCGGCTTTTGTCGCTTCTTAATGCCTTTTAATTCATAATTGCATTTCTCCGATAATCCTTAAATATTCAAGGAAATTACTTTCAACCCTTCGAACACTTTCGAACGCTGTTGAAATTCAATTCAGCCTTTGAGGATTTCATATTGAATCGGAAAAGCTTTTCCGGTTTATTAAATTTCACTAGAAAGCGCATCGTTATTTAAATTTTACTTTGAGTTGAAGTTCGAAGGACCGCTTTAAAAACGAAAAAAATAAAAAATAAATAAAAATTTTTCGATTTTCGCACGGCTTCCCCGAATCCCGTGCAAATGCAAAAAAAAGCTTTTTAAACTTTTCTTGCTGGCGTTAGGAAAATATTTGCGAACGAAACATAACGCCTGATGTAGCTGAAGCGGCGGCTGCCGGCAGCCAGAAAAAAGGACATGCGACATATTCACATGAGACACGAGAAGCTCAACAAACTAACGGAATCGGGGTATGGCACTCACAAATATGACCTTCTTGTGTTTACACTAGGGCCGAGGGATAAATTTTTTGAAAGCGAATCACCTCTGAAATCAAGCAAGGGAGACAGACGGCCGAAAGCGGTACACGTTGCCGTTTGTATTTGCATGTAGAAAGTTCCAATGAATCCTTGTTCGATATCGAAAACAAGTTGAATTCGGTTTGTTGGATTTCGGCTCGCTATGGGGGCCTATGTTTGTATATTCTCGAACGGTTGAGAAAATTTTGTGTATTTAGAGAGAAAACTACTTTAAAATCAGTATCCTTTTTCCTTTCTTTTTCCATTTAAAAAATTGAAAAAATTGCACAAAAAGTATTTTTTATTCGAATTTGAAGTGATCCTTAGAAAATGTGCTGTCTTTATCCATTTTTAATAGATATAATTCCTTTTACCTATAAGCTCCCATAAAAGAGCTCAATTCAAACCTATTGTTTCCGGTATTATTTCCGTATAGAAACTTGTTATTTAACACGTTTTATCCTGGCAAACGATAGTGCCATTTATTGCCGCAAATCAAAACAGGAAATTCCTTTCTATCCCGACACCACACTCGAATAACGAATAGCGAAACGACGCGACGGAAGAGCAAAAATAAATATAAAAAAAAAATGCCCCGTAAAAAAACGTCCTTATTTACTCTGCATCCTTATTGATGGTTTTGTTTTGCTTTGACGGTATTTTTATTTATCTTATTTATGGTTTATATGGAATGTCTTATACATATCTCATACCTGGCCACTAATGGAAGACCATATTGCAATGGCAACCGGCATCATCGTAGTCAACACGAAAAGCTTTGTACAAATTTCTCCACGTCCTTTACCAACGTTGTCAACTAGACACAATAAAAATACAAAAAAAAAAAATACAAAAAAAAAAGAAAAATAAAAGAAAATCTTTCCCACTCTTGATGGCATCCTGTTTACTTTTGCCATCCTTATAATATTTTGTTACTGCCCTCGCATCTTGTTGTTGTTGCCCTTATCTTCGACACTGACACTTCAGGACCCCGCTGCAGCGCATCTTGTACCTAGGATGTGCCTATTTGTTTTGTTTGGGATTTTCTCGACTTAAGATTTGTGTGTGCGCTAATGTGTGTGAGTGGGCTTTTCACTGCCTTTTCTGATTTCTTCGTTTCTGGTTTCATTTTTTTTATTTTTTTTTCTTTATCTTTTGTTTGTCTCTGTTGCTCTTTTGATTGTCCTTTTTTGTTCTTCCTTTTTTTTTTTTTGGTTTCTTTCGCTAGGCTTATGCTTTGCTCATTTTCTGGTGCTCACTTTTCTTTCTTATCCCTATTCATACTTACGCATATAATCGCCGCACTTAACATCTTCAGGCGGCCCTTGCTCTCTGCCGGCCTGCGAGAGCGGTAATAAATATTATGTTATCACATTTTATGAGGCGCAATTTTTTTATTGCCACAATCATCGCCCGCTCATGATTGTCATCGAGCCGTGGCGATATTTAGATGGTTGCCTTCAGATTTCCGGGGAGGGGGGGACCACCCAAAGAGGAAAGTAACATGGCAATTCGGAATTTATGGAATTTGATTCAATTTTACGGAAACGTGCAACGAGAATAGACTTGTCGAAAGATGAAAAGATTGCCTTGTAAAATGGATAACTATTCCTATCTGGACTTCTACTCAAATTGGATGCTTACCATATTTGCTTTTTATTTATTTTTTTTTTATTTTTTATTATCACACTTCTAGGGAAATTTGTGCCTTTTTAATGAAGATTCATTCAAGGAATTTTCCATAAATAAAGCATTTTAAATCAGAAGCTCACAATAAACATGCTATAGCTTCATCCTCTTGTTTCGAATTGAAATAAAATAGGAAATTCCTATTGGAAATCAAAAGCAAAAAATCTCAATAAAAAAAGTATAACAAAAAAGCAGCCAGGATGGAAGAACAAAATTGCAGAAAGCCGCCAATTTTCGAATTAAATTTTTAAACATTTCCGGTGGTGCAAAAAATCTGCCCTTGGCATAAAAATCGCTTTTATTTTTGGCTTAGCATGGAAAAGCCGCAAAAAAACAGCTCCGATTTAAAATTATTTAGTGCGGAAAATATAAACAAAGAAAATAACAGTGAAAAACCTGCATGAAAAAATGGCCATAAAGAACCATGCATACATTGTTTTTCTTTTACGGCGAATGAAGGTAAAACATGCATCATATGAGCTCCTAAAAGTGCAAATTTCAACCTTGCAAAGGAGACTTTTTGCAAGTCAAAATATAATAATTTGGACAGCGTTTTCATTTTGGTTGCTTACAAAGAAACTTAAAAAAAATAAATAAAATACAAAATAAAAATAAATTTAAAAGAAGAGAAACTAAAATTGCAGGAAATATGAATTCATATGGAAGAATTTGTTTTATCCGATTCCCATGTTGTGGCTCGAAAGTAGAAAATGGTGATGAAACGCGAGGGAAACTTTTAGAAAAAAAAATTATATTTATTTAAAGTTTCTATCTTTGCTGGGGATTCTCGTTTTATTTAACAAAACCTTGGTTAGTGTAAATAAAACCGTTCCAAGCCATTTTAATGCTACACTGAGCGAAATTTACCATGATTTTTTAAAAAGGCGCATTGTTATTCTCAGTCCTTTTGATTTTCGAGCAGAACAAAAATTTCAAAAGAAAAATGGTTGAGTCAACAACATTTTTGGTTGATTTAAAGGAAATATGATTAATTACATTTCTTTTCGTTCGGTATAATTCTCATTTGGTTTATAAAATAGGACATATAAGATGTATATTCATCTTAGAACTTTTTCAGCATTGCAAAAACAGTCACACGATAACGGAGTCACCAAATCGGATTAAGTCCATCCGATGGCTAGTTTTGGGGTTATGTTCAGCGGGGCCCTGTGGCCATTTGCTTTGAACGTTAAATAAATTTGTTTTGACATTTTTTCCTTTATGGGTATTTTAGAAAACCATTTTTTGTTTTTGAAAACTTATCTTGTCATTTCGTCAATTACGTCCGTGGTTAGTTCAACAAATTAAATTTAAATCCATTTTTGAAAATTATCCTGTCAATTCAACCTGAAATATGGTTGATTGAAAAGGAAAATCTTTATTTTTTTCAACAAGAAAAAATGTTAAAATTAAAAATATTCCTTGTTGCAGCCGTTTTGTATGTTTTTCCTATTGATTTAACCAGTTTTCTGATTGATTTTTTTCTCTGTGTAACTTAACCCGAATTGACCCATGGTTGCCATATGGCAACAGACAGTAGACATGCACAAAAATGATCCTAACGGGCATTCGAACGCAATAACAGCCTGCCCAGCGTTGCCATGTGGCAACAGGACATTGTAAGGATACAGGGAGCAGGAAAAAAAATATAATGATGCAGATTTTTTTCTTTATTCATAGGAAACACATATATGAAAAATCTTTTCAAAATTCGAGAAAAAATTTGCTCGGGTCAATTCGGGTTAATATGCTTTCCAGACGTACAACGAAATCTCGGGATTTCAGAACAAAATTCAAATCGCCTAGATTTCAAATGTCAAATTTGTTCTGAAATTTTCTGAAATCTCGAGATTTCGTTGTACGTCTGAATTGCATATAAAGGTCATTATAAATCCTGAGCATTCGTTTGCATTGATTTTTTCAAAGGATATAGCATTATAGTGCTTGGTTTTTTGATTGTTACATAAATCCTCCTAATATGACTATATATTGGGTGCATATCAGGTTGTGCTGTATACAGGTTGTTTTGTTCCCGAGTGGTTTTTTTGATAGGGTTGATAGAGGACGTCATTGTGAACAAAAAATCGTATGGCAGTTGGGTCGCAAATGAACCTTAAGGAATTATAAGGGAAAGAAAGAAATTTGCAGTTGTCTAAAAAAAAAATTTTCACTTCAAAACCTTGGATTTCAGGCAAAAAATTTTAACGCAGTTCGACTGAGAATTTTTTGGCCTTTCTGTGCGTATACAATTTTCTTATACTTTTTTGCAGTTAAAAAGAGTTTTTTGCCATCAAAGTGAAAATTTCGAAATTTTTTTTACATTTTTTGACTTTGGGACCCGTTTTGGTATGAAAAATGTCCTATTAACACATACTTTTCTCATTTTTTCCCGAATCTGCAGTAAATTTTTTTTTAAACGGTATTAAATGTGTCATACCTTATTTGTGGCTGAACCATTGAAAAAATGGGATTTAAAAACGAACTTGAAGCATTATAAATATCACTCAAAATTTTTGAGTCTTTTTGAACTCATAAATATGAGTGCGGAAGGAGTCAATTATGACTCTAATATGGGCTAATTCGGTATATGATTTCTGCCTCATATTGGTCGACATTCGCGTTCATCTTGGACTCCTAAGCGGGCTTTTTTTGGGCTCACACTCCGAACAGGGATTCATAAATGAATCGTTTAGGACTTCAAATGCTTGCTGGGTGTTAACTTATTGAGAAAGAAATTGAGAGACATACAGCCCGATTCTGAATATTCCCTGAGAATTCGTTCCTTTTCTCGAGACTAAAATTCTCCTTTTTAAATAGATAAGGTAAGGAAAATTATGGGTATGGGTCAAATACCCATTCCCCATCAAATATCTTCCCCAAAATATATAAAAAAGAAGAAGTTTACTCTCGAGAAAAGTAAATTCCCTAATCGGGCTGATAGTGCCTGAAAATATTGAAACGGGCGAAATTTCCGGCAGTCAGGAATTTTTTATCTTTATCTTTAACCATTTTGAAATATTAAAAAATGTATTAACCCATAACAATGGCTCATACGCATAATGATGAGATCACAACTTCTTCTCAGGTTTTTGAGCAATTGCTGCTTTGTTTAATATGCGAAAAGAAGAGAAAATTCACCTACGAACTTAATGTTCGGTATTTAAGTTTTATAAAACAAGAAAAATCTCGATTGACTCAATTCATAGATCCGTCGCATTTTTATACATACTAGCCAATGCTCTTCGCTTTTGATTGGGCACTCGATTTATCTACATATATACTGATTAATATATAGCTATGTCCACGAATATGCTGTGCCCGTGAGTAACAAAGTGGTTCTCTGCAGGTATAAATAAGGGACTGATAGAAAGGCACATACTATAGATAGACAATGAAACATCGATAAAAAGATCAAATTTTCCGGTGACGCAGCCCATTGTATCACTCTTCATACAAATAAATTTGACATTAAAAAATAAAAATTTCTTTTAACACTTATCATTGAAATGAGAAACATTTTCATTGAGTTTGCATATTTAAAGAGGATCACATTTAAGTGTATCATGAAATGTTTTATCTTTTCTTTTCAACCTCTAATCTGCTTTAGAGACTCGTGGTTCTTTCATTCCAATCTGATATTGATCCGAAACAATAAAATAATACTTAAAATACCCCCACATGTGCTTGTACATATGATATACCTATTTATGTAGCATATTCATGGCATTTAAAATGTAAAAGTAACTTTTAAAAAGCTCTTAAAATTCCGCTTTCATGAACAAACCGCCTTGTTGGCAATTATGTTCTTCTGTTACTTCATATGTTTGCATTGTTTCCACATAGTTTTCCTGGTATACAATATCCTAAAGCTCTTTCTATACCCAATCTGAGCAGGGTATATTAGTTTTATGCGGATCTTGTAACAGCTACATAACTAAGCTCCGCAGTTATATATACAAAAATATATATATTCTTGAACAGGATTGAAAACTGAATCGTTTTCAACATTTCCGTCGTCTGTCCCGCACGAAAAGTCAAAACATAGTGCGACAATATTTTTGGAACGCTTGGTATATCGAAGTCGGGCTTGACCGGCTTTAGCTTTCCTAATTGTTTTTTATTATTATTTATTTCTGTACATATCCACGTGCCTTCTCCGTAATAAGCTTTTTCACTTTGATTATTTTCAGGAAAGCATGCCGCCAGTCTCGATGGACGGCAACAAGGCGCTTCCAATGAAGGTAATTAAATATTGTAGTGAAATCGTTGAGGAACGTAGACAACTTGAGTTCGTAGTGATGGGAATGCCGAAAAGTTTCGATTTCATGAGAGAAGTGGCAACGAATTAGTCATTTTACTAGATGGATATCAAGAGATATTTTTATATTTCTTTTTCTAAAATATTAATTAAAAAATTACAAGAGACCGGAAACAAATTCCTTAAAGAGAGAATTCCATATGAGGAGAAAAAAAGGCACTAAAAATTAAAAAGCCTTCAAAAGATTCGCTATAGAGAGAAATTCGTTAAAGAGAGTGGCGACTGTACGGAGTCCTTAAATCCTTTCTTCCCCTTCACGAACAGTTTTCCCGACTTAAGAATTTGTATAGAATTTATTTTTAATTTTTTTATTTTTTATTTTAGAGTATTCCAGTCTTTAATTGGTTGAAAAACTGAAAATTCCATTTTCTTAGTACTACAGCCAATTTAAAAAACTTTTCATTTCAGATGCCGACATGCCGCGTTTTGCTGAGCCCATCTCGAATGTTACAGTTTCCGTAGGACGCGACGCATTGCTGGCGTGTGTGGTTGAAAATCTTAAAGGTTATAAGGTAAGTCCCTATTTTTGCCTATTATTTGACTAATGTAGTCAAAACTGGTATGCCAATATTCACTGCCACTTCTAAGGAATTGGAGACTCCGACTCTCCTTCGTAGACACTCATGCTTTCATATATTTTAAGGCTCGCTCTCATTGCCTAAAAGAAACTTTTCTTGTGGTTGTGGCATTAGCTAACGATTCACATCCAGTATAAGGCCGGCATTGGTCTCTAAAATAAGGTGGAAAGAAAAATCAATCCAATCCAAGTATCGACACAAAAGTTCGAAGCTATTAATTATTATTTTTTTTTTATTTATTTATTATTTTTTTTTTTGTAAAGTCATTATTCATATGAATGTCCAAACAATAAGTGACAAATTTATTTCGAAAAATTCATTAGTCATTTGTGTGTGGGGGGCTGAGACGTTAAAAGCTCTTTTGTATACTCACGCCTACATGTAATTTTTATTCCTAAGTCGATACATAAGTCGTTACTGAAAATTTTATGAGAGAATTAACAAAAGAATTTCCAGCGAGGTAGAGTTTGTAACACCCTCATTTAAAATATCTTATGTACCACCAAAACTTTGGCAGCCCTCAATAAAAAGAAACATCGTTAAGCTTAGCCCCCTTGGGCCACACCAGTAATTTCTAAGTAAACAACAAGTCTACTGCTATTCATGCTATAATAGAAACTACGAAGTACTGTCTTAATGAGTTCTTTTTAGAAAAACAAAGGAGTTTTTTCTCTGTTAAATATAGTAATGCCTGATAGTTTGTTTTCTTCGAATGATAATCAATTTTCAAGCTTCAAACTTAGTTATAACTATGCCTCGGAATTTGAATATGTAAAAAAATGAAAAAAAAATTCAAAAAAATATTCAAAAAATATTCAAAAAAATTCAAAAAAAAAATTCAAAATATTTAAAATATTCAAAAAATATTCTAAAAAATTCAAACAAAAATTCACAGACAAAAATTCCAAATTAGTTCGATTGGAAGCTTTTGCCTTTCGGAAATGACATTCAAATGAGTAGAGCTCTGAGTTTGAATATGTAAAAAAATGAAAAAGAAATTCAAAAAAATAAAAAAAAAAATTCAAAAAACTCAAAATATTCAAAAGTATTCAAAAAATATTCAAAAAATATTCCAAAAAAATTTAAAAAAATCAAACAAAAAGGCAAAATATTCAAAAAAAAATTACAGTAAAAAATTCCAAATTAGTTCGATTTAGGGCCATTTTCTAATCCTACTTTTAAACTTTATCTGCCAGTTAAATTCCAATTTCTTTGACTTATTAATCAAATTTGTATGAAATTATCATCAGGATAATTTAACTTACAGATAAAAAAAAGATAAGAAAACGGCCCTTAGTGTGCCTAATAAAATGTTGAATTGTCAAATTAAAAAAAAAAAAGCCTACTTCAGTGAATAAAATATTCAAAAAGCACAGTTAAATGCAAAAAAAATTAAAAAATTCAAAATATTCAATTGACCTATTCACAAGGTCTGCTAAAATCCCTTCTAATGTTCTAAAGCTGTCAAACTCCATATATAAAAAGCATATTAGAACATTAGAAGGGATTTTAGCAGCCTTTGTGAATAGCCTAAATAAATTCAAATAATTCAAAAAAAAAAATTCAAAATATTCAAAATCCGAGCTCTAGTTATAACACTAGCTTACAAATACTTAATTATTTTTGAATTTCTCAAGAAAATCTCAATGCAATTTTCCCATGGACTTCGACCTCCCTTGACTGTTAAAATATTCTCTTTCATTGCTGCTGGATCCCAATTTCTTATTTCTCCTTCTTTTGGAATAACCTAGAATTGAATATATCAAACAAAACATAACAGCTTAGAGGATAATCTGATATATTAGGTGTAGTAAAAATAAATCCATTATTTTTGCATTAAATTGAGGGCTTTATTTAAGATAGTTAGAATGACCCGATTTAGGTCAAATATGCGCCGTTTTGTTCGATAACTTGTTGCCATTTTAAAGGTAATTTCATTATGCCTCTCTCATAGAAGCCCTCGTTCCTATTGGCAAAAAATTGAGACAGTCGAATTTCAGAAGCCTCTCTTGAAGCGAATGTTTCACCAGCAAAATTGTTCGCCATGGACAGGAACAGATGGTAATCAGTTGGTGCCAGGTTCGGACTATAAGGTGGATGCAGAAGAACCTCCTAACCAAACTCCCGGAGCTTCTGGCGAGTCACTTTCGATGTGTGTGGCCTGGCGTTGTCCTGATGGAACACAATTCCTCTCCTATTGGCCAAAGCTGGCCGCTTATGGGCGATTGCTTCCTTCAGACGGTCCAATTGTTGACAGTAGAGTTCCGAGTTAAGAGTTTTGCCGTATGGGAGCAGCTCATAGTAGATAATTCCCTGCCAATCCCACCAAACACACAGCAAAACCTTCCTGGCCGTCAATCCTGGCTTGGCCACCGTTTCCGCCGGTTCACCGTGTTTCGACCACGACCGTTTTCGCTTGACGTTGTCGTAAGTGACCCACTTTTCATCACCAGTCACCAACCGCTTCAGAAATGGGTCGATTTTGTTGCGGTTCAGCAGCGATTCGCAGATGGAAATTCGGTCTATGAGGTTTTTTTTGCGTTAACTCGTGTGGCACCCATACATCGAGCTTCTTTGTGTATCCAGCCTTATTCAAATGGTTCCAAACGGTTTTTTGTGCAATCTTTAGCTCTTTTGCAATCGAAACAGTGCTAACATGACGGTCGGTCTCGATAATTTCCATGATTTTATCGACATTTTCGACAATTGGCCTTCCAGTGCGTGGTGCATCCTTGACATCGAAGTTACCGGAACGGAATCGACGAAACCAAAATTGCGCATGATTGGCTGTTACAGTATCAGGTCCATAAACGCTATTCACATTTTCAGCCGCCTGGCTTGCGTTTTCTCCCTTATCGAAGAAAAACTGTAAAATGTAGCGAATTTTCTCTTTGCTGATGTCCATCTTTGACAAGCTCTCAAACAAAACTGAATCAATCAATCAAAAAAGTGTCAAAAAAGCTTTTTTAGTAGGAACTGTCATCTTTCTAATGCCCCCTAGCGGAACACGATCGGACTTATACAACGCGAGATGCAGATAAATAACGCCATCTATTGGAAAAATGATGGATTTCTTTTTACTACACCTAATACTATATTGCATTACACTGCTATGCCGTCTATGTGACATTACCCGGATTTGGCTTTTGGAACAACTGTTTTTATTTTCAAAACAATCGACTTCAGAAATCAACCAACTTATCGGATGAACGTTTTGCTAAGCTACACCAGCAGGCAAGGGCGTAGCCAGGATCTGAATTAGGGGGGGCAAAAAAATTTATTAAATGAAAAATCAACACTTGTTGTTTTAAATAGTACTAGAAGACGATTTCAAAAAGGAATTCGAAAAAATCGTTAAAATCGCATCGACAATCGATCAATGTAAAGGCCGACTTAGCAATTTCAAAGGCCAAAACACAATTAGGCTGCCTGCAGACAACCGCTCGTCTGCTGGCAGCCTTGGTGTTCAACAATTGCGACTGAGAGTGTAGAAAATTTGAGTAGCTCTATAAATTTGTATGTGGTCTGTTATAACTCATTTAACAATTATTTAAAACAAAGTATGCGCAGAGTTTTATCAAAATACTAATTTTTATGTCGGCAAAAATTATTTTTCCAAATTATTGTTAAAATTTTTTTCTAGGCGTGCTCGTTTAAGTCTAGGGGGGGGCAAGCGCACCCCCCTTCCCCCCCTGCCTACGCCCATGCCAGCAGGTCTATATAGACTATATCTCAGAGCTTTCACTTTCACCTTTCCTTTTCCAGGAATTAAATCCAAAAGCGATTTGA
Source organism: Chlorops oryzae (assembly GCA_020466095.1). Classification (NCBI taxonomy): domain Eukaryota; kingdom Metazoa; phylum Arthropoda; class Insecta; order Diptera; family Chloropidae; genus Chlorops; species Chlorops oryzae. The sequence continues at coordinate 111,111,755 of CM035807.1, forward strand.
AAAGAAATCCACTTAATTAATGTAGTTTTCTGTATCAAATCTAATAAGTTCGACTTCATTGATAGCAGTCGGATAGATGTTCAATTAGATATTTTATTTTCTCATCTTATTTTCAAAAAATTTTTTTGACATATGGGGTATCAAATTAAAGGAAATCTAGCCAGAATTTTGAATAAAATAAAAAATTTGGACGTTATTTGAACACTTTTCATACCAAAATGGCTTCCAAAGTAAAACAAAAATTGAAAGTTTTTTTTTTCAGATTTTTTCACTTTGACCGTTTAATTTTCCCTCAATGGGTCAAATTTATACCATCAAATTAATTTTGCTTAAAAGCACATACAATTGACTTTCAAACTGCATTTAAGTTTTTTTTTTTTTTTTTTCTACGATGAACCATTTTCGTGGGAGAGTTATTTTTCTCGACTAACTGCCTAAAAACTTTAAGACCCTTTAACTCCTCACGGGTGCATTTGCGACCCCCTTTCCCATACGACTTTTTGTTAGTTCTGACCTCCTTTATCAGCTCCCAACCGGTTGACCTTCTCAAACC
>CM035807.1:111117307-111147307 GCA_020466095.1 Chlorops oryzae
GATTTCAACTTTAGTTATTTTGCTGTTTAGGTAAATGCAAAACATTTAATTTTCGGGTAGTTTTCGCTCTCGATCCTCTATAGTTCTTGAATATCCTTGAAAAAGGGGGTTTTTTTAGAGAAAATTTTTAAAAAATCATATCTAAGAAAACTATAAAGATAGAATGTTCATTCAAAAGCATATATATAGAAAATTACTCAGAAAGTATTACAAAAATTTTTTCGGTAATTTTGCAAAACCAATACATGCTTCCCGTGAAAGGATATTTTTCCATGACAATTTTTTTGTTGTTCGAGGTATGCTACTATTTTAATTAAAATTCTCGAAAATAGAGTTTTACACCAGGATTAAGTATGCTGGGTTTCAATACGCTCAGGCACCTGCAACATCCTTAAAAATGGCAAGTTAAAAAAAATGTTGCATACTTCTCGGGTTACCTGTGATTGGTATGCATCAATATGATTTTTCATGTGAATTTGTGTAACAAACAACAAAGAAAAATAAAAAATTGCTTAATCCTACAGAAAAATCTAACAACAGTCCAAATATTCCCTAATTCTACGGAAAAATTTTGAGAGCTGCACACGCTCTCTTCTCTATAAACGTCTATTTAAACGCCAATCACTACACCACGGCAGTCACCAACTAATGTGTAGCAAATGTCCGATTTTTGTTCAAGCAGCCAATGAGATTCAAGTATATGATTGCCATTCTTTCACGATGACATTGTCATCAAAAATGACATTTTGCCACCAAATAACCGCTGTGCGCCATCGAGGAAAAGCGGGCATTTTATTGTATTACTCCCCAATGGTGCGAACGGAAAGTGGTGCTAGAACATAAGTGTTGCTGGTATATATCCCAGCAGGCAAATATATCCAGCAGGACAAAAAACATTAGTGATTTCACTGGTGACATTGTCATGCATGCCAAATTTGAGGAGGGATGCTGAATCTGCTTGGCGTCACTAGAGTGACTTTTTCTAATCCCACGAAGACAAAGTCACCCAGGAAATCCCTGTCAGTTCGTGTACAAATGTCATACAGAGTGTCCTATGATTTGACATGCATACGTCACCGATTTTGTCAGGGGGACTTTTCCTGCTGGGTTGTGACAAGTCGGCGACTAGCTTGATGCTTTCTTTTCAAATAAATAGATCAGTTCTAAAAACAATCAAAACTAAGCCAAAATAGAGCAATTAAAAAATTTCCTTTTTTTTAAATTTGAAAACTTCAAACTCTTGAGAAAAAATCTCATTCAAAACTTTTTAAATAGCTTTTACCGGAAAATGAATAAAAAAAAGGATGGAAACAATCTATGCAAAAATGGCATATTATCAAAGAAACGGAACGTTTTAATTAAATACAAAAATAAATTTTCGAAAACAAGTTGTAAACTGATGAGCTCTGTTGATGTCATGAAAGTTTCGACATCCTTTGCGAATGAAGTGTATGTATATGTGTGTGTGTGTGTGTGTGTATCGCAGGATGTATGCAGATGATTCGGGGCATAAATAAAACAAGTAAGAAAGCTAAAGTCGGTCAAGCCCGACTTTGAAATACCCAGCGTCCCGACATTATGAGCGCACAATGTTTTGCTTCTCTATTTGTGGGCATGGCAGTGGGCGGGCCACATAAAATTTTTTCCTGCACCTTTCATTCGCCTTGGTGAACCTATGTTGCGAACTTGAAGCTTCTACGCCTTTTACTTCGGAAGTTACGAAAAATCTTCATTTGTGGGCGTGGCAGTGGGCAGGCCACATAAAATTTTTACCTACGCCTTTCATTCGCCTTGGTGAACCTAGTTGCGAATTTGAAGCTTTACGACTTTTACTTCGGAATTACGAAAAATTCTTCATTTGTGGGCGTAGCAGTCGGCGGGCCACAGAAAATTTTTTCCCTACACCTTTTATTCCTTGGTGAACCTATGTTGCGAATTTGAAGCTTCATACGCCTTTTACTTCGGAAGTTTGATAAGCCCTTATTTTTGGCTTATTTGTGGGCGTGGCTCGAGGCGGCGTCTTTTTTTCAAGAAATGTCTCTTTTTGTACTTAACCAAGCACATCAAAATCAATGGAATTATTTTTGAGTGGCTCGCAAGTTACAACATTTTACTGAAAACACACTAAATTCATTTTGTGGGCGTGGCAGTTGGCGGAACTCCCAGTTATAAATTAGGACATACTCGGATCCCGATATACCTGTGTGCCAAATTTCGACTTGATTGGTCCAGCCGTTTCGGAGGAGACACAATTTCGGAGACAAGTACGACGGACGATCAGCGGTGAGCAGAAAGTTCGACGGACAGACGGACATGTCAAATCATTATTTTTGATCCTGATCATTTTATATATATTTTTCTATATCTCCGAGCTTTATTCTCCTGTACAAGATTTGCACAAATGACAATTACCCCGCTTACGCTGGGTATAATGAGCAAACTAGAACAACAGCGCAACAATTTGTTGCAATAAACGATAACAACAAATCTCTCGGCAGACAAAAAAGGACACACCGAAAAAAAAACGGACTCGCACACACACAAAAAATCACGTTGAATCGTGCAATGAGAAATTTAATTGTGCAGCAGCAGGCTTTCTAGAGCGAACAAATTATAATTGCGAGCGACAGTAAAATTGATAATAACGAGTTTAACAAGCAGAAATAACAAATATACAAATTAAGTTTGCTTCGCCATTCTAAATTAGCCGACTCGAAAAATTTTACGGAATTATTATTGCATTTATTAATTTGAACAACAAAATTTGAACAAACTTTTTCCATTACGATTATTTAGTCGGTATTGCGATTATTTAAATGGGTGGCAACGAACACGAATGAAATGAAACTTTTCCGTGAAATGTGATCAATCATTGCTAACAAAAGTTCGCTTAGCGTTCTTAATATCCTATTTATTATGTACATACATATGTGTAGTATGACATTTCGGTAATGAATTCTAGGGTTAGGGCTAGGGTGTCGACTTTTTGGCTATCCTCTGAGTATAATCTTTCATTTAAAATTAAATTCATTTAAATCAAAAAGTAGCTTGAGATACAGTATAATTTAGGGACCGAAGCGGTTATGAGGAAAATTTAAAAATTAGAATGTGTATATAATGATTATTCTCTGGTCTTTATTTTTCAATTCTGACTCGTCAGCGCTGCATGAAAAACTCCGAGCATGGGTAGGTTAGGTTGGGTTAGATTATATAGGCTGCCCCTAGGGTGCACTTAGACCAGGTAGGTCCATTGTGATACCCGATCTCTTCTCAGAGATGAAATATATATGCATATTATACGGACATCCAACCTATTTAGCTCTTTCGATGAAGCTAGGTCTCGACTCAATGGGTCGATAAAACCAACTTCAGAAAGTGAGTTAAGAAAATAACCCCATAAAAATGTTTGCCATTTGCCTCGCAAGGGCCGGACAATGTAAGAGCAGGTGTTGAGGAGTTTCTTCCTTCTCCTCATGGCAACTGGCAACTTCTACAAAAATCGAAAGCTGTCGCTCCCAATCTTCTCGCGTTTAAACAATCTTTTCCCAATCAAACAGTGTCCAGTCAGTACCCCAACTAGCACCGAGAGACGACATTTAGCAGCTTACCGAGCTCCTCTGTTCTTCTCTGACTTACAAGAGGCCAGGTCTGCCTGGCCTTATTAGAAGTACTCATATTCTCCCACCTATATTTGTTTGCCAATTGGTCAATTATAAGACTCCAAGTAGCAAAAGGCATGTAAGCAGTTTCCATATGAAATGGAGCCAGTAATGCCGTACCACGTCTTGCAGGTTCGCCTGCTACGCAGTTACCAGGAATGTCACTGTGTCCTGGTATCCAGATTGTATATTGAACTGGAAGTATTCACTCATCATCCGTACCATACTCAAAAGGTGATTTTGAGTTTTTTCATCTGATTTGGGAAAAAATTGTTCGTCTTAGCTGTGGCAAAACTGTTTCAAGAAGTGCTCAGGTGCAGTTGACGTACTGCAAGAGTTTTTCCAGTTATCATTTTTCTATGTTTAAATCAAAAAAATTTCAAACAATTTCCACCATTTTGGAAGCTATGGTCGAGAAATCCTTAAAAGAGGTGAAAAAATCGGAAAATTGTTGAGATTTTTGCTATTTGTATGTAATAAACGTTGTTTTTTCGGGTTAGTTAATACTACAACCATTTTTAATGAGTCTCAGGCTAAATCTTTTTCATAGATAGGAAAATAAAATATCGAACGGGTAACTAGATATTAGCCATTAGTAATTGCGCAACTTAATTCTAGGCCACACTTTTTAAGATAGATTTAAAAGCGAAATTTCTACAATCTGACTAAACCGAATATACGAAAATTCAATTCTTTTAAGAGACCTCTAAACATCAATTTAAAAAATTGAAAGCGGTGTCCAAATTTTTCGATTTACTACATCATCTTTCGTTTGAGAGGGGGCATCTTCGAAATTCAACACTCTTTTTCACGTGTGAAACGCCCTGATATACTATAGAGCTATATTCAACAGATTCTTTGAGAAACTGCAGTCAAATTTTAGGTGATTAAATTTTACGTGTCGATTACACCGGCACATAAATTTTATACTCATGGTAGCAGTGTATTTTTCCCTATCTCCTTTAATCGCCAACATCCCTTAAAAACTTAAATCTCTAAAAAGCTTTTTGCTGTCATTTGTAAAGCTGTTTCAGTCATTTTATTTGTTTCCACAAAACGCTTAAAGTACCTTTTCCCAATTATTTCGAATTTTGCTTCAAACTAATATTCCCAATCGTTATTTTTTGTTTGTTTGTACTTGTATTTGTTCGTCGCATTTCTTCGTTCAGCTTAAATCAAAAAGCTTTTATGAAAAAATGCAAAAAAAAAAAAAAAAGAAAAAAACCCAAAACAGTATCAATTAGTTAATGCCATATCCACAAAAACAATTCCCACTACGCGAAAGCAAATCGAAGAAAAAAAATCTCCTTCCATGGAAGCTAAAAGTTTTTGGTTTAATTTCTCAATGCTTTACGAATCCGCTTAATTAAAACCATTCTACGTCCATTTGAAATAAAGTCTTAATATAACGTGAAACTTGGAACATAATAGCCAAATAATTCGAAGAAGAAGAAGAGGACAGAAGAAGAAGAGGAAAAAGAAAAGAAAAGAGAGAAAGAAAAAAGTACAGCGAAGAAAATTAAATAAAAAACCGAAAATGGCACAAAAACTTTTCTCATTAATCTGCGCTATGTGCGAGAACAGTCGACGCGAACAGGAACGAACGAGTCGTCTTCTTCGTCGGTGCGAGCTAAAAGTCAAAGAAGGATCAAAATGAAAGCCAAAAAACACCATAATGCCGGAAACGAATGAAACAATAACTCAAGCTTCGAGCATGTGACGAGCGAATTGAAAAAATAAAAAGTGCAAAGGTGCCGACCCGAACATAGGTACACAAGGAATCAGCATGATTTATCGAGGAAAGTGTGACGGCGTTTCATGACATTTTCCTCTGTTGTTTGGGAGATCGTCGTAATCCTTTGAATTAATATACGATATCATACGATAAGAATTATAGTCAAAGGAAATTGGACTTTTCTAATTGGACTTTATGCAATTCGAGGAAGCCAAATTACAGATTTCATTCTGCAAGATTTTTTTCGAAAAGCGCTTAAAAATATTAACCGAGAAGACATGTCAAAACACGAAGCCAGCCTTATTAACTGCCTTAGGAAAAATACAAAAAAATAATAAAAAAAAATAAAAACATTCGATTCTTCGAAGAAAAAAAAAAAATCATCAAACTTTCTGAATCAAATCCCAAAGGAAAAGTTTTTCTCGCGCGGCGGCGGCAAATCGGACGAGACTTTCTCGAAAAGATTCTTGATAGATACACGTGCGTGTTCGTGTGAGCAAATTTATGGACTCCCCAAATACGAGTTTTTAATACTCTTTTCGTTCCGCTGAGTCATGTGTCATGTTGGCACGCAAATATATAATTTCCTCAATATTTTTTCAATTCATTTTTTTTTCGTTGCTCTGTTGGCGCTCAACTTCTTGCTCCATTGCGACTGTCTTTAGAGCTGAAATAAGGCCAAAAAGTTGTTAGTTTTTTCCGTGTTTTCTGCACTCGATTTTTTTTTTTCTTTTTCTTTTGTGCGATTGTTTTCTTTGAGTATGCTTTTGTTTAGACAATGTCAAATGAGAAAAGGTAAGGGGCATAAGGATCAGGTTTCCTTCATGAAGGAATTTGTCTTTTGAAATGTGATTTTGATTCTTTCCATTTGGATATGTTTTTTTCTTTTTATTTTATTGAACAAACAATGGCGTTTTTTATGTGCCCATAATTCTTTCTCTTACTATCATTATTATTATTTTTTTTTTAACATATTCCTTCGTTCATGGAATGTCATTTATTGCCTTATGAATTTGTGAGCGCAGAGTTTGAGTTCGGTTTCCTTTTATTTAAGCAAAAAATTAATCGAAAAAAAGCAACCCTTTTAAACACTTTAAATTTGCATCGAATTTAAATGAATTTCACTCTCGCTTTTCCAGATACTTCACGAGCCGGCGATAAATTCGAAACGACCTCAGCCGTTAATGGTTATATGAAATTCATGAAATTGAAAATACGCTCCGTGGGGCCAAATGATTTTGGCACTTATCGCTGTGTTGCCAAGAATTCATTGGGCGAGACCGATGGAAACATTAAACTTGATGGTGAGTTGTTAAGCTTCCAAAGCTCTATGCTAAATTTTGTTAACTCGTCTGGACGTTCGTTCGCTTTACAAGAATGGAGTTTTCGCTTTTTTTTTTAAGCCCTTAAGCTGTCTGCACTCGAGATAAAATCAATGTTCCATAAGAAGACAAATTGAAAAGGCAAATATCAAAGCTTACAAATCGTTCATCCTTAGCTTTCAATTTTATTTGAATATTTGATTTGACAGAGAGAGAACATTGCTGAAATGATAGGTCATTTCATGGAGCAAAAAGTTACTTAAGCCGGCGGCTGAACAGTTTTCACTTTAATTAATTTCAAAATAAATCCTCTTAATTTCAGAAATGCCAGCGCCAACGACTTCTGTCATTTCGGAAATAGCTCTGTGGAATCGAACAATCGGTGAGTTCTTTTTTTGATATGATTTTTAAAGAGTTCATTAAGATTTTTATTTTGGGGAAAAACTTATTATTATTATTACTTACTATTATTTATTTTTTATTTTTTTATTTTTTCTTGAATTTTTAATTTTGTTAAGCACCCGCATGAATAGGTAATTGTTTATGATTGAGTAAAGAGTCACATATTTATCCATAGAATGCTTGCATACATCGACTTTTTCCCATTCTCTTCACTTTGTAAATATTCTTCAAATTCAAAGCAGCGAAGTTCATTAGTTGCATCTTGTTATTAAAATAGATTTCACAGTCTCAATTTTCATTGGGGACTTTTCATTAGTCCATACATTATTTTAAATAGAAAGTACCCTTTCAGTTGGGGCATTTGAACCCGGTTAGCTCAAATAAAATTTAATTATTGTCAGTAATTGACTGCCGTAGTTAGAATCTTTTTGATTTGCATGGCCAAGAAGAGCAGAATAAAAACAGAACATTTTTGCTATTTTCCACAAAAAAAAAATACGCAGAACAAGCGCCTAAAAACAAAACTCCTCTGCTAATGTGCAAAAAAAATTATTGTGCTGTAATGTGCCCAGTTTGTGCTATCATTTTTTTCGGGAAATTCCAAAAAGTGCAAGCTAACTTGACTCGAAAAAAAGGACCTCCTCATAAAAATGGCATCCCTTGAGGAAATTTTTTTTTTGAAACGGCACATGATAGCACAAACTGGGCACATTACAGCACAATAATTTTTTTGGGGAAATTCCAAAAAGTGCAAGCTAACTTGACTCGAAAAAAGGACCTCCTCACAAAAATGGCATCCCTTGAGGAATTTTTTTCTTTTTGAAACGGCACATGATAGCACAAACTAGGCACATTACAGCACAATAATTTTTTTGGGGAAATTCCAAAAAGTGCAAGCTAACTTGATGCACATCCTCTGCTAAAAACGGTTATGATGGTCACCGTAGTTATAGATAAAGCAACGATTAATTTAATGAATGTATTTTTTAATAATTCTAAATTCCATTAAGCCGCCTTCAATTAAAAAAAAAATATTTTTCTAATAGACGCATTGGCAACAAACAGCCATAAAGTATGCTAAAAAAATATTTTTTCATTTTCTTACTGTTACAATAGTTAAAATTATTTTCTTCTGAGGACATCTCCGGCCTATTAAATACAAAAAAAGTATTTTAAAAATCTTTACTCAAGAATTTTTTAAATTGATTTTTGAATAGGAAAAAAAAAAACAGAAATTTATATTTCAGCTTTTTCGAGCAGAGCTCCAGAATTCTTCATCCGATTTCAACAAATTGTCTTCCAAATTAAAGAAAATTAACCCCTCTAACAAGTTTTTTTTTACATAGTTCTAAAATAGATCAAGAAATTGAGATGCTGAAGACCTTTAAACCTTAAAAAAACTATTATTTTGAAAGAGAATTCATCAAATTTTTTCCTTTTCTTTCTATTGGCATCTAAGAAATCATTTTTTTTTTTTTTGAATTTTTTATTGAAAGAAGTCTCCCTACCAAACAAAAAAAGATATTCATTTCCAAAATCTATGAATAAATGGCTAATTTGTCATACTGGCGAGGGAGTAAAAACAAAATAAGCATTGAAAATTACAAATTAAAGCTTTATCGCAAAAATTCGTTGCATACTTTAAGGCTTAAATGTGTGATTTTCATTGCTAACATTGCCTTTATTCTGTCAACCATAAAATAATGCATTTAGATGTCCTGAAAAAAGAAAAATTAATTATTTTTAAATTAGTGTCGTTAACTGATCAGCAAGGCAACCAAAAATGATAAGCCCTAAAAGTATGCACGTCAATATTTAAGAAAAAATTAAATGAATTTATAGACATTTGCCTGAGGATCTTACATCAAGATTTTTCATAATCCACGAGTTTCCATCATAATCCTCTGAAGGTGTCTGTAAATAGGCGTATTTTTAAGGAAACATTTCCAGCGTCTCAAAATATTCAAATGTATATTTTTAGGGCTCAATTTAAATATTTGTGGTTGCCCTGCTTAACAGCATCTTCATCGTTCTCCCATTCACAATTTTCATGACATAAAATTCGAACTCCATTTAACCAAAATAGGCACCGTTAAGCTCTGTAATGCAATTTTCTTTTAATTTGAAAAGCTTTTAGTTCCTTTAAAGAGTAAGAAAAGGACAGAAAAAAGAGAAAAAAAAAATAAATAAATTCAATGAAATGCAGGATATGCTTTCAATTTGTTATGCTTCAATTATGCACTTTATTCCTAAGCATTTTACTGAACATTTTATCCACATATTTTACTCATTATGCTTGTGCTTCAAAATCTTTTCATACTTTTAAGTCATTGTTCAGAAAAAGAAAAATATGCTCTCCGTTGTTTTTTTTTTTTTTTTATTTTTTATTTGCTTTAAAACATCATATTTTCCTTTTTATTGTTTGCCCTAACGAATCCGGTTGAAAGATTATGAAATGCAAAATAAGAATAATAAGCAAAAAAAAAATATATTTAAAAAAAACACAAAAAAGGAAGCATAACTCTTGGCGTTTCAATTATCCGCTTAGTTGTTGGCTCTCTTTACTGACAGACAGAGCACGAACATAATAAAAATGCAAATAAAATTTCAAAATTAATGCCTCCTTTATGCAATTTTCTCTATTTTTCTGCTTATAATTTATACCGTTTCCCTCTCTTTCTCTTCACCTGGTCTTCTTTCTTCTTTCTTCTATCACTCTTCCTGTTCAACGTGCGGCCGCCGTTTTCTCTTGCGAATTATATTCCTACGCTATTCAACCGACCGAACAACTTGAACCTGCTCATCTACGTTGTCTACATCATAACAAAATACCGGACTGAATCCGATGGGAAACTACCTTAATCCGCTCACTTTCATGGCGTTTGGCGGTCCTTCAACTTCCTGTAAATTTTATTGGACACACGAAACACGTTGTCGTCTTCTCTTTGCGCAATATTGTCGGGTGCTATTTGTTGTTGCTGTTCTTGTTTTTCGGTGTTGTTATTTTGCCGTTGTTTTCCTTTGGACGGATACGACCATTTTCAACTCTCACACAAAACCAACAAAATAAAAAATAAAATAAAAATAAAAAAATAAAATAAAAATAAATCCGGTAATCCTTCGTGAAAAAGATGGGAAACGTCGCAATCGCAATAAATTCGACTTGAACGCTTTACCTGATTATGGTGTTGAAGAGTGGCGCGATGGTGCTGGTAAGACCTACACATATATATATGTGCATCTATATAATTGTATATGTATATTTATGTCGTAAATTTCTGATTTTATTATATTTTAATAGCTGTCTTCATCCATCAGAAAAACAAAGTAGGGTTGAAGCCACAGAATTGAGTTCCATTGCGGATTTTTGTTTGGTTCTCTCTTTTTTTTTTTGTGGTAATTTTTCACTTCTTCTTCTTATCGTTCTTCTTCCTGACCAATGGGATGACAAATCTAATTCCAAGAAAATTTTAATTCATTTCGAAGAAGTTGAACTTTTCCTTAATTGCTCTTTGGATTTCATGTCCTTTTCTTCGCATTTCTGTTTGGCGTTTATGAGTGAGTATGATTGCTTTCCAATCCATTGCCGAGTGCGGAGGATTATTTAGAGTTTAATTATGCTTTCAGCCAACATTTACAATTGAAAAGAATCTTAACGTCGGCACCTCCCTTCCTTAAGGGGGTGGAGGGGGGACTTAATTCAAAGAACTGTGAGCGTTGGCTGCCACGGCTACGAAGGAAATTGAATTAAAACGAAAATATGAAAATTGCATTTAAAAGATTTTCAGAGGTGAAAGGTGGAGGGCATTCGAGGCAATTTTATGATAGCTTGAAGGGATTTTTCCATAGAACAACAAATGCCTAAGTCTTTTGACTAAGTTTCTTGGTGATGTTTTGATGAATTCGCTACTCTATAGCCTATCATTTAGTAATAAAGATTTCGTCTAATCGGGCCTTATATTATTGTTGTCGGAAATCAACCTCGTTTTTTGACTTGCTTAGCGTGATCCGTTATAATCTTCCAGTCGTCTTGGCTTTCTATCATATTAAAGGCACAAAGAATGACCACACCATGAAGTAATGGCATGATGCTTCGTACCAGGATGGATCAGGGATTGAAATCGCGTAGTTTCTAGTGCGTGCAGGCCTCACATGAATCTGATGATGCGGTTAGGAATTTCCTTCCTGTTGCAAAGAAAAAATTAATTGCACAAATTAGAAATGCCATTCTAATTTATCGAAGTCGAGACTACATATTATCCTGCTTATGATCAATGTCATAAGATAATTCGGTGCTCAGTTTTATAAATTTTATCGGTGTCTTTTTTAAGCTTTCGCATTCCTTTGTCCTTCATTTCTTGTCCTTTATTTCTTGTTGATTATTTTTATTTAATTTGTAATGGATTTTTTTTTTTGTTCTATGCTTTGCTCAATAGAACTTCGTTAATCAATTTTCCGTTTTCCGTCAATCTTTTTTTGCTCTTATTCGACCATAAAGAAAAAAAGCTTTAGTCAATCAATGGAGTTTTAAAAGAGTGCAAGGCGCTTGGTAAATTTTTCTATTTTCCCAACTATTTTTCTATTCTTCCTTTCCGCCGTGAGCTGGCATTTTTTTTTTATGAATAAGCTCATCTCAAACTTGGAAAAAAGAAACTGTTGTAGAGCACTTTTCTTTCTGACGTAGATAAATTGTATAAAAGAGAAGATTTTTTTTTTTGCTGAAAAATATGAGAGATTGAATAAAATTCTTAAATAAATTATGCGAAGGTAAAAATTTATTTGAAAGAAAGAAAAAAGTGAAGCTTCAATGGAAGCTTTTTCGGTCTTTTCTATAATTTTGTTAGGGAAAACTTTATATTTTTATCAAATTTCCAACTTAAAGCACTCATAGATTTTTGCCCAATATTGCCACCTTGAGTTGTATTTTTTTCAGAACAATAAGTACAACCAAAAAATGTTTCTATATTATTAATTCCCAGTGAAACTTTTGTAGGTGTAAAGAGGGATCTACCAGGCAAACATTTGGATTCTAAAACGAGTCATTTGTGAATCCTTAATTGGAGTGTGAGTCCCCAAAATGAGCCCGTTTAGGAGGACTCCGAAACGAACGTGTTTCCCTCCTTGCGAAGGTCTTCCTATATGGGTCCGAAATCATATAGCCCAGGAGCCCTTATTAGAGTCATAGATGACTCCTTCCGCACTCATATTTATGAATTTAAAAGGACTCAAAAAATTTGAGTGATATTTATAATCGGAAAAACCCCTTTTCTCGTACTTATAATTTCAAATATTTTTTTAAATGTGTATTTCTCGGCCCTGTGTGACATTTGAACCCACCCAGCGGAAAATGTCCCCCCTGACATCATCAATGAAGTGAAAACTCTCTTCTTTGTCTTCTCTTTAAATATTTCGCAAATTTTTAAAAATCTATTTTTAACAATTTTTGTTCGACTCGACCAGGGATCAAACCCGCGATCTTCGGATTCTAAGTTGAGCACTCATCCACTATGCCACTTCATGCTAACTCTCAACTGACGTTTAAACCTTTTTGAAATTTCAGTAGCCAATGAGATCCAAGCATATTAACATCACCCCTCTACGATGACATGTCCCCCAAGGTGTCATGCATGAAACTGTCACCTATATGTCATTGATGATGTCACTTTTCCAGGAGATAAAATTCTCGCTTTCTAGTCATGTGCTCACTAGGGCGTTTCAGACCAGAAAAAATTTGTTGAAATTCGAAGACGGCGGGGTCTAAAAAGAAAGTTTAGACAAAAAGAAAAATTTTGGCATAATTTTAAATTTTTTTCATTGAGGTTTAGAGGTTGCTAAAATGCATTAAAGGCAAAAATTCAGTCAATTACAAAAACAAATTTATATGCAAAAACATTTTTTCGAATCGCTTAAACATATTATGAATCAATTGATCGGTAGAACATAGAACTCTTCCCGGAAAAACCATCAATAGAAATCAATTTTTTTTATTTTTTGCCCCTAAAAGTATACAAAAAATGTTAAGAATCTGTCAAATCGGAAAATCTAAATTAAAAAATAAATTAAATAAAATTTTTGAAGCTCTCTTTAAGGCGTTTTTTGACGAAAATTCAAGCCATTTTAGCGACTTCTAAACCTTGATCCAAACTATTTTTAATCATGCCTGAATTTTTGTTAGTACCTTATCTTCCTTTTCTCCACGTCTGAAACGCCCTAGTGCTCACCCATCGACACCGTTTTTGCCAAATCGAAATTTTTGAATTTTATTTAATTTTCCTTTTTTTCTACATATTTCTGCCTCATTTCGGACTCACATTTCTGAGCACTGCGAATAGTTATGTTAGCTGGGTATTCAGGATTTTTGAACCTTTTGGCAATCTTAAGCAAGAGAAACGGCTCCTGATAGTCCAAACTGCCAATGTACGTCAAAAATAAAAAATAATTTATATCAAAATACCAAAATTAATTTAAAATTATTACAACTGTGATTTTGAGTCGTTAGATTCGTTGTTATTTTTAATAATGTCGACATACAACTGATTTAAATTTTTACAACTAAAAACAGTCTTATTGTAAATGACAATAGGGACATTTATATTATTTTATTTATAATATTTTTTTAAACAATTTACCCTGTTAAATCTTTAATTGAAATGAAAATGGAAAACTCTTAAACCGAACCGAGCTTGAACCATTTGAAGTGTAATTGGTTTTTTAAAAAAAACAAAAAAAAATATTAAAAAAAATCCGGACTGAATAAATATTTTGGAAGATAGCACTTGTTAAAGCAAACCACAATTTTTTTTTCGGCAGCATTTTGAATGGAATTTTGTGACCTATTAAAAAACTATTGGAATTTCTCGTCGATCGAATTTCAAACTCAATAGCCTTTTTTTTTTTTTTTTTTTTATACACGCAAATGTCCGTTGCCTTTTTTCCGGGCTACTGCATGACACAATGTCACTGTCAATCAAATATTTCAATAAGGTTTAGAGCGAATGCCGATGAATAAATAAAGCGAAAATGGCGAACGAGAGCATCGGAAACGTTTCGAGCACAATTCGCGATTGATGGCATATTTATTGGCGCAGCAACTTCTTCACAAAAAAAAGCAAAAATAAATAAATAAACCGTAAAAATAAAACGATGAGTGTCACAAAAAAAAGTGCAAAATTAATTCATACACACGGAAAGTCAATTATGAGCTTTAGTTGATAACACAAACGACAAGTCAGACAATCACATGACCACATTAAATTAAAGAAGGTAGTGGATTCAAAATAGAAAATCCATAGATATTTATTATTTTATTTTATTTCATTTATTTTGACAAGCTTCAACGCCACTTTAGACTTCAACTTTTCGGTGGAACATGGCTTTTGTGGCTTCAATTTTGGTTGCGTTGCGAAATTTCAACATTTTTTTTTTTCGATGCCATCGAAACGTGATTTGCATGCAATATTCTTTCATTGCTTCACCGCTGGATGAATGAATGCGTAATGGTAGACTGTCAACACGTTCACGGAACGTGCATTGACATCGGCGACTGGTGTGTTTGTCGACTCTCCCCCCACCACCCACTCCTTGCCACCTCGCTTCAATTTAAAACGATATCCAAAACCATTCGCTGCCGGCATAACCGCAATTTATTTTGATTGCATTTTAGCAATTCATCAAAACTGCATGAACCCAAGGTGGGGAGCTAGCCAATGCCCAAATGCCATCAGGCATTTAATGGTTTTATTTTATTTTTATTTTATTTTAATTTTTTTATTTTATTTTATTTATTTTTTAAGTGTGCCAATATGGGCGATTTTTCAATATTTTCCAAGCAATTATGCCTAAAGGAAAGTTTGATGGCTGCTTTTATTTATCTATTCCAGTATTGCTCCAGTATAACAAATGCCGATATAACGATCTTTTTGATATAAAGAAACGAGTCCGTTATATTGGAGCACCACCGTATTTTGTATCCCCAATTAAAAATTGGTTTTTCGAATTCTATTCTTCGAAATTCTATTCTTCGAAATTTTTTGCTGTTGGATTGGAACTTACTCCTGTTATTTATTGATTTTTTTTTCTTTCCCATTTTGATGCTTGAGTCGCCCTTTTAATGGCAACTTGCCAAGGTTCCACTCCTCTTGAAGTTGATGTTGCTGTTGCTGTTGATGTGCAAAATGCACGGACGGCGGAAATGCGGTTGCTAACGAACTTTTTTGGCTATCGTACAGTTGATTGTGAGAATTGTGAAAAACCGGAAAATATGCTTCAGTTAGACAGAAAGCCGGACGGACTTGCTGACAATTGAACGAGCAATATTTGCAAGAGTATTCTGTAAATTTTTTATTCCCATTTATTCGCATCATGTGCACGTAGTCGTAGTCCTGGCCACATAATAAGACTATTAATTTCGAGAATGCATATTCATTTAACATGGATGGTTGTGCATCATCGAGTTGAATGGTATTTTTAAGCTCGCTTTCAATATACTTATCATCGAACGAAATCGGAAGGGACCAGCTTTAGCTCATGTTCTTTAATTCATTGTTATTTATGTTTGCTCCTTTTTTTTGCCTCCACTTTTTTCCCCCAATTTTTTGGGTAGTTGCATTGAATGTTGTTACTCATTGAAGCGCGCGAGTTGCCTGCATCCTGTTGAGCGGAAAATTTTCAATTAATGTTTCTTTTTTTTTGCTTTGCTTTTGGTAATACATATCTTCCATGTCTGGTTGCGAAATTTCGCAAATTATTCAGGTTTGCACGTACGTTGCATCTGAATATTGCTGTCCACATTTTTGCGACTGTCCATTGCAATGTAGCCATATTTTTTTCAATTTAACATAAGCTGCCCATCATCGAAGCTGTCTACGTTTTGATACCGAGAGCATAGCGTATTGCTCGCTGTTTTCCTTAACCCTCTAATTCCTGGCTCCGTCTCTAGACGGACTTTTTTCGAACAAATTACCAAAAAAAAAACTTATAATAATAATTTCAGATTCATGTTTCTCTACCCAAAATTAGTCTATATGAACTTTTCATTGAAAAAAAAAAAAAAAATTGTGGCATTAGAGGGTTAACGCATGCTGATACACAGCACCCCCTCCTTCCTGTTACTTTTCGCTTGCACGAAAAATCGAAATGTATTCTAATGGCATTATCGTTTTAAGCACTGGGCTTGCCTGTCGTATACGCAACGTTTTTCCTCACATATAAAATACAACATCCATACGACGCATAGTACCGTACGTTGCTATTCGAAATGCTGCTCGTTCGTTCGTTCGTTCGTTCATATCAACGCACGTGAGTTCGTCATCGTTGTCATGATTATCATCAGCCCATTTGGTTGCTATGGACATAATCAATTTTATGATTTTACAGGCTTTACAGGCGCTGTTGAAAGGTTGTTGACATAAATGAAATTATTGCTGATCGGCCGGCGAAGTGTGAAGAGTGCGAGTTCGTGTGGCAGTTTTATATGATGCCCACGATGATGATGCCATCTAGAATGTAAATGTTATTAGAAACAATTTAATTATAAATAGATTTTCGTAAACAATTTTCGATGCCAAAACAATATCATCGGGTGCGGCGGTATTTTAAGATTTTAATCCACTGCAATGAATGAAAAGACAAAAGATTGCGACATTTTAAGTCATCGTTAACATCACAAAATAACATCAATCAATCATAATCTATTGGGGGGGCGATAGAAAATTGTGGAGAATGAAACAGCTTTTTCTTTTGACACCCTTGTCCATCATTTATCAAACTTATAACCTCAATTGACCCAACTCATTTCTCTCCTCATATCGTATCGTTTCGATCGCATCGTATCGTAGTTTGGTCCGTGTTCTTCGGTGCCAATGAGATGCTGTCTGAGTCGATGGAAACATTTATGACTTAGGTTCAAGAGCCCCATCATGTGTAAGCGGTTTTTAGATCGGGTTCCATCCCTCAAGTCCGTTAATAGCCCGTTTCATCTTCGTATGGAAATAGTAAAATCATGATTGTGCGGCCATCGGAGTTAAATTTAATGGCAATATTTTATGGCAAAGCCAAGCGATGCGAAGTGATTTTCAATGAATTTATGTGAATTTAAGAATCCAATTAAAATGTATGCTCGAATGGGTGTTCCACTTGAGTAATTGGAAATAGGGCATTCTTTCATGCATTAAGCAATAAAAAACCAAAAGAGTTATTTCAAATAGCAATTTTACGTTTCATGCCCTTAAATTGCCCCCATTTTGAATAGACATTAATGCCCTTTATTCTATGGATTCGGTGAATCGGATGCGGGATCACTGAAAATGATAAACTGACGATTCGATGGTACCCAAATCAAAACGATATGTTTGACTCACATAATTTTGAGGTTTAATCCATTGGTTTATTACTACAACAATTTGTTCAATTTAGCATTCTCGATTGTGTGATGTCCGAACAAATAGAGCGCGAACGAAATAAAAGCGAAATCAGTTTTCTTCGTATCTCTGTGACTTTCATTATCACTACATTTCCATTCATTTACAACGTATCGAGCGTGTGTATTCTTGTGCTAAATTGTGCTATTAAATATTGATGTGTAAATCCGTCAAGATTAGTGAACTTGAGGACTCCCATCAAAACCGATAGAGCCATGTCCAGCTGTCTCTCAAGAGCACTCAAATGGAAATGTGGTCAATCCGCGCCCATCTACAGATGTATCGAATCCATTGAAACTTAAACCAGCTTAAGTGCTCGTAAGCGGTTTTTACGAAGAAAAAATAAAAAGCAAAAAAAATAAAAAATAAGAAAATAAAAATAAAATTGCAATAAATTCAGACTGCTGACGGACAAGGCGTGTCCTTGGCTGTGAGATTTCAACATGAAGCTTGACAGTTAAGTTGTCTGAAAGAGCAAAGCTTGTCGCGTCATAAATCCCGTCTGCCTGTTGTCAGTTTACCCAATTTTTCCATCATTTCTTATTTGAATTTCAATGTCTTTTTCGATGTCAAAATGTCAAGAATTCCATCATTTACTCATTACATTGTGTGACATTAAATTGACAGATAAATCAATATTTACGTTGTGCTTTTACTTTTCGTCTTTCGCCATTTCGGAATTCGTCGTTTCCAGTTTTTATGTCCAACTAGCTTTCGGTCGGGGTATATTAGTTTTGTGTGGATGTTGTAACAGCTAGAACTAAGGAACATATACTAGAGTTGCAATGGATATCCGACCCTTATCCGGTGTCCGACATATCCGGCATTAAATTTAGCATCCGGCCGGATAACGGCGTTCAAATGGCTTTAAAACCAACAAATATATTTTAAAAATTAACTATCCGGCAGCCGGATACACCAAGGATGATAGATTATAAGCAGGGCTTGGATTTATAAATTTAAAGCATACTTTATGGGGCAAAAATTATTCTTACCAACATCTTGCGAATAAGTTAAGCAAAGTTGAACTTCAAATCGCTTTTTTAACTACAAGAAAAATTCATATTAAAGTTAAAAATCGATTTTAATCTTGAATTTATGCGAGTTGAACGAAATTTTTACTCCATAAAGTATGCTTTAAATTTATAAAAGCAACAAAATCCGAGCCTTGATTATAAGGTTACGACAATCAGAGTTCAAAATTTCATTCTTCTGCGCATGCACACTTGTGACGTAGCGTTAAAATCATTCTGATTGGTTGAAATTATTGAAAATTTTTGACAGATGAAAATTTTCAAGGCAAAAAATTTAAATTAAAGAATTTATGTGCTTACAGCGTTGCCACTGACTTTCGAAAAATATACTACCAATTAAAATCTTTCACAAAACATGCTTTTTACATACTTACATCGTCCTTAAAATAAGAGATTCTTGTAAAATAACCAATTTAAAAAAAAAGAAACATTTAATAACTTGAAATAAATTGAAAAAAAAAATTTTTTTTTTTTAAATTTACACAACTTTGTGGCAGCACCAATAAAAATGTCACAAGTGCTCGAATAAAAGTAAAATCTGCGCATGTCGTAATCTTATATTCTATCATTCTTGGGATACACTATCCGTTTCAAAGTTAGCATATACCTACATATATTTTTGATAAGACTCAATAGCTGAGATGATTTAGCGACTATGATCAGATCTCTCTCCGATGTGTCAGAACCAATCAAGTCGAAATTTAGTACGTACATGGGTATCTTAGGCCCAGAGGATGATCGTTATTCGCTGTCAAGACCACAACTATAAATTGTTCTTACCCCCCGTAAGGAAAGGAGTGAAGTTTCACAAAAACTGATCAAGGGCGTAGCGAAAGAAAGAGTGCTTTGTTTGCGCTTATATTTGCCACAGTGGTATATTGAGCTATTATAAGACATTAACCGAAAAAAAAATTTGGGGGAGCAAGAAGAAGTTTAAAGAGTTTTGGACCAAAAACCCAAAAAATCCGAAAAATTCATGAGTCGTTCGATGAAATTCAAGATAAGTAAAATTTATTTATATTTTCAGAATATTAGTCTTTGAAACAGTTCATAAAAATATTTGGTACTTTAAAAATCTTAACGTTTTCAAAAAACTGATTACAACTAGTCCTTTTTGGACCAGTTTGTAACTAGACCCAAACTAGACTAGTTGTAACCAGTTTTTTCAAAAAATCTTAACGTTTTCAAAAAACTGATTACAACTAGTCCTTTTTGGACCAGTTTGGAACTATACCCAAACTAGACTAGCTGTAACCAGTTTTTTTTTCAAAAATTTTAGCGTAAAAATTCATAGAATTTATCACTTATTCTATACATATAAATTTTCATCGAAATTGGACGTCATGAATTTTTCGGATTTTTTGGGTTTTTGGTCCAAAACTCTCTAAACTTCTTCTTGCCTCCCCCAAATTTATTTTCGGTTAATGTCTTACAATAGCTCAATATACCACTGTGGCAAATATAAGCGCTACAAAAGGCCTCTTTCTCTCGCTTCGCCCTTGAAACTGATCATTGGAACTGGTACCTCTGTCAATCTCGGTGAAGAAGCTACATGGGTATATGGAAGACAGGCTTGACCGATTTCAGCTTTTCTACTTGCTCAGTTTTAAGATTTTTGTTGCCAGTCAACAAATTCTGCAGCTTAAGTTCATAAGTAAAAGTTTTTATTGAAAAAATCTTTCATAAACTGAAGGATTACAGAGGATTAAAAACGGATATCGATGAGTTCAATGGACCCCCAAAAGAAAAGATAGAAAAATTAATTTTCGCTTTTTGTAGACAAAGTTGCTTTCCACTGAATTTTTTAATATCAGCATCGAATGAATTCATTTTTTTACTACGAAACCAATTTGAAATACGATCGAAATTTTTCTCAGACACTGAAGGACAACATATTCTTATTCAAACGAAATCATTTGATCTCAATTTACACCCGGATTGTGAAGAAGTGATTCTTTTAAGTTCAAAATTCACATGAGAGAGCGGAAAGTTCATTGACTAATGCCAGAATTTCGGATTTTCTTTTCTTCTCCTTCTCCTCTCTCTCTTCTCTTCTCTTCTCCGTTTTGCGCACTCGTTACAGGCAACGACGTTCTGAATGGTGGCGGCAACGACATTCACGTAAATGGAAACGATAACAATCAAACGCCAGTGCGTAATCCGCCTGGTGCCTTTCACAACTCCGCTGGCGGTGGATTGGCACAATATAATCTACTTGGTCGTATAATTCATGGGATTAAAATGCAATCATTTGGGATTTTTCAACATTTATCGAAGTATTTTGCAGCAAAACGAATCGAAAGTAAAATCAACGATGCTGGCATGCTGAAAAGGGACTCGGAAAGGGATACGCCAACAACGGAGCAACAGAAACGTTTGTTAACAAATCAAATGATTGTTCGCTTATCTCGAACAGACGAAGCAATGTTGTTGAACGATGACAATGACAATGGCGACAATGATCAAATACCATTGGCAATTGTCAATTCGAATAAAAGTGGCAATGTAAATTTTTACACTCCCAATACAAATACCGATTCCAATCGTTGTCATGTCGATGGAAACCAAATGAACAACAAAAGAGGCAACAACGGCCGTCACAACAAGACCAGCAGCATAACCGACAGTCAACAGAAACAAGGAAAACAGCAGCAAAAACAACATTCTAAATTGTTACAACCCTCAATAACATGAACATCAATATGCGTCGCATCATAACGTATATAAAATATTGGCTAGAAGCACCTTCAACGAAAGGAAAAGACGTAGGCGGTAAATACACCGCAGTCGCCACGAGAGTCATATTAAAATTGGCTTCATTACTGCCGACAACGCCGGCAATGGTAGCCAAACTTATTTGCATAATAATTTTTTCCATTTCGATAATGTTGCTGCTGCTGCATCTCATTATCGGTGGCAGACGACCGACAGCAGCATTTGCTGTAGAAACAACATCAACACAATCCACGACAATACATCCGAAAAACACAATTCGGCCGCAACATCGACATCATCACAATCTATTTGTGAAAATAGGCTTTCACCATTACGACGGCCAGCGGCCCAACGAGCACCACCACCACCAATCGCAACCTCCCATCACTATCTCCACCACAAGCACAATCGACGATTCCATCAACAAAGCCCTCGTCATACACCAATGAAAGTCACACTCAAATTACATTTTCACATGGCAAGCGGCAACAAGAAAAACAGCAACAAAAACCACGACGGCATCAAACGAACAAATTCAACAAAACAACAACTAATACACCAATCACTGTAAGTACACACCCGCCACCGTTGGCAAAATTTCCCGGCATCGTTCTACATATTTTCCATAAACTTCTTGAACTGAGATGAAATCAAATGATTGCATTCATTTTCTTTGCGCTCAATTGCCGCCGCCGCCGCTGCTGCTCCTTTGAATACGTGCACAACAGCTCCAGATCTTGCTCCAGCTCCAGCTCACAGCCTCCGTTTGCATTCGACTCTTTTGCGACTCTTTCACACTTATTCGCAGCGCACAAAACGTTATGTAAAATAGTCAAAACGGCATCAGAGGCAATACGGCAGCATTGTTCTTTGGGCAAAAAAAAAAAAAACAAAAAACAAAAATAAATAAATTTATAGGTATATATAAACTTAAATGAAAAACTCGTGCGGTAAGAACTTTAGATAGCAGCTGTCGTCTATTAAAACCTCCTTTTCTTTCTTGCTCTGCGGCTTTTTTAGGATAATAAAAGATAGAGAAAAAAAACCAACCCGACAAATATCGATTCAAGCCATATCTATCTACGAGTAAAGTAGATTATCTAACAAAAAAATAGTATTTATTCTGATCATACAATTTCAGCATTAAGTTCAGTTCCTTTACCATGATCCTAGTACTGAAGAGTGGGCTTCCTTCACTAACCATCGGTCCTCTTTATGGTCTTTAATTGTTTCACTCGTGCGATTGCTTTTTTCGGAAAGTTCCGGAACAATTATTGAAGGAGTTTAACCTATTCATAGTCAGTGGCGTGTCCAGAGAAAGAGTGCTTTGATAGTGCTTATATTTTTCCACAGTGGTATATTGAACAATTTAAAGACAAAAACCCAAAAAAATTTAGGGGGGGCTAGAGAAAGTTTAGAGAGTTATGGATCAAAAACAAAAAAATTCCGAAAAATTCATGGCGTCCTATTTGAATGAAAATTTATATATAGAATAAGTCAAAAAATGCTAAGAATTTTTGCGTCAAGATTTTTTCAAGAAACTGATTACAACTCGTCTAGTTTTGGTCTAGTTCCAAACTGGTCCAAAAAGGACCAGTTACAAATTTTTTTTAGTGCAAAAATTCTTAGAATTTTTCACTTATTTTATATATAAATTTTCATCCAAATCGGACGTCATAAGTTTTTCGGATTTTTTTTGGTTTTTGGTCCATAACTCTCTAAACTTCCTCTAGCCCCTGTGGAAAATATAAACACTATTAAAGCACTCTTTCTCTGGACACGTCACTGTTCATAGCTACAGCTTAATGGGACCATATCGCAAAATACAAAAATATTTTCGAAGCCCTTTCGAAAATCGATTGCTCAAAATTTCCTCCAATGCACTGTGGGTAAAAATTTCACTTTTTTTTTTGGCGATTAATCAAAAAATAAGGCCTTTCTTTTCTGAACTGTTAGTGACTGTTAGCAGTGGCGTAGCAGGACATTGCGGCACGATGGGGGAACAATGCAGGAAATGCCGCCCCTTCCAACCGGCCTCAATAGAAATACCTTCATAAGAATTTAAATATGATTTGGAGTTCCCTTCGTCCTCCGCCCTTATCCCTCCCCTTGCTACGCTACTGACTACTGACTACTGTTAGTGAGTTTTGTATAGTGCACACTCGGAGCCAGCCAAAAATTGATTTTGTTTGATTCCCATTCGAATAATTTCGCCTTGGCGCGCTGTCAAAGTTGGAGTTTCGATACAAATGTTTCTGTCGATTGAAATTTTTGTGCTTGATTTCGAAATTGGACAGGCAAAAAATTGATAAATTCAAAAGGATTTAACAAAAAAAAAAGAATATGGATAGTAATCCTGGTGGTATGTACTAATTTCGGGATATTAAGAAAAAGCGTTGTCTTATGTTTGTCTTGAGATATCATGTGGCTTGTGAGTGCTCCTAGAATAATCAAAAATAAAACAGATCTTTGAGTTCACAGACCTATAACTCTTTTTGGTCACCTAGGGTCAGGATAAAATTAAAACCTCATAATAGAACATCTTATTCTGATATGATATAACAATACTCTCTGTTGCGGCAACTATTTGCAGCTCTGGTTTTCATGCCTATTTTAAGAAACGAATCGCATAAGAACGAAGAATTGTTCAAAGCATAAGGATTCGGAAAAAGATGCATCAAGGAAAATAAAAAAGGGTGCTCTTTTTTATTTGATTCTAAATCGCTTTGAGGAACAGACAAACGATTTCATTATAAATAAACCTTGAAAATATTGCAAGAAATATTCACCCATTTTGGACCGCTGGTCGATTTTTCACTTATTTAAAAAACAAAAATCCATAACCCTTTCTTTGCAACTTATCAAAATGATTGAGATGTCAGATTAAAGCCTGATTCATTAACATTTCATTAAAATTATTAATTTCCTTGTTAGATCCTTCCCACCCAGTTCACACCTGGTCTTATATGAACACTTATTTCGAATTTTTTTTTAAATTATCAAATCAATAATATTTAAATCTTAAAAAGATAATTCTAATGAAAGGGAAATCGTGACAAATATATAAAATAATATACAGGGTGTTCCGTTTGTGATGGTCAACCGGTCGGGAGCTGATGGAGGGGGTCAGAACTAACAAAAAATTGTATGGCAGGGGGGGGGTCCAAAATGCACCCCTGAGGAGTTTTAGGGGAAAGAAAGAAATTTGCAGTTGTTTCAGAAAAAAAAATTGTCATGCCTCAACGTTTGTATCCAAGATAAAAATTTTAATGCAGTTCGACAGAGAATTGTCAGACCTTTCTAGGCGTATAAAATAGTCTTACACTTTATTGCAGCTTCAAGGGTATTTGAGCCTTCAAAGACAAAATTTTAAAATTTTTTTAAACAGTTTTTGACTTTGAGAGCCATTTTGGTATGAAAAAGGTCCAATTATCACCCAAATTTTTTATTTTATTCAAAATGCTGAATCGATTTTCTTTAATTTGGTACTCCATATAACCAGGGGTATAAAGAAGAACCAGTGCTGGTGGAATAAGAACTAGTAAAACGCCCAGAGCTGAACTACTCATACTTCCTGCAGGGCTGTTGAACTGTTCACCACAGCAGTCGTTGACAAAACTCTATATTTTTCAATCGAACTCATGCAAAATGTTTCCCGTTGCCTACACTCCTACAAGCAAATTCAAAAAAATTTGAAAGTGTCGCTTGTAGTATTGTATGGAATAAAATATTCAAAAAGCACAGTTAAATGCAAAAAAAAATTCCAAAAAATTCAAAA
The DNA here is from genome assembly GCA_020466095.1 of Chlorops oryzae. NCBI lineage: Eukaryota > Metazoa > Arthropoda > Insecta > Diptera > Chloropidae > Chlorops > Chlorops oryzae. The sequence continues at coordinate 111,142,371 of CM035807.1, forward strand.
TATTCAATAAATTCAAAAAATTCAAAAAATTCAAAAAATTCAAATAATTCCAAAAAATTTCAAAATATTGAAAATCCGAGCTCTAGTAATCAGCAATCACGAAAACCCCCATATTCCAGAAAAAAGAAGACGATTTTCAGATAGTTTGTTCAATTTTTTTGTAAAGATGATCCGTCATAATGAATTTTAATATTTCAAGATCATAATCGTAATCATGAATCCCGAAAAGCCCTATATTCCAGAAAAAAGCAGTGTTTTAACCCATAGTGCAATGCTAGCTTAAATCTATATCCATGCTTATAATATTGAATCTAATTACAAATAATCTCTATTTCCTTTGAAACTTAAAATTCTTTTTCACTGACTCGAGATTGCTTTCGGAATCCCATTATTGAAAACATCAATTTAATTATCCTTTTAATGAAATTTCATTCGAATTCAGGCGACTAGAAAAATATTAAAAAGACCACAAAATATTTTCCCATTATACGTTCAACAGAATAAAGAATTTTCATTTCAATAGTTTTTCATATAAAATCAGCACTAATTGACAATAAAACAAAAAGAAAAAAGAAAAAAAAAAAATTAACTTTAAATCAATATTCATCAATATTCAATATATCAATGCAAGCCAATAGAAAAGAAATATTCTCACCATCATCATAGTCGGTTCTAGCCCAGCCATGACGAATTTCGATGTTTGTAAATTTTTGTAAAATAAAATAAAGCAAAAACTTAGCAGTACAATTAATGAAATGTTGCGTTATCAAAAATAAATACGTTCAATATTTAAATGTCTTTGTGAAAGATATGCTTAGGATATACCTATGTGAACTCTATAAAATATATGATATTTAAATATATGTGTATGTAATTACGAATTTGTGTGAGGAAAAATAGAAAATTTCTTGATAGCCGCTCCAAGGCAAGAAATTCAATAATCTTGAATTTGAAAGCCGGAAAAAAATGAACAATTTCTTGCATTAATTTAAGAGATAAATAAATATTTGATGTTATTTCTCAGAATTACGAATTGAATAGAACGAAAATGAATTTCCATTAGAAGATAGGCAAGACAGCAGCGCATACTCAGCTTTTTTCCTCAAATTAATTCAACAATACTATAGATCAGGTCCATGGAGCATTAATTTCATTTAAGCAAACTATCCTTTTTGACCAAAAAGTGGACTATCATATAACTCATTTTTTATTTCTCGACATTTATTTGATTGCTATCAGAAATAGGATATACCAATATATCCCGGCTTAATTCAAAGTTTTTCCAATCCAATATTTCATTTTTGACAGCATTTTATGGCAGGAAATCCAACATCTAGAAATTATTTTATTTTCACATTAATATATAATAAGAACTCATTTATTCGAGCAGTTTGAGTTATATAGAGCGTGTATTTTTAAGCATTTATAAATTGAAGCTATTTTGGGGAATTTTTCAATTTAAAATAAAGAATTTAAATTCAAATTTCTAGCTTTAAAAAATCTTAAACTAGGCTTAAAAATTCGATGATTTGTTCAAAAATTGAACGAAATTTATTATGCCCCGATAAAGTAGCTTCAATTTATAAATGCTTAAAAATACACGCTCTAGTTATACAGGCTCGGATTTGATTATATTAAAGCATACTTTATGGAGTAAAAATTTTGTTCAACTCACATAAAGTAGATTCAAATAGATTTTTAACTTCAATATGAATTTTTATGAAGTTAGAAAGCCGTTTGAAGTTCAACTTCATAGACTTATTCGCAAAATGTTGGTAAGAAAATTTTTCCCCCATAAAGTATGCTTTAAATTTATAAAGCATTTACGAGCCTGGTGTTCGGTTACTAATGAGAGCTAATAATTAATTTGCTTGATTTGAAATGTATTCCTATCAATACCTAAAAAAAAGAAATCAGTTGGAAGAAACCATCACCTGACCAGTTCCAAACACACCATATTTCTTAAAACATAATGAATCTACTTTAATTTATAGCTAAATATAAAATAATTAATGTATGAAAAACAAATAAGTTTAATAAACAACTTCAAAAAAGATATTTAAATAAACTCGTAATCTTTGGATACTGACGCATAAGAAATAGTGTTTTACCATTACTTCCTGATAATAAAAATAAAGAGTTTTTATCAAAAAAATTTTATGAGAGACTCTTTTTGTACTCTTACGAAGACCAATAAGTTATTCATCTAATTTAGATACTATTGGCGGTATGTTAAAAGTTAAAAACATGTATTGGTGAAAATAAAAGTTTGTAATTTTTTGTGACCTAAAAGTGAAAAATGCTCAATTTTATTAACAAACTTTGGGACCAGATCGGTAAAGAAAACCAAAATTTAGAAATTCTGAATAGATATTTAGTTTAAGTTTATTTTTTGTTTTTCATATCCACCTAAAAGTATGCTCACCAATTTAGTCGAATTATTTCCGAGCCTCATAGACTCCTTACGAGGTGAAACGATGAACCCCCTTTCCGTACAATTTTTTGCAAATTGTTGTAGAAAGGTTCCCCCTAATCACCTCCTTTTATTTTGATCCATTGAGTATGGAACACCCTGTATATCCGAACCCTGGTTATGACCATTTTGTGATTGGTGTGTCTAAATCTGTAGAGCTAATGAATTAATTTGCTTCGCATTTCGAAATTCTCAATTCGTTAATCAAATTACCTAAAAAAACGAAATCAGTTGGAATAAATCCAGTCGTAATAATTGACCCTATTCCACAAACCCCACCCCTTCCTCCTCTAAAACATAATGAAAGCTCAGCTTTGTATATTTTTGTGTAGCTTAAGATATATTCGAAAAAGATTGAATTGCTAGAAAAAAAAAATTAAGTGAAAAAAAAATAAATTCGATAGAATTAAAATGGCATTTAAATAAGTTAATACTTTAAGGCATATCGGTGAGACATAAAGAAAATAGTTTTTAACCCATTACTTCCCGCTCGATTAAGCCTGAAATATACTAAAGAGTTTTTTATGTAAAGAAATCAGTTTTGAGTGCAGAGAATCTACCTTTGTTGTGAACGCTGAAGACCACATATAACCATATATGTCACTCTCATAGATATAATATTGCGCGGGATGTTTCGCACCAGTTAGAAAGAGATGTTAGTCGGCAGGCAAAAGAAAAGAGCGAGAGAGAAATTCTTTTGGTGAGTACCTAAGTGAAAAATGCTCATTTTGGTGGGTAACCAAAACCGTGGTGGGTACCCAAGACCGTGTTGAAAAGAGCCAAAATGGAAACGGCTCCTGAGTGACATATCGTCCCCTCAGAAAACGACTGTCGTATGTCCCATAAGAAATACATGCGAAATACGACAGTCGTTTTCTGAGGGAACGATATACATAAAGTTATATATGCTGAAGACCGTCTCTGCAATTCTAAAGCTCTACGTAAGGCTGTCGTCGAGAAGTAATGGGGGTACAGTTTAAATTGTTGTAAAATATTTTGTTATTGTCTAAGAAAGTCGAAAACTTTGAAGCGATTCTTTGATCCATGTTTTTTTAAATGTTTTAAAAACTAAAGTTATTGGAACATTTAATGTGCGAACCGTTTTGATTTGTTATGTTTTACCAAAATCTCTTAGGCATAAGAAAATACGATTTAAGATATAGACACTAAGCCATTTAAAACAAATGCATATGAAAAGAAGAAACACTTTCAGTTGAGACTTAATTAAGAAATAAATATTTAAAATAATAACACAACTGTGTTTAAATTAAATGCCGGGTGAGTCTTGTCCCTGGAAGTCCTACAATTGATCAAGACTTATTGCTCAGCCAGCGGGGAAGACGGGGTTTTGTAAACAATACTCACAGACCAACGCAACCAGATGACTCATCTAAAAGTGGGAGAATTTTCGACAGAAAAATCTCATCCTCAGAAAACTCCCTTTTCCCTTGCCAAATATATTCATTTCTTTGTATGGATATTTCTCGTTTTCAAAGATTTTTATCACAATTACTTCTTAATATACCTACCTACGTAAATTGGTTCTTACATGTTCACATCAAGGCTACTTTGTAGTTTTTTTTTTTCTTTTTTATTATTTTTTAATATTTTTTTTAAATATTTTTTAAATATTTTTTTATATTTTTCTTAAATTTTTTATATTTTTTTTTTAAATATTTTTTTTTTTTTTTTTAAATATATTTTTTATATATTTTTTTAAATATTTTTTTTTAATTTAAAAAAAAATTTTTTTAAAATATTTTTTATATTTTTTTAAAATATTTTTTTAATATTTTTTTTTTTATATTTTTTAAAATATTTTTTTAAAATTTTTTTTTTTTTTAAATATTTTTTAAAATATTTTTTTTATATATTTTTAAATAAAATATTTTTTTTATTTTTTTATTTTTAAAAATTTTTTTATATTTTTTTAAAATATTTTTTTTAAAATTAAAATTAAAAATATTTTTAAATAAAGTTTTTAAATTTAAATAATCCAAATTATATATATTTTTTTAATATTTTTTTATATTTTTTTTTTTATTGAAGTTTATGAAAACGCTGCGCAAAAATGGAAGATCCCAAGTTCCGAGGTTCGATTCCCTGCACAGCCGAAACGTTTTATATGGTTCCAAGCCAAGCACTGGTTTTTCAAAAAATCCCATGTTAGAGGCACACCACATAAAAAGACATACACTCAAACAAACACAAGAACCCAAACGCTAGTGGAACAAGTGGTCTAAATGTTAGCCACTCCAACAAACATACATACACAGGCCCGTAGAGAGAAATTTGGGGTCCAGGGGATTTTTTGTCCAAGGTCCCTCAGCAAAAATGGTTCAACAAAAAAATCCCATGCCACTTGTCGGCCCCTTCTACAAGCCTGGGCCCTGGGGAAAACCATCCTTTTCCACACCCTCTCTACAAGCCTGTACATACATACCCCCATACATATTAAAAGTCC
>CM035807.1:111152307-111217307 GCA_020466095.1 Chlorops oryzae
GTCACTTGTAGTTGGAGATCCTGAGGTACATAAGTAGTCTGAGCCTTCTCTAAGGGAACATGGCTTGCCCATCACATTTCTTTGGTCCTTGTGATCTTATACTTAACCTTAATCTAATAGGGGCATTTCCATGATAACGTACATGACAGTTGTAGGCCTATAATGTAAAAAAAAATCGGAGAAGTATCAATTTTTGTTCCTCCTTGTCTTACTTACCTGACAGAACTTTCGTTTTAGTATAATTGGTAGAGGATCTGGAGGCCAGCAAAAGGGCAGGCTTGGTATATTCTCTAGCAAATGTTTTGTTATCAAACACCTCCGAGACGGCTGGACTGATTTTTATGAATTTTTTTTTTAGCATATTGCGTGGATCTGAGAATCGGTCAACGTCTATTTTTCATATTCCTAAGTAATAAGGATGGCCTTCAGAATTAAATTCTTGTTTTGGTTCCCGTCGTATGAGCAATAAAACTGGCTAAGCAGCAACATGGCGATTGCTTCATATTTTGAAAATTTGAGTGATAGGTGGTGGGAGAGGGGGTGATTGGTCGAAGAGGGGGATGTGGAGAAGAGCGAGATGGAAGCGCTGATGAAATGCAATTTTTTCATAAGAATATTCTCTTCTGAGGCGGTGAGAAGTTCGTGGGATCGGCTAGTAATAAGCAATATAAAAGTTGGTTTTCCTTGAATTGAATAAATAAAATCTTTTCTAATTCAAGGATCCTCTCAATTTTAAGGCTAGAATTTACCTAAAGATCTGTTTTTGCGATCATCTCGCTATGAAGACTTTCGCTTATTAAGTTGTCCTCTCTTGTCCTTATATATCCCTCATTATTTCTCTTTCGCGCAGATCTGTGGATACACTTTCTAGATAGATTGCATTGGCAAGATATAAAGAGAACCCCGTATTAAAGGGAATCTTATAGCGTGACTAGGAAAAGCATTTATCTTAAAATCGTTGCTAAAAAGACTTAATACACATGATCACTCATTTAAATTGTCTTAAAGATTTACGACTAAAATGCCAAATGGACATTGTTCCACAAAAGAATAAACATGCTTGAGCCTGTTTACATTCTCCTTTTGCGTTCGTTCCTAATTGTATTAAACACATCAAATGTTTACCAACAGGCAATGCCAACAATTAAAATGAATCCTCCTGATCCTGGAGATGTTAATTACATTACCTTTTGGCACGTTTGGCTTTACTGTTGTGTCTCTCTCATATATAATTCATGTCTGACTGCTCGTTGTAAATTTTAATTGAAAGCGAAAACATTGCAAATGAAGAAGACAATTCAAATTTGATTTATCAAAACGTGTCTGTGTGTGTGTGTGTGTGTGGTGCTCATGCATTAATACACATGCACAAACATATCGTGTCATCGTATGTTAAACCGACTGTAGCCAGTGAAACTGGTCGTCCTTCCCATCACAATCCATGTGTGTATATAGAAGCGAGCGTGTCTGTCGGCAAAGGACGAAGATTGACTCTCGATGGTCGGGAAGCAGAAGCAATCTGGCAATCTAGCTGCACAGCATCAAAGTGTGTAGAACGTGACACGTTGTGGCATGCAACGTGATGCGTTGTTTTTACCCTTTTGACGTAGATTTAATTACAGCATCAGCTGCAAAGTGAGTGCCTCTGATTGCCGCTGATTTAAGCTTCGAGTCCTGCTGCTTTTGAGCTTTATGTGCAGCGCTCTGCGATTAACGACAAGGTAAATATCAACGTGTGATGTGAGGTGTGATTAAGGATGAAAGTCGCTTTATTTTATTCGTTTTAATTATTCTTCTTTTTGAAATTGTAAAATCACTCCAAGCTTCTCACGATCGAATTGTAGCATATTTTTCTTGAATAAAAGGGGAATCCTTTTCGCTTTTACCCTTCATTAGGTCAACTTGAATGCATTTCATTCGACTACATAACAATCGTGCAATGACTTCGGTAAACAAAAAAAAAATCATCGCTTTAAGACCATTCGAGTGGGTCAGATGAGAGTCCAAAAGATTTCTAGGACAGTTGTTATGGCAGTTAAATTTATTTCACTCATTTCTTGACAGAAACGAATGCAATTAAAATGGAAAGGAGAGCACGAAAATATTTATTTTTATTTTTTATTTTTTATTTACATTTTCCAGAGCTCAAAATTGTTTTTCAAGCAAAATAATCACTTAACTCAAACTTCGTTCGCAATTTTAGTTGATTTTCGTTTTCAAGCAAAAGCAATTAAAACGCCTCGAAACCACAAAAGTAGATTTGAGCTTCAAAAAATACTTATAGAAAAAAAAAAAAAAGGATCCAAAAAATGAAGAAGAAAACTAGGAAAAAAGGCGAGGTGCACGTCGAAAAAGCGAAAACATCATTTACAGAAACGGTGCGGTTAAAGTAGATTTCGGCTCTCCCGTGAAGCTACTTTCGGGAGTTAGGTACTCGTTCTCGAACAAGGTACGTAATACCGTTGCAGTATTCAACACAAAAAAAAAGAAGAACAAGAAGAAGAGGAAAAAACGGTTTAAAACTCAATTAAAGTTTTGGCCGCAAAATAAATGCAGGCGGAGAAAATAAGGCTGCGAAAAAAAGCACGTAACCAGAAAAAAAAAATAGAATAGTTAAACAATATAGCATAGAAACAGGCGCTCGAGATCCAATACTCTCTCACTCTGCCGTCGTTCTTCGTTGTTGTTTTCAAAATACGAGAGCATTTTTCCTATTCTATTTCTATTTTTTCCCCTTCTTCTGTTATTTTTTTCCTTCTTTTTTTTGTAAATTTTCTATTTTGAAAACTCGCTTCAAATTTCCTTTGAGTTTTCTCGCTTTGATTTGCTTTTTTGCACTCACTTCACTCCAATCAAATTTAAGAGCACGATGGGAAAAGTATTTCTCAAGCATTACCTTCTGCTATCACTTAAATTCCTAATGAAATGGGGTTTTCCCCCCGCCCCTCCCTTCCCTCTATTCCATTCGATTCGTTCTCCTTAGTTTTTTTTTTTCTTTTTGTTCATTTTTCTGTTTTCTACTTTTTGCTTTCTATTTCGTTTTGTTTCGCTCGAAAATTTTTGGGAGCAACTTGAAAAGTTTCTCAATTGGAAGTTAAATGATTGAAATTCAACCAGCAATTTTGATTTCGCGAATGCATCATCGGTTTCCGGAAGCTCGACTTTTTCTCAATGCGCGCAATTCGCTTTTGTGCATTTTCGCTTTTCATTGCTGCATCGATGTGAATTTCGTGAGCGATTAAATTGCTATTGCTGCACAGCGCGCCACACTTCCATCGACACGGCCAGTGGATTTCGTTCGAATTTTCCTCCTCCTTCGGTTTTTTTTTTTATTTATATTTTCTTTTTGTACTTTTTCCCTTTCGTATTTTGTTCTTTGTTGTTTTATCGCTGCACTTCATTGCAGCACATTGATTTCATTTGCCAGTGAAGGGCTTTTCCGAAAAAGTTAATCGCGATTTTCTTTGTTTTAAGCTTAATTTTTCTAGTGCATTCGTGGCAGAGTAGTTTTACAATTTGTATAAATATTAGAGTGATTATTTCTTTCTCTCTCTCTATCTCTCTCTTTCTCCTCCTGTCCAATCCCTGTAGAAGATTGGGGTAAATTGGAGCTCTAGCGAGTAGTCCTCGAGTATAGGAAAAAGAACCAGTGCACGAGTAGTGTTGAAACGATACCATAAAAGTATCGATACTAGTACTCATTTAATGTATCGAGATCAAGTATCGATACCACTAAAATACCGAACCAAAAGTATCGATACTAGGTAGTACTTGCTCAAGATTAAGCAAATTTTTATGATTCTTGGTATTTACACATCATAACAGAGGTAGTACAATACTTCAGTGTTTTAAAACAAATACGGCACTTTGCACTTGTCGAATCCAAGCGCGTAACATGGATACAGACCTTAGACTTGGCCATTTCTTTTTGAATTACTGTTTCTTGTCAGTGCTGCCAATAATTTGGCGCAGGTTTAACCTTAAGACAATTTATAAAAATCCCTTTCCCTTCCTAGGAAAATGGTTACGAAAAATCCATTTCAAAATGAAATCGAAAAAGTCCCTCAAAAAGGGAAAAACCCCCCAAATTTTATCACTAATACAAGGAAAAATATTATGAGTAAATACCGACATTAAAGTATCGATACCGCGAAAATACTTGGTGGTAAGTATTGAGTACAAAATATACTCAGTATCGACTAGAAGTATTCGATATCAAGTAGTATTTACTCATTTTGTTTCAACACTATGAACGAGTATAGATACCGAGAGTAGAGACTAACTACACCGAGAGAAATAACAACAGTTAAATCAACTACTTAGAACAGTTAAAGTAAGAGTGGTCAAATAAACTGTATTCCGCGTTAAATGCACTGAAAAAGGCAGTCAAATTGAACAGTTGAAAAACAGTTACTTTTTATGTTCAAATTCGCTTTCGTTCACTTAGACGTATAAGTTCGCATTCTGATCAACCGTCTCCGGAGGTTTCGATAGCTCAGCGCTTTAAACTGTGACTCGACAGTCGTGAGCTTCGGGGTTCTATCCCTGCTGGCGGCGGGAATTTTTCTGGAATTTTTTTTTTAAATTACAGTTTTTTTTTTGTTCAGAGTGTAGTTGTTTTGGAAGACAAAAATGTTCTCCTAAATTTTAAGGTTTTAATTTATTTAATTTTTTTTTAATGGTTCATTTTCAAGCAAAAATTTGGAGTGAAACAATTCCTTAAGCACGTTCCCCAAAACTTGAGCAACCATAACTAAGTGAGCATTTTGACCAAAAATTAAATTCGTTCGTTTAGCGTAATGGGTTAAGACGTTCGCCCAGCGAAGTGGGAGGTTCAAGCTGCGAGAGAAAATTTAAGATGAAAGAGAAAAAGATTTAAATAGAAACAAATAAATAAAGAAAAAATATAATAATTTAATAAAAAACAAAATATTAATAAAAGAAGATAAAAAAAAGCAAAGCAAAAAATAAATTATTTTTTCCCAGTCGCTGGTGACATTGATTAAACCGCGAGACATTTATATCAACCATCAGGTAGTTATATTCTTATTGACTGTGTTTGTACTGTTGAGTTGACCGCTACTGTAGATAAGTTAAAAATTAACAGTGAACTCGGCTATTTTAACCTGCTTTTTCAGTTAATATAACTACCTTTTTCTCTCGGTGTAGGGACACGGTAAACGAGACGCCGCCTACAGTTGAATTTTGCTTCAACGTTAATGTAACAGCCATATAGAACTATAGCTGCAACTTCGGCCAAATTTTGGCGCGTTATGGCATGATTTGGTGAAAAAGTTCAACTGTGGTGAACCACGCCATAAGTCGAGTGTTGTGGTGAACCACGCAATAGTAAGTGTGGTGTACCACGTAATAGCTTTTGGCCGAAGTTGCAGCTATAGTTCTATATGGTAACAGCGTAGCAAACTTTAAGTCCTATAACTCGGTAGTGTGATGGACGAACGTTGGCTTAGAAATCTGAAGGGCGCGAGTTCGATCCCCGTCGCAGGCGAAAAAAATGTGGAAGAATAGTAAAATTCAAAAAAACAAAAAATTGAAAATAAAATACACATGGCTTGTCTGTCTGACTTCTACATTGGTGCATTGACATCTCAGAACTTGTCCAAATATTTATATGAATTTAGAATTCTTTTTTTTTTATTTTTTATTTCCATTTTATTCTTCTTAATATTATATTTATTTTTGAATAACTAGTCCAAAAAAAAAAAAATATTGCTTTTGCGAGAATCAAATCCCGGTCTTCCGTGGGTTCTACCCATGATCTACTTTAGCCCAAGCCGTGGCCTTTGCTAGTAACGTAACATATCAAATGTACTTGGTTGGCCCCAATGCACAATGCTAAAATCGTAATTTCAATGCATTTTGGAGGAAATTAATGGCGAGTAGTACTGGGGAATTTACGAGTACTCTTAGACCATACCCTGGAGTACTCCAATCTTCTACAGGGATCCATTTGAAATTAATTTTCGAAATCAGGCGAGATTATTTTTCGAACGCTTTCAACGAGAATAAAAAAAAAACGGTTTTATTTTAATCAAATGTGGAGAGGAAAAAAGCTTTTGGTCTTGTATTCTTTTCATCTCAATTTCCAATGGAGCAATGGAGGCTTAATAGCCACATCAACCATATTTCATAATGACGCGAAAAATTCCCAGCATCAATAACAAAAAAAAAATTTCCTCGCATATGCATGCATGATTAGTCCATAGTCCATAAAATTCGTTTTGTGAAAAAAAAAAAAATAGAAACAATTTTTGAACCAATATAAATCGACCGCTAACGACCATGAAAATCATTTATAACGCAAACAATTCCTTCGAATGCTTGCAGGCAATAATTCATTCGTGCACTTCTCCAAAGAAAAGACCCATAAAAACGATAAAGCAGTCAAAGCCCGGCCACAAGCTGAAGGGTCGAAATGCAGAGAAACAATAAATTTCAGCTAACAACACACGATATAATTGCCGTTCCGATATCACATTTCGTGCTTTAAGTGGCGTTAAGGATATTTTAGCAGGAAATTGCCCATTAGGAAATGAGTTCCGAGGATTATGTTTGCCGTAGTGCCTCTAATAAAAGCGATGGCTGGTTAAAAATCGTGCAGGAACAAATAAAACGAAGGAGAAGAGGGTCCAGACTAAATTAAGTGAATCAGAGTTTCACAGAGAAGGCCCCCTTTTTTTGGATCAAGTTAACTCTAAGGCATCCAGATGTCTTCCTTCCAAAGGTGTTTCATCGGAGTTCTACTTTCTTCATCTTTTGGTGTATTTCCCAAAATACCATATATGTTATTGTAAACTAATAGCAATTTTCCACTTTTCTTACAGCAGCTTCCGACGAAATCAGCTGATTAGTTAATGCACAGTCCGCAAGTGGAAACGACAGTGATTAACTATATGCGTTAACTTTAATGCATATAGTTAATGCACTATGTGGAAACATGCTATAATATAGAATTCCCCACTGGGTCCGAAATAGTCTTCAAAAGACTCGAAAGAAGCCCACATAGTTTAAAAAGACTTTATTGGGTCTTATATCCGGTGGCGACTTAACCCTCTAATGCCACAATTTTTTTTCATTTTTTTTTTTCAATGAAATGTTCATATATAACTGATTTTTGGTTGAAAAAATATGAATCTGAAATAATTATTATTAGTTTTTTTTTTTTGGTAATTTGTTCGAAAAATGTCCATCTAGAGATGGAGCCAGGAATTAGAGGGTTAAAAAGGCTTTGAGTTGAAAAATAGAACAGAACTTAAATCTCTCAGGGCTTTAGGTTTTGAGAGTTTTATCCACTGTTGTCAATTTTTGGAAATCTCCCCTGAACCAAAAGACATTTCTGACCTTTAGTGGAGTCTTAGGGCAATAAAGTGGCTAGGGAAATTTTGATGGGAACAAGTTTCAAAGATTTCAAAATTAAATTTTAGGCAATTTTTGACCTTGTTTTGAGGCATTCAGAAGATTATTTCCCTAAAAATCTTGGCAATAATTGTTTGATCTAGATTTCACGGTCTCAAAAACTGTCACACAGGACAATTTTCCTACTGGGTCGGATGAGTTATCTTCATTTATTTGAAAGAGTCAGTATATTTGACTCGTTGAAAGGTTATGATAAGTGGTTTGATAGAACAGAGCACAAACTGTTAGGCTTCAACACTGTAGAGAACGCTTTGAAGATAATAGGCATTCTTCCTGTGTGTGCTTGTTAGACTGTCCTTATAAATGAATGTCTTAGTCAACCTAGTCATTTGGATTATTCGATGTTTGTGCCATTTTTTTGAAAGGAAATTTTCGTGCCCAAATGAGATAAAATCTTATCCGCTAAAGGGAAAATATCAGGACATACATACTTACTTTTTTCCATTAATTATAAAGAGATATTATTCATCACTTCGGTTCAGCTTTAGTGCTTGTCATTAAATGAAGCCACGAATGTGGTTTGCTTTATTGATTTAAAAGCTTATACGAATGCGGTCGAAATTAACGCCAATCGAAATGTGGATGTGCTTTCGGTGCGAAAAATGTACAAAAATGTTCAAAAATGAAAAATGAGAAAAAAAAAAATAAAAATAAATTTTTCTCGAATATTTTTATTCAAAGCATTTTCACAACAGATTTAAATTAAATTTAAAAAAAATATTTCTATAACTTTTGTTGGAGTTTAAAGGCTTCTCATGTTATGAACTGGTGCTAGCACTAAAAGTTTGTTGCTTTCATGAATACATTTGTCTGCCTAGTAGCTATATTGCAAAACAGGATCCGAGGCTAGGGCTATACAACTGCATGGATATCCTATAAAAATCAAACACAATCAGGTTAATGTCTGTTCTCCTCCGCTGCTAGCTTAAAATATTTAGCAATTTTAAAACAAACAAAAAACATAATTTTAATTGAGTTTATTCTAATTTATAAAGAGAGCGTAAAGGTGAGATGACACTACGTGTGCAATGCACACATAATTGCTCAAAAAAATGTGTGACACATCTGAAACAAATAAAATTTGAAGCACATTTATTTGCTCAGGGTATTACACTACGTGTGCAATTCACATATAATTGCTCAAAAAAATGTGTGACACATTCTGAGAACTAATTGCACACATAACATTATTCTCGCAAATAATGGACAAATCGACCATTGTGAATGTCCAATATTACAGGTTCGATTTTTAAAAGATTTAAATGAAAATAATGTCAAACTTTAATGATTTTATTCAGAAGAAATTAAAGTACATGTATGAAGGAAAAAATTTTTTAGTTAAATTTATTTACGAAAATGGTTTGATGAGTTTGATAATACTTGTCGTTGATCTACATTACAGGATCAGGCAACAACTATTGTATTATGAAAATTAATTATAAGAATTTTTTGGCAAACAAAATATAATTCGTGGATATTCAAAATTAAGTTTGAAAATATGTTTATGACGCGTAAAATATTCTGCATTGAAGTAATTCACACTTTAAGATGACTCATAGATGAATATGGAAAATTCAAGCATTTTTGAGTTGAAAATTCATTTAAAGGGAAATATTTATCGAGAGCGATATCACTTCTACCGAAAAATCTGTATGTGGCTCAAAACTTTTTGGTGATTTTCCAAAGCTTTCCCACATCAGTCATCTACTGCGCCGAACAGATTAAAAAAGTACTCAATCTGCTTTTTGTCACTTAACTCTAATGGGATCATCATTAATTTGTATAAACAACAGTTGGTAATATTTTAAAATAAACTATAAATTTTTTATTTGATGATCCACTTAATTTCTTAATTTAATCCGCTAAAGCTAAGAATTATTTGGCTTTGTGCTAAAAACAAGTACGAGTGCAGGGATGGACGGAGTTCAAATTATTATTTAAAAATAGAAGAATTTTTTTTTTCAAGGGTGAGAAGAAATCTTTCTGTTCTGACACTTAGAGCCGATTTCACCAAGCATACTTAAGTAAAAATCGTCGTTTAAGTACAGATTTTCATTTTCATCAACCTAAATGGCAAGTCGTACTTAAGTGATCCATATTGGGCACTTAAGTAGAGTTTATGCAACTCTGTGTTGTCGTAATGGAAACAGCTGATTTAAAAAGAAAACTATTTATGTATATGGAAACTTGTTTTATTTATCATGTCCTTAGCTCTTGCGTTAACTTTATCAGTCGGTTTGCACTCAATTATAGACTTCTTGCTTGGAACGCACGCAAGAAGTTAATCTATATCTTCTTCTAAAAATTTGTTAGTGCGGGACTCCATGTCTTATTTATTTATGTTTTAAATCAGCTGATTACGACGGTGTTGCACTAAAAATAAAAGGTGCTGCCGTACTTCCGCGTAACAAAATTTTATATTTGATGAAACGGGCTGAAACTTAAATGCGTACTTAAGTGCCAATCGGTACTTAAACATAAATGTCTTTGGTGAAATTGGCTCTAAGGCTCATAGTCTCCAACCTAATTTAAACAAAGTAGTTGAAGGTTTAAACTTTCAAATGATAGTCTTCAGGAGAGTTTAAGCCAGGTTTATTAATTTGATATGAAAATTTTTTAAAATTTCAAATATAGCCAAAGAATTATTTGACTTATATGGTTTCCAGACAATTTTCAAAGTTAAAAATAAAAATTAAAAAAAAAAAAATTTCATGTTCAGTATCGCAATTTTATAAGCATCAATATTTACGGCAGCACCGTCTACTTTTAGGGCTGTGAGTACATTTGACAGCTGATTAGATCGTTATTTTTAAAAACGGATTCTATACAGAGCCATTTTCATGATGGTTTTGTACTCCAAAGTGCTGCCCTGTAACTCGAAAGCTTTTAGTCCTGTCTATCGTATTGTGTTATTTCCAGAACTGAATTTGTTTGGAAACTTTTTTCTTTGAATTTTTCCAAACAGATGGTTTTTGAAAATCGAACTCAAATTTGATATCATATTTAAACGCAGTGCCGAGGTGATTTAAAATATTTAAAAAAATTTTTTTTTAATTCGAATTTAATTTAAAAAATTTTTAAATATGCTTGGTAATATTGGCCCTTAGTCTATAGACCAAAAACTTAAAAATGGAAATAAAAAAATACAAAAATTGGTGTCATGAAAGATATGTAAACCAGAACCTTTTGATAAAACCTCCAGCAAGCATTACAGCTCAAAGTGAGCTCGATATGAGATGTTTATAATCTCAAGAGTTCTTGTCTCAAGTCTTGAATAGTTTAATGATCATTATGAGCTCATAATTATATAAAACGATAGCTCATAGAAAATCGTAAAAAAATTCATTTGGTCTCACTTTGTTTGACATGTCTAGCAAGAAAAACAAAGACCGAGAGAAGAGATAAAATATCTTATTCAAAGCATTAAATTTCTTTCAAAACTACATCCAAAAAAGGGCCTTATTTCTTCGAAAAATACTTGTTTTTATGCTAAGTACTTATAATTAAATTTTTTACGAACGATAATGCTTATTAATAAATAAATAATTTTAGAAAAAAAAGAAAGGTCTAAGTGCGAGGTCATATACCGTGCATGCAAGAGAGTTTTTGGAAACCTGAAATAATCATTCAAATTAAAAATACTGCAATTTATGGTGTAAAAATAGGAACCCCAATTTGTACAAAACACTAAAGCAGAGTTTACACTGTGAGACTTTTTGTTGTCGTTTCGATTAGGAACTCAGAAGTACACAATTTTATTTACGATAACTATTCATAAGAAGTTCAAGAGCTGAATCAAATGATTTTATATTATGAAGTAGAATCGTTTTTATTTGATTTTATTATGTCGTGTAAATGGGGCTTAAATACATATTATTTTAGACTCATAGTTATACAATAGAGTTAATCAATTATTTCTTTTTTTTAAATTAATTTTCTTGTTAACACAATTTTTATGAAAATTTACTTCATTTTATTTTACACGCGATAATCCATGATTAGTTGAAAAATCGTTTGTTTTCTTTTCTTTCGCTAGTGTTGTGTTACAATTCTCAAATGCTTACTGTGAGTGTTGTCTTCGAATCATGTTCAAATATTGTTGTGTGAATGTTCATTTTTTGTTTTTCTGTGTTCTTTTGGAATTTATTTCAAAGAAGTCGGGTAACGTGTCCAAACAACTTGTCCTAGATTGTTCAGAGAAACTGTTTGCATAGAAGGTGTTGGAAAAATGTAAAACAATTGAGAGAAAATAATTTCGAACCAAAGCAGAGAGAACAAAGCCAATTACTTTTGTGAGGGAAATAATCATGTTTTATGCTCGATATTCTTTTCAGCAGAAGAAATTCGAATGCTTCTTAAATATTATCCACGAAGTCAGCAACTGTTGCGACCCTTTCAAAGCTAAAATATGAAATTATTTTGTAGCTGGATTCTGAGAGAGCAGTCGGAAAGTATTTAAATAGATTCTTTAGTTGAAATTTGCCTTTTTGTGGCACGATTTCGCTTCAGGATTTCGATATCAATGTCATTTTGGTTCCTAATCATTCAGATTGTTATTATAGTCACTCAATTTCATCGATCATTTCCCTGCAGGAAGCCTGTCGCCATATGGCCCCATGTCTATATTGACGTCAATATAGACAATAGAACTAGTTTCAACGTCGACAGTATTTATAGGCGGTGTCATTAGAGAAACTGTACTGTCAAGAGGTTCTTTATTGACCATGTCAACGTGTCTCCTTATAAAGCGAAAGAGTACTCCTTTTTGTCTGCATAATGGTACCGACCTCAATAGTTCGTCAATAGCATTTCGGTCTACTGTTGACATTCAATGACAACTCAATGTTAAATGTCAATAACGCAAAGCATTGCGACGGGTATAGCTGGTCAGTAGTACTGTTGACGCAGTCAGTAGAGAAAGAGTATAGATCACTATTGACATTTCCTGCAGGATTATTAAACCTCTAAGCTGAATTTATTGTTCTTTGAAGATAGAAGATAAAAAAAAAAATATTTAAAAAAATTTAAAAATTTTTAAAAATAGCCTGAAAGGGTTGAAGCAGTCTGCAGTTTTCTCATTTTAAAATGGAATCTAAACAGAATCAACTTCTTTCATCTATATCACAGGTCAACGATTAAGGGTTATTCTGATACACAGAGCCAAAACTGCCTAATAGATTCAAGAAGATTTTCTCTATGAAACGTTTTTAGGCTAAGGGGTACCCCAGCAGAATGAAGAGAAGATTGTTCCAAAAAGATTCCTTATTATTTTAATGTGGTAAATCCTTTTAATTTTATCAAGAAGGGAAACACATGAAATCAAGAAGAAAACTAGTTATTCACAATTTTTTGCACTCAATTTTCGTTATTTTTGGCACCTAAAAAACAATCCATAGAGAAATACTTATTGATTCCATTAGGTTTTATACTGAATTGTATTGAAAATGGATTTCTTATTGATTTCATTGTGATATTTTCTTGATTTTTTCAAAAAGGTATTCTTATTGATTTCATTAGGTTCCTGTAAGATTATGGGTAAACAATCTTCTTAATTTATTTCATAAGGAAAAACTTTTTGAAAAGATCAATAAGAATTCATAATAAAAGCAACAAGTTTTCTTCTTGACTTATTCAAAAAGGTTTTCCCTATTACAATAATGAGACTTTCTTCTTGAAAAAAAAAACCATAGAGGTATCTTATTAATTTTGTTATATTTTATTAGGTATTTATTATGTACTGTTTTCTCTGTGTATAAGGGCATTAATTATACCTTTTTTTGGACATTTCTTTTTTCATGAGACAATAAAGTTCAAGTATTTAAATTTTTTATATGTTCTACTTGAAATTTAAACTGGATAAAATTTTTTTTTTACATTTTTTTTGAGTCAATTTTTTTTTTTGTCAAAGTATACACTAAAAAATAAGTAGGTCGTTGGTTGAGGTGGTAGAGACTGTTCATGTTGTTTAAAATAAAACAAGTAAGAAAGCTAAAGTCGGTCAAGCCCGAATTTGAAATACCCAGCGTCCCGACATTATGAGCGCACTATGTTTTGCTTCTCTATTTGTGGGCGTGGCAGTGGGAGGGCCACATAAATTATTTCCCTACACCCTTCATTCGCCTTGGTGAACCTATGTTGCGAATTTGAAGCTTCTACGCCTTTTACTTCGCAAGTTACGAAAAATCTTCATTTGTGGGCGTGGCAGGGGGCGGGCCAGATAAATTTTTTGCCTACACCTTTCATTTGCCTTGGTCAACCTATGTTGCGAATTTAAAGCTTCTACGCGTTTTACTTCACAAGTTACGATAAGACCTTATTTGTGGGCTTATTTGTGGGCGTGGCTCACGGAGGGCGGCGTCAATTTTTTTCCAGGATATGTCCCTTTTTGTAGTTTACCAGTACACCAAATATCAATGAAATGTGTTGAGTGGTTCGCTAGTTACAGGCATTTTACTGAAAACACATTATATTCATTTGTGAGCGTGGCAGTGGGCGGATGTTTCCCATTTTTACTTAGGATCATACTCGAATTCCGATATACATGTGTGCCAAATTTCGACTTCATTGGTTCAGCCGTTTCGGAGGAGATCCGACCACGGACGGACGGACAGACGGACAGACGGACGGACGGACAGACGGACATGTCTAAATCGATTCAGTTTTTGATCCTGATCATTTCTATATATATATGTCTATATCTCCGGAGCTTAGTTCTCCCTGTTACAAGATTCGCACAAAACTAATATACCCCGCTTGCGCTGGGTATAAAAAAATTGAATGGATTATTGTTAAGTTTGTCTGTCGTTATCGTCCGTACCAAAAATATTGAATTTTATATAACAACATACATATGTATATGGCGCACCCCACAAAAAAAGTGTCGAAAACCGTAAAGTTTTTTTTTGAAAATTCTCAAAAAATTAATAAATTTCGAAAAAAAAACTCAGTTCTGGTACCTGCGAGAACTATTAGTAAGTAGAAAAATGTATTAAAATTTCAAAGCAATCGGTTGAATAGTTTAGTCTGTAGGCCGTTCACCGTTGACCGTTCGAGAAAAACGCGTTAAAAGTCTCAAGAGCAGAACAAGTCGCTTGGGGCGTGTCGGCGATTATGAGCTGTAAATTTTTTAATACTTCAAATTTCGGTCTGATTTTTTCACAGGATATCCTCAAAAGGTCTTACTATCGAAATATGAAAGAAAAATAAATCGGTTTAAAAAGTGGTTACATCAGAATAACCCCTGAAGTACTCTTCTTAAATTTTTCGCATTGAAAATTTAATAAAAAAATTATTTTTTTTATATTTTTCTTGTGAAACTTTCTTGGTTTCTTTCTTCTGAAAAGCATACCGAGCATACCTACATATATGTATGTATTTGTGTGCATAAAAAGTGTAAAATTAACTTGCCAACTTGTTGAATGGATGCAGTAGTTCATATCAACTCTACGGTGTGGTATTTGTGCGATTTCAAGCAAGTGAGCTTTAAAGGACATCGAAAACAAAAAAAAAAAAATAAAATGGAATATATTACATGTGTAGAATTCTATGAATAGCGCAAAGAAAAAAACGAGACTTACTGTTATGTAATGTTATGCTTAATTTTATGACACCACTTTATTATGACTCTTATAATAATTATAAGCTTCGATTTTCATGATAATTATTGCATTTTATACAGCTTTCTTTCTTTCGACAATTATGTTCATAGATAATGGGGGGAGGGGAAGAAAAGCTTAAATTTTTATTGTTCATAACGTTTAGAAGCCAAAACCCAATAGAGAATATTGAAAATTTTCAACTTGCCTCGCGGTTTATACTGCAAATGCTGTTTTATATACTGACAGGGACATTGGAATTGACCGCAATGACGTCCTGGTTCCATCGGCGTTATATCGACCAGACCGCGCAGCGCTTCCATACCCCATCGGGAGCAATAGCGTAAAAACATTTGCATTCCCCATTCCTGAAAGAGTTTGTAAGAAATTGCAAAATATTCTAGTCTTAAAGGGAAGGCTACTGGATTAAGAAAAGAAAGAGGGTTGCTCTTTTTTTTTTGGTTAAAAGTACAGTGGTTTTTATTTCGAATTTCAAGTGAATATAGAGAATCAAATGTGTCCTTTTTGTGATCAACTAGAGACTGTTATAGAATTCCACATGAAATCTTTCTTAAGGGGGTCTTCTCATTGAGCAACTTTTTTTTTCGACTTTTTTTTTTTTGCATTTATTTATAGCTTGGGTAGTTGTGAATATGCCCCTAAAAGGATTTTTTGAAATTCGAAATAGTTTAGAGGATATAGCCTTCTTTGTCGAGCAAGATCTGCGCTAAAACGAGTAATTTTTGCGTTGCTTCAAACTTTAAACGCGTTTATCTCGAAACCACGTTTTTCGAACTGGCGGCCATGATATCTCCAGTTCAACTGAACCGATTTTCATGAAACAAAGTGGAATCGACGCAGAATTGTCACCATTCTCGGGTGAACCTCGACCATAATTAAAAAAAATTTTTTACTATTTTTTTTTTTTACACTAAACTACAAAAAAAAAGCCCGAAATTGAAATTTTTTTTTGAATGGCCGCCATTTTGTCAAAAAAATCACAAAATTAAGCTTGAAGTTCACCCGAGAATTACATCTATACTGATTATAACCCCGTTTTTTTTTCCATTTCGGACGCTCCGGAGACCCGGAATCGTGGCCGCCGTGACGACACCTTTTTTTTCACCACCAACTTTCAAGTCTCATTACTTTTTGAACAGCCCACGTATCGAGGCAAAAAAATTTTTTTTATTTACTTTGAACCTTTTGTAATACAATAAATAAAAAAAGTTTTCAATTATTCTTGCGTTTTCAAATAAGAATTTTTTTAAAAAGGGTCCAAAAAACGGGTTTTCAATGAGAAGACCCCCTTAAAATAAGTTATAAGTGAGCAAAATTTATTTACAGAAAAAATCTCTTAGTGATAAAAGAATACCAACAGAAGAAAGCTTAGCTTAGTGTGTTTCTCAAAAGCAAAATTTACATCAAAGCTGTGCAAATAAGTGCCTCGAATTCATTGAATTGACAAGTTGTTCTGAGATTTCATTGAGCTCCAAATATGTAGATCAAATAAATTTCGTTCAACGATCCAAAACGATAAAAGCTTTATTGAATAACAGAAATTAGCTTTACAATTCTTTGTTAGATAATAATATTTATAGTTTTTTGTAACAACTCATTTGTTTTATTTCTTACAATTGCTTTGAAATCTTTAGTCTTCAAATATTTCGATGCTTTTATTTCTATTTTTGTGAGGAAAATAAATAAATTTTCATCCATAATATTCCATTGAACTGAACTACAACCAACAACCCATGCAATCGATGCCCAGACAACGTTTTCTTCGCAGATGCAATTTGATTTTATTGCGCAATATTTCCTCCTCATATTGACAGGGACATACGGATGATTGAATATGGCGCGGCATCTCATGGACGCCGGCCTCTTGTACAGTCCAATCGAGACGCCGTCGTAGGAAATCCTTTCCCCAACGTTGAACGTAGCTTAGATAGAGCTCCTGTGCGACAGCCTAAAGTGTAAGTGATTTTTTGGTTTTTGGTTTTTTTCTTGCAAATTTTTTTTCTTTTTCTTAAATTATGATACAAAAGTTAGGTACAGGGTTAACAAAAAAAAAAAAAAAAAAATCAATGTTACGAACAGGATATTTAAGGGAACTTAACTCTTTGGATTAGTATTTTATTTAACACTGAGACGTTAAGAAAATTGTGGTGGAAAAATTAATTAAAAAAAAAAAATGAAGAAAAACTGCTCACCTGCTTACGTGACAGACGCACGGGTGTACTGCCCTGTATCACAATATCATTCAAATCAATATCCAATTTTGACTCCCATCCAGCTTTGATTTCTTCGCCGCCATTCCGTTCGGTGTTCTCGAGGAATTCATTGAGGAATTGAACACACTGCGTTGAGTCAAAGTAGAGAAAGCATAAATTCACTTTGTGGCACGAGATCCGTCCACGATCGTCCAGAATGAGCAGAATTTTATGCCTAATCAGTTGACGATTGACGCGAGCCAAACATTTTTCGAGGCCGCGCGACAAACGCAGCTTAACCCACATGCATATAAATATGGCCGATGCATTCATGAAGAGCCAACCGACGCCAAGTGAAAATAACGCCACGCCTTGCAGGCCCGAAAATAGGAGGGCCAATAAAACGACGAAAAGCCAAAAGTATCCAGCAGACAAGTATTCGCTTGTAGCAGATATTATAGAGCGTGAAACGATAATCGTTGACTAGGGTCTCCATCGCCTGAACGTAATCCTCCACAGTTAACTAAAGAGGAAGAAAATATATCTCGATTAGTTCGGGCAAGAGAATGGAATTTTCTGAGCCTGATTCTTCCTTAAAGATTTTCTTCCTTTTTTCCTTTTTTTGGATTTTTTTTTTTTTTTTTTTGTGCTTGCTACACTTCCCCCGTTCGTATTCAACTCACCGTTAATCCTTGTGCCATCAATTCTTCCGGCACTAACTCGGGACGGAATATCGCCGGCGTTATCCACGGCCATTTGGTATTGGCGGGCAGTAGTGTCACGATTACATCGCCATTAGCTAAAGGAAGAGAATTCAATGAACGTTAATTTCCGTGAAATGTGCTCGAGAGAGAGAGACGCTATCGATGCACATCACGTCGCAACGTGTCGACTTACCGAATCCTTCACGTATTCTGCCCGTTGATAACTCAATTGTGCGCAGCGCTGGCGGCGCCGCTGCCATCGTCATCGGCGCCATCGATGTTGATGCCTCAACAGGCGATGCGGTTACTGTGACGACCGAATGTTGCTGCTGCTGATTCTGCTGCTGCTGCTGCGAGTGTGGGTGATGTTGTTGGTGATGACTTTTATGATGCATGGCATTGTTTGTTGCCGTTGCAATTGTGGTGCCGTTATTGCTGTTATTGCTGTGGTGTTGCGTTGCCGGTAATTGTGTGTGATGTGCCTGAAGTGGCCGTTGATGGTGCAGATGCTGCTGTTGATTGCCGCTGCCTCCGAGTGGTGCTGCCCTCGTATTTGTAGTCTTTTGCACAGCTGAGGGGTGATTCTGATTAAGCTGGTGCTGGGGTTGCTGTGCCCTACCGGACGCATTTAAATTAACGTGCGTACTTTCTGTGGTTAAAACGGCGGGCGCCAGATCCGCTCCAGCGGCTGTATTGTTGTTGCCGGCATTTGAGGAAACAATTGAACGCTAGGGGAACCAAAAGAGCTTGATAAATATTTCGTACGCCAGTTGGAAATGCAATCAAAATAAATGAAGAAATTTTTCTTTCCCCGGAATACTTAAGAAAAAAACAATTGGTTTTTCTTTGATTAAGTACCAATCAATACGCAGAAACTGCTGCTCAACATGTGTGAGCTGCTGCTGCTTTTTTCCCCATGTATACTTATTTCCATATTGCTCTCAAGCATTAACCTTTTCCTTTGTTTAGTGTTTCGCTTTTCTATGATTTTTCATATTTTTTCTTTATTAAAATAGTATAGAATAGGGCAAAGCTTTATTGATTTTCCTCAATTGCTTTCTTCAAGTCCACGTCCACCTTGAATCGATGTGCATTTTGAGCAAGGTCAATAATACATATATATGGGATCAATTTTAGCGGGTTTTTGCGTAATTGAAAATATGAAATTTTTAAGCATTTCAATAAAGTTTTTTTAGTGCAATAATGGGTGCATTCAGCAGACTAAACTGTTGAGCAACTGTTGAGCAAAAAATTCGATTTAAAGGTGCCGAATTTTCAGTCAACATGCTGCGAAAGCTCAGTGGGTAGCGTACCTTTTAGCCGAGTTTTACCCAACATTTGGGTCTTCTGAATTCGCCCAGTAATTGAGACCTTTCCGAACTCATGTTGGTTATTTTAGCAATAATGGATGATAGTCTTCAACTCAGTTTAATAGCTCCGAAAGATAAAATTTTAAAATATAAGCCCGATTCTGAATATTCCCAGGGAGCGAATTCCCGGGGAATTATAATAGATAGACTTTGTTGCACATAAAGTGAACTAATTTAAAATGTGCCACTTTCGCGCAACTAAATGATCACATTTGTGGTGTACCATTATGAATTGTGCTGATTTAGTCGCAAAAAGTGGTTTCATTTGACTGTTCTATTATAAGTTATGCCATTATAGATCAAATAATACCGATTGACATAAGTTTTTCAAAAATTATTTGTTTTAAAGCAAAAATCAAACTACCATTAAGTTATATTGCGACTAGATACTTGTTTTTTTTATATTTCTTTAATGATTTTTTTAAACATTGCATTTCTTTTATTGATTTCAGTGGCTAGTTGGCTTTTAAAAAATTTTGAGTTGTGCCACCTTAACTACAAAAATTAGAGTTCTTTTTCAAATTGTGCTGCTTTAACTACAATAATTCGAGTTCTTTTTTAAGTTGTGCCTTTTTAACTACAAAAATTAGAGTTCATTTTTAAATTGTGCCTTTTTAACTACAACAATTCGAGTTCTTTTTCAATTGTGCGCTCTAACTACAATAATTCGAGTTCTTTTTTAAATTGTGCCACTTTAACTACAATAATTCGTGTTCTTTTTTAAGTTGTGCTTTTTAACTGCGAAAATTAAAATTTTGGAAGTTTTATGCTGCTTACAGACTGTTGCATTTAACTGAATTTAGCTGTTATGAATTTAGCATTTATCGCTGCATTTAACCTGAATTTAACCCTCTTTAATGCAGAAATAATATCATGAGTTTAGCTGTTTCATTTTGCAACACTTTCTTTTTTGGTACTCAATTCAGATTTTAATTTAAAAGCAGCATTATTATTACCTGAAAAAACTGAGAAAGAACAACATTATAAATAAACATTTTGCTTATATATAGAACTAATCATTTATTACATTTTTATAATATGAATCAAAGTAAGTCAGTTAAATGCAACAGTCTGTAAGCAGCATAAAACTTCCAAAATTTTAATTTTCGCAGTTAAAAAGCACAACTTAAAAAAGAACTCGAATTATTGTAGCTAAAGTGGCACAATTTGCAAAAGAACTCGAACTGTTGTAGTTAAAGAGGCACAAAGGTTTCATATCACCGAATTCTTCGCAAAATAGAAAACAAAATTGAAAATATAAAGTAGGTATAGAATGTCCTTTAATAATTATACCATAATATGGTGTGATTTGGTCAGAACCATCAATTTTATTTAGTCTATGCTTGTTTTTTTTACTGTATTGCAAGGCTTCGGTACATTTATTAAATAATTTTAAGAATAAAAATTTTTTGCAGTTAAAGGGGCACAATTTAAGTTGAGACAGTGATTTTGACAAAAAAAATGACGTTAAAATGGCACAATTAAAAATAGGCTTGTATTTCCACAGACGTAGGTCGAAATAAAAAATAAAAAAACAAAAATTTCTCTTTAATGGACCTCCTCACTAGTGTAACACTTTTTTACTTCCGTACTTCACCAGGTCTTCTATAAACTGTTTTTTGCTTCTACTGAAAATTTGATTTTTTTGAATTGTGCCAGTTTAGGAGCAAGGGTTTGATATATCAATGGTAGAGCATTGCAATTACTTAACATTTATCACTAAAATCGAACGCATTGCAACAATTCTTTATGACGCGCCTTCGATGTTAAGCCTCATTTAATGAGTGTTCGTGGAATTTGTTTTTTGCTTTTTAGTTCTTAAAAATGCATATGAGAACGCACAATCGCTGTTTACGGGTTAAAGCTCGAAAAATAATATTTTCATATTTTTCAAAGCAAAAACAGGCAGACCTCACAATCGATACTCCTAGATCTGAAAGAAGTAGAGCTGTAAAAATGCTAAAATTTACACTACTCGAGTGTATTCGTTATTTTTCGTCAAGTAATCGTTACTTAGTACCCGTTATATTTTTTCAAATATTGTTCACGAACGAATGACAGTTCATGAAAGCTCAAACTTCAAAGTTTTAAATTTCTCTCAAACTTTAATTTAAAACCCAGTGATTATTGTAGAAAGTGCACAACTCACTCTAAAAACCGAACTGTTTTAAGCAGGCTTACATTAGTATTCATTCACTCTGGCAACCATCAGTGGAATGTGCAAAAAAAATTCTAGAAACGGATAAGTCCTTTAACGAGACGTTATTGATTACATAGAGTATCGTTATTTGGTCACCGAATAAACATATTTTAAGTCTAGAATGCATAATGTTATTGTTTAAACTTAAAAATTGAACGCACATTTTATATTCATTATCTTCGACAGTGCTAAATAATCTTGATTAATTAAAAATAACAATTATAGGGGTTAGAATCCATACGCGAATGAATTTTAGTAGAATTTTCAAGATTCATAGAAACCGTAAAAAGGGTCTTGCAATTAAGAACTAAGTGAGAAAAGAAAGAAAAATTTTATTTTAAATTTACTTTATCAATAAAGATGATTCTGAATCCTGTATTTACAAAGATAATAAAATTGCTAATGAAAAAATTTCTTCAAACATTTTAGCAGAAAGTTTAGGGAAATTTTGAATTTGATGCAGGGTTTTTATATAAAAATTTAAGATTTTTTAATAATTTTTTTTATATGAAACTGATTGAGAAGAAGATTTGCAAACTGAAATACGAAACAAGATGGCAGAACGTAAACATGGACCACAAAGTCGAATATCCTTGTTTTCTTAACCAAATAGGTCAAATTCCATAAGGTATTCTAACTTATTGAGGCATTCTAGAGACATTTCGACCTAATTCGGCGTTTTGCCTTTAAATCGCCTTGAAAGTAAATATTCCGCCAAAATACTCGACATTTCACAATCACGTGCGTGCAATGTACATTTAGCGCAAATAGAAAGAGATATGGCGTGACGTCATGAAGGAGTTTTTCATGACGTGGTTGTTGTCTTGCATGTGAATCAAGGGAACTTTTGTGTTTTATTTTTATATTTGAAGAGCTTAGGAACAAAAGGTGACATTTGCACTTTTTATTTTTTTGAGTAAATTGAGAAATTAAATATTAAAAAGTAACTTTTTGCCCCAGAAGCAGCTTTTCAAGCTCATTTTTCTTCGAAGCAAGTAACTTTTTAAACTAATCTTACCGATGATGATAAAAGTCAACCTTTTGAGTCGTATAAAAATGAAAAACCCAAAAATTCCAAACACGTAAATGTCACCTTTTGTTCCTAAGCTCCTCATTTAACTAACGATTTAATTAAAAAATCCTATTTTTTTGTTGTATTTTACGCCGAGATTTAACTAAATCGAGTTTTGGTCCCGGTCAACAAACTGGGCATATATTTATGTTTGAATTAATGCATAAAAAACTCAAAACTTTTTACTTTGGAAAATAATAAATGTATTCTCTTACAGACAGACAGACAGACAGACAGACAGACAGACAGACAGACAGACAGACAGACAGACAGACAGACAGACAGACGGACAAATGAACAGAAGGACAAATGAACAGACGGACAAATGAACAGACGGAGGGGCATACTTAAATATAAGCTTAATATAAAAAGGGCGTAACATGCATTTTCAGTATTTTACAGGAAAAAAAATAACTGAATAAAAGAGGAAGATTTGTAGTTTTGACTTTTTTAATGTAGTTTTTATAAGAAAGTCTAAGTAATTGAATACTGTAAAATTGTTTAAACCATTTTATATTTCCCATAAAACTGTTTTCAGTTTAAAATGTAATCCTTCAAAATATTTGTGCATTTCAAATTGAATTTTTAGTCGAAATGAATTCAGATTCTAGAGCATGCCTGTATATGATATGACCATCTACGAAATTCATCTATATTAAGCTAACGATATGTCTTTTTTACTCTATAGAAAAATATTGAAAACATTACCTACTATTTTCAAAAAGAAAAACATTAAGGGGTCTCATGCAGAACATTTACACCGTGTAAACTGAGTTAAGTAAGTAAAAAAGTCAAAATTTCATACAAAATTTGACAGTTTTATTAACTTTTCTCAGTTTACACGGTGTAAGCTGCGTTCCATGAGGACCCTTATTGTAATTTTAAATATTTGAAATAAAACACAAATTTACTGCATTTGTACATAAAAATAAACATAAATAAAACACAAAATTGGCTTGAGTTACACTCAAAACAACATCAGCGTCATATGAGAAGTTCTGACGTGACGTCATTTGCGCAGTGAGAGCTGAGAGCATCATGCTCTTTGGCGCTACGTTAGATCGAAAACATTCACGCTCTTATGAATTGGGCAAATATAGGGCAGAACAGGGCATATGATTTTTTTAGTTTGACTTATTTCGTCCTAATCGACAATTTGACTTTAAGGTCGAAAAATCAAGACTACTCGACTTATACGTTGAAGTATCCAATAAATTAAGTCAATTTTTGCCTTAATATAGCTTTAAAGTAAAACGGACTTGATACTTGAATTTAAGGTAAAAATTTGGTTTATATGCCTTAAAAACTTCAGATAATTTCGAAATCAAAGTCAAGTCACTTCTAAGGCATTAAGGAGGGCATTTTTAACATTTTTTCAACCAAAAATTTTATTAAAAGTTGAAATGACTTTGAAGGCATCGCAAAGGTAGAATTTAAGTAATTTCTACCTTGAAAAAAAGACTTTAAAGACAGGTAATTTATAAGGCAAAAAAACGGTCAAAAATAGGGAAAATTCAACCAAACTAGTCGAATGGACTTAACGCTGGTCAGATTTCCCTATCTTGCTTGTTGTGGGAACCATCAATTTTATTTAGTCTATGCTTGTTTTTTTACTGTATTGCAAGGCTTCGGTACATTTATTAAATAATTTTAAGAATAAAAATTTTTTGCAGTTAAAGGGGCACAATTTAAGTTGAGACAGTGATTTTGACAAAAAAAATGACGTTAAAATGGCACAATTAAAAATAGGCTTGTATTTCCACAGACGTAGGTCGAAATAAAAAATAAAAAAACAAAAATTTCTCTTTAATGGACCTCCTCACTAGTGTAACACTTTTTTCCTTCCGTACTTCACCAGGTCTTCTATAAACTGTTTTTTGCTTCTACTGAAAATTTGATTTTTTTGAATTGTGCCAGTTTAGGAGCAAGGGTGCGATATATCAATGGTAGAGCATTGCAATTACTTAACATTTATCACTAAAATCGAGCGCATTGCAGCACTTCTTTATGACGCGCCTTCGATCTTAAGCCTCATTTAATGAGTGTTCGTGGAATTTGTTTTTGCTTTTTAGTTCTTAAAAATGCATATGAGAGCGCACAATCACTGTTTACGGATTAAAGCACGAAAAATAATATTTTCATATTTTTCAAAGCAAAAACAGGCAGACCTCACAATCGATACTCCTAGATCTGAAAGAAGTAGAGCTGTAAAAATGCTAAAATTTACACTACTCGAGTGTATTAGTTATTTTTCGTCAAGTAATCGTTACTTAGTACCCGTTATATTTTTTCAAATATGGTTCACGAACGAATGACGTTGCATGAATAACTCAATGTTGATAAAGTTATCAAAAATCTCTCATGCTCTTTGAATCTTCACCCAGTATTTAGTAACCAAATGTCAACTCAACTCACTCTAGTACCATACTGTTTTGTGCACTCATTACATTAGTACTTTATTACTCTGGCAACCATCAGCTGGTATGTGTGCAAAAAAAGTTCTAGTAACGAGATACTTCCATTAGTAACGAGACGTTATTGATTACTGACTAGAGTAATCGTTACTTTTTACCGGATAAAATAGGGTTCTGTGCAATTAAGAATCCATAATAGTTCCGATTGAAAATCGAAAACAAAAAAAATTGAAAATTCTGTATGAAATTTCGATCGGTTTTAATTCCGATTCCGACAGCTATCGGATTCTTTGACATCCCTGTATACCACTATTGCCAGTTTAGGGGAATCTCCCCTAAATCAAAAGACACTTATGATCCTTGGCGGAGTTTTAGGGCAGCAAAGTTGTCAGGGAAACTTGTATGGAATCTTGATGGGACCAAGGTTTTGTTTTTAAAATGATTTCAAAATTGAATTTTAAGGAATTTAGTCCTTGTTTTGAGACATTCAGGGGAATATTCCTCTAAAAATCTGGCAACAGTGCTGTATACTTCAGATATTTGCAAATAAATAAATTTTGGAAATACTGAACATTCTGTTTATACGGCAGTTTGCATCTTAGTGAAGTCAGGTCACTTTTCACTGCTGTCTGAGTGAAGGAGGTGGCTTTTAAATCCTATTTTTCCTGGGTAAGACCACAAATAAGAATGAATTATGTGCTACGGTTTTAAGGGAAATTCACCTCAGATTCGGGAAAAAATAAGAAAAGTATGTGTTAATAAGACCTTTTTCATATCAAATTAGGCTTCTTAATGAACCTGTTTGGAACTTTCATAGCTTCCCCCAATGGTTTTTTTTTTTAGATGTTAACAGGAAAAATTTGAAAAACTTCCTCTGGATGAAATATGTATAAAAAAAACCATATCTATAAAAATGAATCCAGCCGTTTCGGAGGATTACGATCACAAACACCATGATGGGTCGAATTTTTTGAAGTTTTTACTTTGCTAGGAGATACATATTATCACATGGAAGTAGCCATGTGGAGGTTTCACTGTTGATAGATCAATAAAAACAACCTCATCAAGTCATTATAGCAATAATCTTCCTATGAAAGTCACAAGACATTGAGCTATTTCTCTAGAAGGTAGAAGTTATGACGCTCATAGCAGTCATAAAAAAACAGCTGTGAATATAAATTGCAAATTTTCAGCCTTTTGAAGTTCAAATATAACGTTGATATTCCGTGAAATAAATGAAAAATTATACAAAAGGACAAACACATAAGGAAAACAACCTTTGAGCTGACTGGGTACGGACACACTCAATGTGACATTTTAATGATCGGGTTCGTGAATTCCTCGAAAAGAAGCTACACATTGGTAATACCTATAATGAGGAGAAACTGAAATCTGAATCGGAATGTTTACTCTATCGGCTTTTAAATGAGTGCTCTGTTATCAGTGACGTACGCAGGGGGAGGGGTGATTTTGAGGTTCCAGACCCTTCTTAAAAGCACGGAATAATAGAGGAATTTAATGTACTCTCTCCGCATGGACAATCCTCTTAAGCGGACACCTTTTGGCAATGCTGTAGTATTCCTGCTTCTCAAAGAGTTTCCTCTTAAGTGGACATATTTTTCGATTCCACGGGTATCCGCTTAAGAGAGAGAGAGTACATTGTATTGCCTAGATCCCCTGTCGAAATACTTTTCTGCGGCCACCCCTGTCTGTGACATAAACAGTCAATTCTTACAATATAATGTTTTCTTCAAAACGATAACAACATAGAGAGAAGCCAAGCGCTAATGATGCATTGGAAAAAAAAAACCATTGAAAATGTATGCAAAAGAAAAAAAAATCCCTTTCAAATAATGCCGGGGGAAATTTGAAATGCATTACTCATCAACACCTTGGACTTATGAATTATCAGAACAACAACAAAAAGCACAAGAGAAATAACAATCCAGAAAGAGCAACAAGTTTCTTCACGATCAATGAACTTACTCCGATCTCTCAAAAAAATAAAATAAATAAAAATAAAAATAAAAAAACAAGCCGCAGCATGAATCACACGTTTCATGCTGCACTCGATTGCAGTGGCTCTCAAAGTGTGGAGGGGCATCTGCTCCATTCACAACAATCAGCTCAAACGTGTGCTTGTATTGCACAATGTCGGCGCGCGCTCTCCGACTCACCTGTGCAGGTGTTGGTGTTGGTATTTCGCTGAGCGGTGAGATTTCGACGGGCTCCCTTTGGAGTTGCGACGGCGACGGCGACTTTTCTCTCTCGACTGGCGAGCGAGAACGCGAGGTTACGTGTGACGTTTGTGGTGGCGGGGGTAATAAAGCTGTTGGTGATGTTGATAGCTTGTTGATGTTGTTGCCGCTCTTGCTCTCATTGTGCTGTCAGCTTGATCGTGGCTGTTCTGAGTGTTGTTGTCACTGGTGCTGCTACTCGTTTCATTCACATCGTCATCAAATTTAACCCAATTTTTTTTCATTTGCATATTTTCCCGTTCCCGTTGCTGTTGCATTTCTGAAATATTTTGCTGCCCATTCAATGGAATGTCCTCCAATGGGTGTGCGCTGGTCGTGCTGATGTTCTGTGAGGTTTTCATGGTTGCCGATAAAGGCGATTCAGATTCAATGTTGTTGTTGTTATTATTATTAAGGGGATCCATTTTTAGTTTTTTTTTAAATATTTTTTATTAGATTTATTAAAATAAAGATCAATTTTTTTTTTGTATGTTTTTTTCAAATAATTTTTGAAATATTTTTATTGGAGAAATAATTTTTTGAAATAATTTATTTTCATAGCATTATGTAAGCTAAGCTTATTTTAATTATTTACGCTTTGTTTTTTTATATATTTTTTTTTTTAAATTCTTTTTCACACACTCATTTCATTCGCGCACTTCTCGCTGCGCTCTTCTCGTCTATTAAATCACAACACGTTAGCAATGGGGGCCTTAAGCCGAACAATGCGTTTTAGCCATTTCGACCCGACCGCTTTTACGAGACTAACCTAAACCTAACGCATTGAAATTCTATAGCCGCTGAGCAGTCACACCCAACAACGCTTTGTAGCTGTAGTCGCCGCCTCTCAGCTCTAGAGGAAAGCAGCTGAGAGGCAGAAAGTACAAAAAAAGGTATCAGTTAGTAACTGAACTGAAAACCGGTTCAAAAATTACAAATATTGGGTTCGGAAATATGTTCCCACGTTTTTTTTTTCGGCTTTCCTTCTTACTTAGATACACTCGATCAGTTGAGGAATCTTTCAAGTGATCATATCCCAAAAAAAAACCTCAGTCTTTAAAAGGTTTTTTTTTATTGAATTAAATTAAATTTTGAATAAAAAAAATATTTTCTCTTTCTCAACAGCAATACTGTGAGGCTCCAAAATTCATAAAAAGTTAACACACACACACACACGTACACACAGTCCTCTCTTTCGAACTTCTCTCACTTCCCAAAATTTTGGTTGAAAACATGGCCTTATCGTGTTCAAGTGTTTTGAGTGATATCACAATATATTTATCGGTCAGAAAATCTTCAAATCGCTCTCAAAGATCAAGGCTTTACTCATTTTTCTTTTGAATTTTTCTTTTATCTCTTTCTCTCTGTCTCTCTCTCCCCGTTTTTTTCAACGATATAAGATAAACGCTTCAATGCAGCTGACTTTTGTACGTGCAAAATCTTGTCTTCTGGCTAACACGCTTAAACGCACTAAATTTTTGAACATTCCCGGCTAGGGCGCGTAATAAATCTAATAAGGCGACATTTCTTCAAAAGAGACTTAACTCAAAGAATCCAATATTTATATTTTAATATTACTTTTTCAGGGGAATAATTTTAAATTTTTCAAATTGTGACAGTTTTAATGAGCTCTCTCTGTCTCTCTATTTCTTTTCGATTTTTGAAAATATTTACCCACTCTCTCGCGACTGGAATGAATCGCACTTTGGGCCTAAATTTTTCAATTCCTCTTTTGTCCATCTTTCTTTAAAGATTTGCATATTTATCACATTTCATCGTTCTAGGCTCTTTCGCACACGTTTATGAGTTTGACAAGTCATTATTTGCTTCCATTTGAGTGTGTTGTTTCCCACTCAAACCGCTAACGGTGAGAAGAGAGAAAATTTGAAACGTTTATAAATTATTTTTTAATAAAAAAAAAATTAAATGTATTAAATGATTTCCTTTGGCAAAGATAAAGTCGAGTTTATTAAGCTAAAGGATGAGTTCTCATCGATTGTCAGTAAAAACTTGTGCTTCAAATAGGCCACGTTTTGTGGGGAGAGAAGTTTTAAAGCAAAGTGCTTCTACAGAGGGTTCGAGGGTGAACACATGCTCCAATGACCCCTCACTTATGAGATTATAATAGCTTTAAATGAGATCTTGAGACCATGGAAATATCTAGTTCCCCAACTCATTTTCAGAAGTATCACAAAATTCATCAGCTTGAAGAAAATGTTGAAATTTCTTGAGTTCTTTCATCGTTTGACTCTGAAGAAATTTCCGATGATATCACTGTGCGACATTTTAGAGGTCATGTTCTGTAAACAAAAATTTGACGACTGTTTTTCAAAGTGCTCAGTGAGTATAACAAGGCCTCATACTCAGTTTTGTCAAGTCACCTTTACTTTTATTTTAAATAGACTTCAAAAAGTGGGGCCGAGAATTAAATTACTCCCTTACTTATGGCTATATCTCGGAATCCGTTCAATATTTTAATTTCCTTTCTATCACAATTTATAGCTCTGAACTCATTTTAAATAGTTTTAGTACAAACCGACCCGAAAAAACTACATATCTAGTAGGTGAAAATTGCAAATTTTTTCTGATTAATCTGCCAAGGAAAAAACTCCTTAAATCCCTTTTTGCGTTGGCAGATTATCCAGAAAAGAAAATAGTGCAAAACTGATTACATATTATTTTCATGGTTCGGAACCATGATACAAAGAGAGCAAGATAGCGCCATTTCGGGTACCGCTATTTTGTAGCATTCGCATTGTTGTTGTTTCCCATGCTAAAGTTTAGTTGTGACGTTGAGCCTAACATGAAAAACAACAACAACGAAGCTCTCATTTTGTATTTGTGACGCTATCTTGTTTTCTTGTATCATGGTTCGGAACCATTTGCGTTGAACTGAAAAATGTCGTGCATACCCAAAGGGTGATTTTGCGTTTTTTTTTTTCCGATTTTGGTAAAAAAATGTTCAACTTTTCAGCGGCAAAACGGTATCAAGTAGTGCTCGGATGCAGTTCGTGTATATGAAGAAGTTGTTTAGTTATAGTTTTTCTATATTTGCATAAAAAAATTTTGAAAAAATGTTTATTGCCTTGGGAGCTATAACCCATACAAAATAAAATATGATGAAAAATACGTAAAATTTTAGGAATTTTTGCAGTTTGCACATACTAGATAGAGTTTTTTCGGGTCGGCTTGTACTAAAACTATTTAGAATGAGTTCAGAGCTATAAATTGTGATAGAAAGAAAATTAAAATATTGAACGGATTACGAGATATAGCCATAAGTAAGTGAGTAATTTAATTCTCGGCCCCAAATTTTGAAGTCTATTTAAAAAAAAAGTAAAGGTGACTTAACAAAACTGAGTATGAGGCATTGTTATACTCACGGAGCACTTTCAATAACAGTCGTTAAATTTTTGTTAACAAAATCGTGTCGCACTGTGTATGCGACCCTATAGGGAAACTTCACTAACGTTCTTACAAAGTCATTGAATCTGGAATGCACTCAGAGTTTATTTATTCTGCTATTTGACCAGCTCCATAAATGCTCTCAAATAGATTTAAAAAAATAGCTCAACTTCTATATGAAAAATCATATTAGGGGTATTCAGAAAGGCGTGCTAAAAACGTTGGAAAATCGGAAAATTGCGACTTCTTAAAAATTTTTAAAACTTTTTTTTGTATCTTGTACAACTTTTGAAGCAGTTAAAATTTTCCGATTTTCCGACGCCTTTGTGAATACCCCTAATGTCTTTCTTTTTCATATCTCAATGATGAAATCATTCATCGAAGTATTTTGAATACTTCTCCTTGTTTTAATTATATTTGCAAAATAATATCTAAATGTTAATTGACTCATTCTAGTCTTTCTCAGTTTTGAATATGTGCAAACTTTTTGTGCGTGAATAAATAGATTTTGTTTTCTCATATGGAAATAATTTCAACCACACACACACACATTTCATTAATTGAATATTTATTTAACATTTATATTTCGTTTCATAAGATGTTTGATTTGTATCTTTAAGCAACTGTAATTAAATTTAAATTAATTGCAAAGCAAATAAGTTGATTCAATCAAACTCAGTGTATTTACCTATTGTTATAAACCCAGTGTATATATTGTATATTAGGGCGGGTGGATTCATTCTCGTCAAAATGGTATAGCAAAGTCGTAATCTATAGAAAATTCTAAGAACATTTCCCCCCAGAATCCATTGCCCTAATATCAATCCCTGTTCCGCGCACAAAAAAAAAGTTTAAAGAAGATTTCTTTTTTTTTATACCCGACACACTCTGTGTCGAGGGTATATTGCGTTTGTGTGGTTGTGTGTTACAACCAGAACCAGTCGAGATAGACCATACAAAATATATATAGAAATGATCAGCGTCACCAGGAGATTCGATTTAGACATGTCCGTCCGTCTGCCTGTCTGTCTGTCCGTCCGTCTGTCTGTCCGTCTGTATACAGTTATCTTATCGAAGGAGTTGAGCTATCTTGACAAAATTTGGTATGCGTACTCACGGGGACATGAGTAAGAACAAGTTCGAGAATGGACCCGATCGGACCATTTTTAGGGGTACCTCCAGTACTAGGGTCTGTCACAAAAATCTCAAAAGTAGGATTTTTTCGAAATATTTCTATAAAACTTAGGATTAGAGCGTATATCTAAGCCTCCGATTAGAATTCAAAAAAATTAGAAAAGTGGGCGTGGCAAAGGGGCGGTTTTCATAAAGAAATTAAACAAAAGTCGGTATATTGGGCCCCTTATGGCCTTAAACAACTCCTGATATTAAAAATTATTTGAACACGTGTGTCTGTGTCGGGTATTCTATTGTCAGGCTCGCCTGACTATAACACCCTTACTTGTTTTCTGATTAGTTTCATAAATTATTCGGTACGGTAATATTTGATGTGAATTTTAAGGCCATAAGCTTGCGCGTCTGGAACTAACTGATATTAACTAAAACAAATTTTATATTATAAACACCATAAATACCCACGTGACTAACTAACGAGCGGCGCCGAACAGCGCGGCGGAGATTCGCACAACTGTGAACATTATACTTCATAATGCCAAAAAGGACTTGGGATGCACTCTCGAGCAACTTTGCCGGCTGTGCAATTTGTTTATATTTCGCACCGAAGCAACATGCACGAAATTCGTAAAGCACTCAGTCTGCAGCCATCCAGTCAGCCAGTCGTTGTCTGACGTGTTCTTGCCTCTAATCCTACCGAAAATAGGAAAACTTTCTACAAACGAAGGCGCTACCAATTTCGTTTGTTACGTTGGCTTTACGTTGGCTGTCTGCAACACCGAACCGCACCGCACTGCACTCCCGTCCCGCTCGTTCAGTCTCAAATCTTCGTTCTCACGTCACGGCACGATGCTCGGTTTTTGTGTTACGGAAAATGCTAAGCGTTCAACGTGACCTGCATAAGCGCGGCGGTATTGCCTTTCCAGCTTGGAAAATTAACTTTTAAGTATGGAAAGATGCACTCCGATCCGAACGCCTCCCGATGCGGCATGTACGGCACGCACAGCATCAAGTGACAGTTGCCGCGAGATTTAAACTGCATTTTAGACTTAGCAAGGGATGCCGTGTTGCAAAACACGAAGCGGGCAGGTGAAACCAGCATTCAAAGTGCCTATCTGTCTGAGCCTTCGATTGCGAGACCAAACTAATCTCCTCACCCTTTTGAACAAGGGTGGAGCACAAAAATTTTTCTCTCCTTTTTTCTGGGGTTTTTGTTTTCGCTTAAGTCACGTGAGGCATGCCTTGGGCACGCGTCACGCTTTTCAGATTTATTTTGTCAAAGACGAGTATAGAAAATAAAGATAGACAGAGAGAGTGAGAGAGAGAGTGAGAGATATAGAGTGAGAGAGGAGAGAGAGAGAGCGAGAGCAAGAGCGAGAGAGAGAGGAGGAAAATGAAAGAAAATCTGGCAAGAAAATAAAAATACGTGAAAGTATGCTGAAAGGAAAAAAAACCCATTCAAAATTTTGTATTAAAGGATTATAAAATCCTGAGGAGCTCAATCCTTTTTTTTTTTTTAAATCGAACTTATCTATGAAAACGTTAATTATGCCGGCATATTTTAAACAATTCAATCCATTTGCGGGCTTAAACCATTTCATTGCGGCCTTTGCAATCGAGATATCGAATAATCGAGTTATCCTTAATAACAAGCTGTCAAAGTGAACGTATTTCACCGCAAATCCTTTAAAATCCGTTTAGACTCGACACACACATACAAGCACTTATGTATGTCCGAAAATGCCACACCGCACAGTGGGATCGCTCCCTACATGCTGCGGAAAAAAAATTGAAGTTTCATAATGAAAATTGGTATACATGATTTAATTGGGTAATTAAGATATAAACCAAGATTCATTGGGATTTCTCTAGCATTTCGGGCACCTCCCATAGATCCCCTAACTTGTAGTTTTGCATGGCAGCTTGTATGTACATCTAAAAACCAACCAGGCTAGAGTTTGCTGTCCGGGCTTTACCTAGAGAGAACTAGCTAGGCCTTGTCTAGATTATTCTAGTCATAGCCCCTACAGGGGAGGTTCTAGCCAGCGCCTAGCTAGCGCCAGGCTAGATTTATCTAGTTGAGCAAATCCAGCTAGGCGCTAGTTAGGCATTAGCAAGGCCCTAGCTAGTAACTAGATTTCTCTAGGCAATTTCCAGCCGGGATCAAACTTTTTCAGAATATTTTCTATGCTACAAAATGAACGTGTGTAAACAATGGTTAAAATCTGACAGTCCTTGGGAGTACCTCTCCTAGATCTATGCAAATATTTTTGCACGACTCAGGGTTGTATTTTCAAATTACAGCCTAATTCTAAAATATTTCTATTAGGTTGACGTATATAAGGATCTGAACTTATAACGCCCTAAATGAATATGTTTTTTTTTTTCCAAATATCCAAACACTTTCACGACGATTTTTGACATAAGAATGGACTTTATCGAGAAAACGGAAAGTAGTAGCAAGATTTTTTTCATGAGTCCCTAGAAGAGAATCCACTCTTTCATTTTTATTAAATAAAAGACGGACCCCGAAGGAGCACATAAAGTTTTTCTCCCTTGAGAGTAAGAAAGCCGTCATTTTCGATGTCACATATTTGATAATCTGAGCCGATGGCACACCGCTAGTGCTCCCTCATAAATTATATCAGTATTTAAGATACTATATAATTTTAATAAATAAATAAATAAATATTTGACAGTCTACCTCCACTTCGTTATTCAAAAAAATCCCCTAGTTTTCAATTCCCTTTAAAAGCAGTTCTTAACTTTATTAAAAAGTCAAATTTAAAGCAACAGTTCTGGTTTTAAAAGGGGAACAAATTTTGAGAAATTTGGCTTTTTTTAATTTTTTCGAAGAAAAATAATTTTTTAGCTTCAGCTTATCTATTAGATAAAAAAAAAATGTATTTTGAGGAAACAGTTTCGGTCTTGATATCGCTCTGTTCGATGAAATCGCTAAATCATAAAAAAAATGGAATGTTCGAAAAATCCTATTTTTTTCCGCTCTAATCCCACTGTGCACCGTACTACATACGCCAATTGCATTAAGGTACTTAAGATAGTTTAAGTTGAACTTGAGTCCGAAGCCCATTTACATGTGAAAATGGATTAAGACAAAGTTATTGAGTGGACAACACTCTACATCAGAATCTCTCGTTTCGATTCGTTTTGCATTTGACTCGAAGAGCTGTAAAATGACTTAAGTGCCTGAAAGTATGCTAAACTCTATGCAAGCACACACATATGGTCGTCAATGTCAAAACAGATTAACTAAATTGGCCACATGCACGGATGAGAATGTGAACATTCGGTGTTTAAAGCTTGAAAGGAGCTTCGAACTCAACAGCAAGAACAAAACACGACAAAACAGAGCAAAAAATTGAAAAATTAAATTTTTTGTGGTATATTTACTTCCATCGTAAATGTTTCCTACGTCTAAGTTTCGCTTCGTTACAATTTTTTCCTCCCATCGCTTTTGTTTTATTTTGTTTGCCTTAGTTCCTTAGTTGAGTTTACAAAACAATTTTGCTAATTTTCCTTAAAAGCAGTTTAGCAATTTGACACGTACGACACTTGTTAGTAACAATTTCAGAAAGTTTCAAAAACGTGTTCGTTCCTTTGTATCTTAAGAAGTTTCGATTCACACTTAAGTTATTTTGCCCTCAACTTGTATCCGAACTCTAAAAGCCGTTGACTTTTAAGTATTCCAAACAATGCTTTTATTAGGTTATCCCCTTTTTTTTTGTAAAGAGACCTTCCATGTTACTTCGAAGTGGTCCTCACATGATCTCGAATGATTGTTTGAAAGTCTTGTGCAGTGATTTTATTGTTGCCATTGTAAAAGTCGTAACAGTTACAAAAGACATCCGGAGAGAGTTACCTTTTCGAGTTGTCGGGTTCGTAAGGTTCGCTTTTTTGAAGGGAGTTAGGAAAGTTTATGATATTCTCTTCTTTTCCATATGGATTATTCTTTTAAATAGATAAGTTATTTACTGTTATAGGAAACATTTGAAGTGCTCTGCCGCAGGGGGAATCATTTATGATTTTTGGGCTTGGCAAACCCGCGGACCCTAGCCAAATTTCCACCAATACATGATTCGGTTATGAGGTAAAATTGGAAGTGCAGGAACCTTGTGGGGAATGTACGCAGGGTTGACTATACCAACTTCAATTAGAGAAAAATACTAGTTATAGTTGTAGTTACACCTTTATCTATGACGCAAAAATTGGTACCACGAGGACTGGGAGCCCCAGAATACGTTTAGGTATTCTACCCGGTCTTTTGGGTATTGCCCTTCGTTGAGTATTGTGGGGGCTGTAGTTTCTATGTTTGAGGTAAGGATAGCACCGGAACTCGACCGAGGTTCGCCGATTCGGTCCATGCCCACTGATGAGGCAAAATGGGTACACTGTGCAATGAAACCCCCGTATCTTGTGATAATGTTATGGAAGAACTAACGTGTAAGGCGTCCCATACAGCAAAGAACTCATTCGGAGTCCTAAAGGGAAGTATCACTTCTTAAAAGGAGCTCACTCCTTTGTCCGAAATCGATATAAATTTATTTTTGCGAAAGTCGACTTCCATACATATATGCGTCCTTGGTGTTGCCACTCAAAAGCATCTTTTCAGCACCATTCAGTTGGATTCTGGAGGTCCGCCGAGAAGTTTTTTTTAAAATCGATTGCAGGTTTGCATTACGCAGCAGCCTCTCCAATACCCATTCCTATAGTGGCGAAATTTCAATTTTAGTGGTGTTGAATCACCAAAGATGATGATGGCAGTTCCATAACACTACCTTACAAATTATTATTTTTTATTTTGAGGACATCTGAATAGACCTTGGCCTTCTTAACACGTAAAAAATATTTTTAAAATCTTTGCGATAATTTTCTTTTTTTTTATAAATTTTTGTTATAACAATACCCTGCAAACACACTACCTGTTAATTACCAGGAGATTTAACTAATAGCGCTAACTATACTTTTTGGTAGTCAATATGAAAAAGATTCTATTAGCTCCTTAACGGCAGTTTGAAAAAACTACCTGAAACAAATATACGTGTAAGAATTTATCCTTTTCTTTCATATGAACACTCGCATATGTTTTGACATACAGTTGTCTTGCTTTTTCATGGTAGGCATACTGACTGTTTGACGAGTGAAATACCCAATACTATTAACAACAAAATTCGTTTGACATCACGTATATATCAGTAGTATTATCAGGCAGCCTTTTAGGTAGGTGTATGGAAAGCTTCACGGAAAAACCCCTTAGGCAACCCCTTTGGCAAGCCTACCTAACGGTAGAATATTTTAGGGCTAGCTTCATCTAGTCAAAAAAAAATTCTTAACAAGTAGTCGGTATTATAGCATTAAAAAACTTTACTCTCGCATAGCACAAAGTGGCTTACATCAGCCGTCTCTTTTACGCATACCTAATTTAACAAAGGCTTTTATCCTACTCGCTCTCACTCATATCATACGCTAAACTTTTTATTTTATTTGTATTAGTGCTTATAAAATTTTTTTCAACTGCATTAGTGTTTCGGGTAGGCATGTCTTGCATGGTAGTTTAAGGGAATATTGTAGCTCTTTCGAGCAGATGCATTTAGATATCCTGGGAGAAATTCTTTGCGCAGTGTAATAATTGACAGTGACATACACTTTAGGTATCCAGAAGAAAGAAAAATAATACGGAAAAACTATTTTTCCGAAGTCCTTCACTTTTGGAAAGACTCCAATCGCATAGAGGCTCTCGTTTAATAAATTATCTTGTCTTCAATTATTTATCTAAAAGCGGCATTTTCTTTTATCAAAGAACAGTTTATATTTGATAAATGATTTACAATTATCATAATTTCATCCAAGGTGCAAAATGGTAAATTGTCTCAACGACCGTTTACCCTGACTTCTGACTCTCAGAATACCCGGAGTCCATATGAACGAATCCATTAAAAATATCGTACACCAACATTTGAAGCATTGTTCAAAAATTATGCTTAATAATACAAGTCGAATAAAATATTTCTCAGCACAATTGTTGCCGCACTTTTTCCGCAACATTTGTTTAAGCACGTTGCCAGATTGCAATTTCCGATTTAAATTGTTGCCACAACATGTCCAATTCCGAATACCAAAACAAAACGAAAAACACAAAATAATAAAAAAATTTCAAATAACTTAATGTTCTGTTGTTGTTCGCAGCGAAAGGATATTTCTTGCTGCACTTTCTTAGTCTCCTCCTTCGCCTCCTTTGTGTCGACCAAAAAAGATTGCTAAACTAAGTACATTCAGGGTGCAAATGACGCCAACTTTTGATATGAAAAATGAGACAAGCAGAGCTAAAACAAACAAAACCAAGCCCCCTATTCCTAGCCAGAGGTACGGAAGAAGAGCGAACGAGACGTGATTCCTTGCCGTTCAGTCCTCGTGCCATTCGGATTTCTTGGATTTCTTGGATTTCTTTAGGTGCAACAAAGAATGACGATTGCTGACTGCAAAACAACTGCAGTTAGTCATCATGCCGCCTGCCTTCTTCCGCTGTAATGCAAATGTGCAAATGTGCGATATTGCATTGCGCTGCACTGCTCCACGCCGCGCCCGCCGATTCGAATGGCGTGTTGCTGCAAGTCAAATCTGGACACACTCGCCTGCCGCAGACGTGCGCTCGGTTTCACCGTCTTGTATTGTTCTACTTTTAGCACTTGTACTCTTTTCTTTTCATATTTTCTTTTTATTTTGTTCATATTTTTGTTTTCATTTTTTTATTATTATTTTATTTTATTTTTTAAGGGAAAAGTTATAAAAACGCAGTGAAAGGGATTCACATTTCGCATTTAAATAATAGCAAATAGTAAAGGATTTTGGCGTTAAATATTTTATCTCTCATTACATTTTGTATTCATTCTTTTTGTTTATTTTTTTATTTATTTTTTTTTAAATTCTCTTTTCGCTGTTTTCTTTGCTATGCATAGCTGGTGAAATTCAAGGCTGCATGGCTTTCTCAGAGGAAGTGTTTTCTATAGCAAAAATTGTTCCATTTAATGAATAATTATTTCGATATTACATTTCAAAGGATACGATTTCGCTTCATTTTTCGCGGAATCGTAAAAGAAATTATAATTGAATGTTCAATTATTCCTAATTTAGTTTTCTTATTTTTCTATCCTTAAACGTTTATTTTTAGTTTGAATATTTAATACAAACTAAAGGATATTAAAGCCAAAAGGAAATAATCTTGAAATATTGTCTTAAGTGGCTCGAAAGTTTTCATATCAGATATTTAGGATTTTCCTCACAAACTCTTCAATCGTTCAATTCTCATTTAACGCTGGCAATATTTCCTCAAGAATCTGCAACTTTTCATCAATATTGCTAATAAATAAGAATCTCCTTCTTTATTTGCTTGCTGCACAAGTGCATTAATTGGAATTTTTCGATGTAGAAAAACAAGAAGGATCCATCTTCTTGCTGCTTCATGCTTCGATTAAATAAACTGGAAAAATAATCGTAAACGAATGAAAAATTCTGGAGCTAAATTATGTGGGAAAAAACCTGGCGCCCTCATCGCTCCCATTGAAAAGCTAAAAATGATGTGAAGAATGATGAATAATGGCGTCTGAGCTGCAGCATGTGCATGTGCAAATCTGTCGAACTTACCTCATCTATGCGTGCCTCATGCATCGCGTGCTCATTTTAAATTGGAAAAAGTTGCATTTTATTGGCAAAAATTGATAAAGTGGCATGAGAGCGAAGGATTTTTCGTTTTTAGTAACGAGAAATGGTTTTTTTTCTTCTTCATAGAAAATAA
The DNA here is from genome assembly GCA_020466095.1 of Chlorops oryzae. Taxonomy (NCBI): domain Eukaryota; kingdom Metazoa; phylum Arthropoda; class Insecta; order Diptera; family Chloropidae; genus Chlorops; species Chlorops oryzae. Next base: position 111,191,896 of record CM035807.1, read on the forward strand.
TTCTCTTGGAGGGAAAACAGGAGGTTGGATGTTTTATTGCAGATGGGAGAACATTCATCATGTGGATAAAAAGCATTAGGAGAACGAAATGAGCGGAATGAAAATCATTTTCTTTTAATTGTATTTAGATCTGGAAAATATTGCAAAAATTTCAAACTATTCGCTATTAATTAATTTTCTATTTCAAACTTTAATAACACTAGCTAACAGTATTTTGTCACCGGACATCTAAATGCACTTCCTTTACATACTGTGGCCTTCCAAACATTAAAAAAAAAATATTTAAAAATTTTTTTATAGAAGGGCATTCCATTATTTAATAATAATAATAATAATAATAATAATATGGAGCCTGAATCTGCCCAAAGGCTGGCACTGCGGCCCAGATGACCTATTGTGCCAAGATTCACTATTTTTATGAAAAGCCCCTCATAGTCTCTCCTAATAAAGTCCAGAATCGCCTCTGGAGAAGAATTCTTAATTTGTCCTAATGACAGGAATTCCGAATGGAATACATTTCTTCTGTGATGTACTAAGGCAGGACATTCGCAAAGAATGTGCAAAGTTAGTTCCTCGTCTTCGAGGCATAATCTGCATTCCGAATTATCGGAAAGGCGAAGTTTGTGCATGTGATACTTAAGCCCAAAATGGCCAGTAGAAAACCCGTAAGCAATCTTATGCTATCTTTTGAAAGCTTAAGAATATTAGAGTAAGAGTAAGGTTTTATAAGCAATTTACTCTGCCTCAGTCCGGGAAAGTCGTCCCAGTACACAAGGCGAAGGATATTTTCTTTCTCTCTGATTTTTTCTTTAATACCCGCCCAGTTCAACCCATAAAAAAAAGTTGAGGACCGATAAAAGGGGTATTTGATGCCTTTCTTGCTAGACTATAAGCTAGATCATTACCATCAATCCCCGTGTGACCAGGGACCCAAAATAAATCAACTTTATTGCGTGTCGCTAGTTTCTGAAGTAGTCCAAAGCATTCCAGGACTTGCTTTGACTTAAAAGCCCAAAATGATAGGGCTTTAATAGAGGCCTGACTGTCAGAAAATATGACAAATATGGCGATTCCATTAGTCATACACCAGTCATAATCACTTTTTTTTTATAGGTTGTAGGTCATAATATTTAAAACAAACAGGATGCGACTCTCAAGGATTTATAACTATGAAATCTTTTAACAATAGTTAAGCAATGAAATAACCTAATTTCTGCTCAGAATAGCTGATGGGTGACCTTTAGGACCGTTTTGAGTGGAATTGTCAGAAACGTTTATTTTTAACTTATCCTCCTGTCACGATCGCCATGTGATGATGGTATCCAAAAGAATAAAATGAAGTGAATTCGGTCGAGTCACAATTAGGAATTTTCTCTTTATTTGATTGAACTTACATATTATATGCTTAAAGCTAAAATTTTTAATTTCTTACAGTACAGCTTAAAAACAAGCTGTGGCGGTGTCAACGACTGTAGCAGGCGATAAGCCTGAGCTTCAAGCCTCAGCCTGTGTGGCATCGAATTGCAAGGCCGGAGCGGAAGCATTTCAGACGCTAAATCCCTTAAACAAGCATTTTCATTTAGTTTGATTGAACTTAATTTATATGCTTACAAGCTAACATTTTGGAATTTGCTTGAATAGTTTATAACAAAGCTTGTTCAACGATGTGCAGGCGATTAAGCCAGCAGCTTCAAGTGTATGTCTCGAACTTCGGCCGACGGAACTTTCATGACGCTAAATCCTTAAAAATTTGTTACGCTTTTTTAAATCAATAGTTGTTCTCGAAAATTAGACTCTGAGATATAGCTTGAATTTTTACAATGTTTTGAGGCAAAATCTACGAAGTACAGTTTTATCTCGTGGAAAAATTAAAAAAAATTATTTGTAAACTAGTGTAAAATGATGTAAGGTGTCTTGGTCGAATTCTTTTATTATACCTAAAGGAAGCCAATGAGTGTTGGAAAAGCTTTTCTTGAAAGAAAACGAATTCTGATTTGTTAAGACAACGCCAGAGGGCGCAGTCCTTACACTCTAGATTGTAGTTTTTCGTCATAAGGCCAATGAACGCTTCAGAAGTTCAAAGGAAAAGTATTGAGGAATTAAAAAACGGCGGATGTTGAAAAATGAAGTTCATGGTAAGGGTCCTAAAACGGACCAAACGAAATATGAAGGATATGAGAAAACAGACTTGATTATTTAAATAAAAGGTCTGTTCCCGTACTGCACGAAACTGCCAAAAACTGCCCAATTTTCATACAGTTTTCAAAAAATTGGGTAGTTTCGGGTATTATTACAGACCTAAAATATCAGAGTTATTCAAAATTTAAATAACGAAGCAATTAAAGCACCTTAAATACGTTGTTGAGTTTCTTTTTCCATGATGGAAAAAAACCACATAAAAACCTGCATTTACATTTTTACGCATTCCGAAATATTCTGAAATTCATAAAGAAACACCCAAGCATCATTTCCAAATGCTCGCACTTAGCATTCCTTTTCATACATTTTGCAAATAGTAGCTTCATAAAGTAATTAAAAGAAAACAAAACGAAGAAAAAATAAATTATCCTCGTAAAATATGTCAACTTGCAGCATTTCGTTGGCAGGATTTTTACACAAAATAATCTCGCCAGCGCTCTCACAACAACAATTACTTACATAATAACATAAAAGAATGCCACAAAACCACACATACACGTTGGAGAAAATGCTGCATACCACGCGAAATTAAAAGAATTTTCCGCATACGATGCGAAGATGATGATGATGATGATGACACCGCGATGTACCTTAACGTCACCACAAACACCCATACGAACATAAACGCCAACAACAGCGCCAACAGCCAACACCAACGCCAACGGCAACCTCAAACCATCATCGCAACCCAACAAAAGGTACACTCTATTAATAAGAATTGAATGAAAAATGCAGCAAGTTTGTGTCATCATGAGCTGCTGCTCTACTAAAAAACATTTACGCGCATCAAAAGTGCACGCTGAAGACTCTTTTAAATAGACAAACTGACTCACAATCGGAGTCCGCGTCGGTGCATCGGAGTGAGTCGCTGTTGGAGACGCGGACTGAAAAAGTGGAACTCAAAATGTGAAAATCCGAAAGAAAATTTTTGCGATACTGCCATATAAAGTTTGTGGAGCATAAAACCTGGTCCTCGAGGTGAAAAATTATGGTGCAAGGCACTACACAAGTCGATGTAATTCACAGTGACAAAATCAGACGGACTGAAAATTTCACTCATTTTATTTACTTCTAGAATACACTGAGAAAAACTCGCATTCATCAAATGATTAAATTAAGGTAATGCGGTTCAATTTTTGATAAAAAGAAGAACATAAAAAACTTGAAAATAATTACTAGAGCTCGGATTTTGAATATATTGATTTTTTTGAATTATTTGAATTTATTGAATATTTTGAATTTTTTTGCATTTAACTGTGTTTTTTGAATATTTAATTCACTGAAGTAGGCTTTTTTGTTAATTTGACAATTAAAAATTTTAAAAGGCATACTAAATCGAGCCAATTTGGATTTTTTGACTGTGTAGTTTTTGAATATTTTAAATTTGTTGCATTTTTGTTTGAATTTTTTTGAATATTTTGAATTTTTTGAATTTATTTTTTTTGAATTTTTTTGAATATTTTTGAATATTTTGAATGTTTTGCATTTTTTTATATATTTTCTTGGAATATTTTTGAAATATTTTAAAAAAATTTTTTAAATTTTTTTACATATTCAAATTCCGAGGCATAATAATTACATATTGTCGGATTAGAGTGTAAACCTGCTAACTCACATTTGAAAAGTTTTACATGGCAAACCAAAAAACCCCTTCAAATTTAAATTTTCATCTTAGAAAGGAAGTCCAAAACGAACCTGGTATATATACTTATACGTATGTACCAATTGTTTTATAAAATATCGAAAAATGAACCAGCTAAATGTCGGGGTTTCTTTCTAAGATAAAAATGGAAGTTTGAAGCAGTTTTTTGTCTGCCCTGTAAAATTTTACAAATGCGAGTTAGTAGGTTCCCTGCAGGAAATGTCAATAGTGAATCTATACTCTTTCTCTACTGAGTGCGTCAACAGAACTACTGACTAGTTATACCCGTCGCAATGCTTTACATTATTGACATTTAACATTGAGTTGTCATTGAATGTCAACAGTAGAGCAAAAAACTATTTACCAACCATTGACGAACTATTGACGTCGGTACCATTCTGTAGACAAAAAGAGTACTCTTTCGCTTTATAAGGAGACACGTTGTTGACATGGTCAATAAAGAACCTCTTGACAGTACAGTTTCTCTAATGACACCGCCTATAAATACTGTTGACGTTGGAAATAGTTCTCTTGTATATATTGGCGTCAATATAGACATGGGGCCATATGGCGACAGGCTTCCTGCAGGGTTTACAGCTTTAAGTGTAATTTAGTTAGTAGCAAAAACATTTTTCTGTACAGTCAAGCTTCGTTAGGAATATGACACAGCCTCAATTCGATGACAATGATTTGCTTATACTTATTACAATTTTTTTTAAGAAAACCATTAAAATAATGTCGCAAAGGAAAAGCTACAGAAAACTTCTGCATGTAAAAGAAAGGGGGAACAAAATCTAAATAGGTCTTCCTGCAAATTACGTTAAGGACGATAGTAAATTATCTACTTCCCTACCTGCATAGTTCGATCATGGAATTATTTTTAGCACAAATTTGGCACTAAATTAATCACAGATATATTCAACATGTTGCTTGAAATGATTGGTTTCTTTGCTCTAAGGAACCGGCCACCTGCCCAACCTGGGCTACAGTGTGGATTCGGACGGTAGTCCAACGGGTAGTTCGGTTGCTTAGGAATATTGTATTCCATCCCAATCCCATTGCGGGAAAAATTATTTTTGATTTATATTTCCTCAAAAAATGGACTCCCATCAAAGGCACCACTTTTTTTTACTTAAATACTATAAGCTAAATACCTGCTGGAAGCAAAAAGAATATCGCAAAGCTTTGTGCAAAGCTTTTAAAATGAAAAATCCATTTCACCGCATTCAGTATTAAAAAGTTGTAATTCACATAGTTAGCGCATACGAATGGACCTCCGAGCACATTTTTAGCAGTGAAAAATGATGAACTTATGCAAAAAGATGATGGATTTGAGCTTACTCCATCACCGAGCTGAATTCGCTTCCATTCTAAATGATGCTCCTCATAAGATTATCACATTTTACCACGAAAAAGAATACACAGACCAGAAATGATAAACTAAAATTTCATTTCCTTTTTTGGAAAAAGCGAACACAACAAATGGTGATGGTCGTTGTTAACTGAATGCACATTAGAAAATCCGATTGGTGGCATTCAACAATTAGTAATGGGTGGTTTTGTTAGTGGGAAAAGCACTCAGACGCTCAACATTTGGTGAATGAAATAAACAATATTTGAGTTATATATTTTTTTATTTTTTATAAAAATGCCTTGGATTTTGAATACGTAAAAAAATGAAAAAAAAAAAAATCAAAAAAAATTAAAAAAAAAAATTTTTTTAATGCAAAAAACTCAAAATATTCAAAAAACATTCAAAAAAATTCAAAATATTCACAGTCAAAAATTCCAAATTAGTTCGATTTAGTATGCCTATTAAAATGCTGAATTGTCAAATTAACAGAAAAAAGCCTACATCAGTGAATAGAATATTCAAAAAGCACAGTTAAATGCAAAAAAATTCAAAAAAATTCAAAATATTCAAAATCCGAGCTCTCATTATAATCAATCACAACCTTGTAGAGCATTTACATATACGTTTTAGCGCTATTCGATTAAGCTAAAACGACTAAGTCAAAACGGGGTGTTTACATATGCGCATGTCGTTTTGTAATTTTGTGGTTATCTTTTGTTTGCTCAACTCGTGAAATATGAGTGAATATTGTAATTTAGAATAGAAGCAATTATTGAAATTCCGTTCGTTTTCTACATTGGTTGTGGAAACAACCTCACAATTTTGAAATTAGAAATTGCAATGGCCATATGTTTTGCATTTTTATAGTGATGACACTCAGATTTCGATATTTTTTATCAGTTATAAGCAGGATTTATCTTGTTTAGCTACTTTTTTTAAATTAAACCAGGAAAGTTTCTCGTTTTAGTTTTGTACGATAAAACGGGAAAAATCTAAGTTGTTTTAGAGCTAAAACGGGCAAAGTTACTAAAACGCGAATAAAACGGCATATGTAAACGGCCTATTACGTTATAATCAATTCCTTAAAGCACTAGATGCCAGGGCTATCGGATATTTTTGAATTAATTAAATACTCAGCAAACATTGTGACTACTTTTAGACTATTTTTATGCTCTAAAATTTGAGCCCATCAGTATAATTTGAGCTTCAATAATAGTCTAAAAAGATTTTTTTTTTTTTCGAAAAGGGAAAAGCATTTAAAGGATAAAATAAGAATTCTCAAACAGTACAATTTTGAAACCAATTTCTGATCGGCTTCTGTGCCGTTGTTGGCTGAGATACCAATTTACGAAGCGAAAGGCCCTGGATTCGACTCCCAGCTGAGGTCGTGGATGTTTGTGTCGTTTTTTCAATATCTGTTTTTCTTTGTTTTCCGATTATACGTCATACCACAACGGACTCATTTGGTGCCTAAGTTTGCCACACTTACCTAACCTACTCTTTTCAGAGTATAATTTTTTACAGTCAAATTTTTAAATAGACTCAATAAAATGTTCAATAAAACCAAGGAGTCGAATTTTGCTTTGGCGATATCGTTTCAATATACCCAAGTAGCAGGTATGTTAACAGGTACCAATTTCAATAGCGTCTCTACATTTCGGGGCTAGAAAAATAATGTGGACAAGGGGTATAGCATTTTCGTATCAATATGTCATGCATGACTCGCCAGATCGTTTCTTTTGCTTCGTTTTTCTGTGCTCTGTTGACATTCAATACCATGCCCATAGAAAATGTCTATAGGAGATTGGCTTGCTAGGGGTATAGCAAGTCGCCATTGATGTTGAAAATCCGATAGAGACACGGCATGATGTTAACAGTACGATAGCCTCCTGTTGACATCCAATGACATGTAATGGGAAATGTTTATTGCAGTAATGCATTGCCTGGGTACAAGTGATCGCTGTACCCATTGACAAAGTCGATACAGAAACGCCACCGTCCCAGCAGGCATTTTAGCTGCAAAAAAACTCAATATGAGCTATTTATGATTTGAAAATTTTTTGCTTTAAGTCCAAAATAGCGCTATTATAAATAAATATGAGGTATATATGAGTTATTTGGAGCACCTTTCGAAGCTCAGTATGAGCTAAATATGAGATAAATTTATAGCTCATAGATATATCACATTTACTTTATATTAAGCTCATTTTCTTTGACAGGTCCAGTAAGAAAGAAAAGAAATGTTCATACTTGATTTAAAGACTTGAGAATATAAGGCCGTCAATAGTGTAGCGTTAGCGTGCTTGGTTTGTAATCTGATGGCTGTGGGTTCGATTCCCCATGCAAGTAAACTAAAAATAAATAAAAAAGGCGCTTATTTGCCCCAATTTTGAGACCCTATAACGATGGTGTCTGGGGGGAATCCATTCGCCGCGTTAGCTTAACTACAGGGAAGAAGCAGAGAGCACAGTAAGTCTTACGGATTATTTAGTGCTTCTTATATTTATCAAATGCCTTTTCCGAGATTTGAACCTCTTACCTCTGATAAATGGAGCCAACACTCTACCCTCTAACTCCTCAGCCAATGATGCTGCTTTGTATGTTTTGTTAAAAAGTGTATATAAATTTAAAACGTGAGGTTAATATGTAAGCGCACTGTGAGAAATTTTTGAATATGCTCCACTAGAAGGCTTTGGACCTTTTATCAGTTCATAAATTTGAAATTTTTATTTGAGTCAGTATTAGCTCACAAATACGTCATTTTTTGCTAAAAAAAAAAAAAAAACATAAGGATGGAACTCATTTTGAGCTCATTATTATATCACAACGAGTTTGATTTTCGATTTTCAATTTCAATCTCATATTTAGCTCTTATTAAGCTCATTTTGAGCTACAATAGAAATTTTCAATTTTGTGAGCTCATTTTTCCTGCTGGGGTGTCTTTAGCGATATTTTCTTCTAGGATGCTTTCAAAAGAACAAAAAAAAAACTTGAAATCAAATCAACTTTAAAACATATTTAAATAAAAAGAAGGAAGGGTGTTATAGTCAAGTGAACCCGACACAGATAATAAGTTAGCTTAATTTGGTTTAATTTATTTTTAAACAGGTCCCAAGAACAAGGATGGTGACCGTTTTGGTCCATTTTCGAACTTGTTCTTTCTCATGTGTCCGAAAATACGCAAGATACCTGAACTCTGTCGATAAGAAAACAGTATACGAAGGGACGGACATGGCTAAAACGAATCACTTGGCGACGCTTATCATTTCTATATAGATTTTGTATGGTCTATGGCGAATGATTCTGGGTGTAACACACAACCACACCAACGCAATATACCCTCGTACGTGACAGAGTGTCTCGGTTATAAAAATCAACAACAGAAAGATGAACTTAAGCTCTCACAAAACTAGTGAAAACTCTTTACCAAATACGCCCATTAAATTACAACGCGCTTTAAGCGAATAAACAAAGAAAAAACACGAACTAAAAAAAAAAAAAATAAATTAAACTGAAAAAACGTGTCAAAAGACAGAGCGCGAGAGTTTTAATTGCTAGCGACTGCAAAGTGTTTTATCAGCATTTTTGCATTAAATGCCGCATTAAAATATTTGTAGTTGAATGACGTCGTTGAAGTCTCATGCGGCATTTCAATCCTTTCGCCGCCCCCCTTCATAAATACCTCCGCATGGTTGTATGCAAAAACTTTCGCCTTGTTACATGCTCAATTTAGGAGCAGAAAGTGATTTACTGCATGCGAATGAAAGAAATATTATAATAAGTTTGAAATGGAGAGCTGTTTGGCCTATTAAAATGAGGATTCAGAACATGCGAATGTATGCACACAGACGGTTTCACTGTGTGAGTGACCAAATGCATATAGATATGCAAACACACACACACACCACACACAAAAAGATTGAGAGAGAAGAGCGACCGCGATGGTAGGAAGAAAAAACGTAGATGCATATGAGTACAAATAAAAAAGTGTAGCATAATTTAAGGCGAAAATGTTTGCACACTATCCGCTATCGGTTTGCATATTAAAACACACACATACGCGCGCGTTCATTGCGTTCACATGAAGAATATTTTCCTTTTCAATTCATAAATCATATTTTGTAGTGGTTTGACGGAAATGCTAGTGCTCTACTGCTATAACTAGCTGAAGGCTTTAACGGCTGCTGGCAACTCCGCCGATCCTCCTTGTGTTCCCATCATTAAGTTGAGGCACTCGCCCTTTCTCTCTCTCTCTCTCTCTCTCTCTCTCTCTCTCTCTTTTTGTCTGTCTCTCTGTCTCGCTCTCTCTTTCTGTCTTGCTCTGTCTCTGTGCACTCTGCCGCTTGTTGCAATGGGCTACTTTAGAGATATTTATCCTGACAGCGAATTTTTGATGGCAAAACTTTTGTAAATTGCTTTGGGGGCAAAAAATTTTTGCGGCGCACAAACGAAGCAGCACAAACGATTTCGCCGTTGCCGCTGCCGCTGCTGTCGGTTTGTTGCAATAGCCGAGAAAGTATTTAGCCTGGCCGCTGTGTGTGCTACATATTAAATGAAGCCGCATGTACTGCCCAGTAGTCGAAAGTGCGCCGCCGACATAAAGGACGAACCATTACGCCGATCTATGATGGCTGGCCATTTCACTAGTGAAAGAAAGATAGAAGAATAGGCAGGCTATACTCATTTGAAATGAATTCTGAGAAACCTTATTCTCACTGTTGGTGAGTACCTATTTGTACTCTCTCATGACTCACTTGATCTCTCTTAAGTGATGCCAAGAGGTAGAAAATATAAAAATATTTTCAATGTTGTCAGCAAAACAAATACGGGGGAAATCTAAGCAAAACGCATGTCCTTATTCGCTAGCGAAAAGGCTCGCCAACGAAGGCATATAAACGGACGACCCGCCCATGGCAATGACATCACAATGTTAAATGGGACAGCGTTTTGGATAGCCGATGGACGCGTCCATGCCACCATGGACTGGTGAAAACACCAGTGTTTGGGTGGCTCAGTTGACTACTGGGTGTATGGCGAGGCTTGTACACACACACATGTATGTACATACCAACTCGACGACGGGCAATTGCTATGCCTTGTAGACAGAGTTCCTAACCACGAGCGTCCAGTTCGAGACACAATGGCTGCAGCAGCTAGAATCGCCGATGAAAAGATCCAGCTGCGGCCTTAAATCCAATAGCGTGCTTCCTTCGTTACATCCACGTACACACATACAAACATACGCACATACGCTCGGAAATAAGTTCATTATAAGCCCCGGTGTGTGGATAGCTATGTGTGCGAGTACACCCAAGCCCTGGTCAAACTTTCATAATACTGTTTATGTATGCTTTTCACTCTTCCTTCCTGCTAAAAAAAAATGATTTTTTTCCTTCTACTTTCCATAATGTCATGTATTTCTTCTGAAGAAAATCTGTTGTAATATTCTCGACGGTTTTATTCATGTACACATGTGTATGTTTGAATGTGTGTGTTTGTGTGTGTGTGTGTTTGTGTGTATGCATTGGCATATTTTATGCACATTTATTAAATTGACTTAATGCTTTTAATGATGCAAAACTTTTTCAACAAATATTTGCTGAGTAAATCAGAGCTTTAAAAGATTTCAATTTTTCTGTATTACGTGAAGATAAGTAAATAAGATAAGTAAATAAGAGCCTTAAGGACTAACATACATATTGGCTTTAAATGTTTCATAAATTATGGGTCCTTTTAAGTCAAATTATCCGGCTTTTGGAGAGCTCCACTCGACGTAGACTGATTCTATATCTTGTTCGACATTCGTAAGGCAGCATTTTATTTTTTTATTTATTTATTTATTTTAAGGCAGAAAGCTCACAGGCAGGCAGGAAGCACACAAAAAAAAGGATTCCGAAGGTAACAAGTCAAAATTAATAACTTTTGATCGATGCGAATCGAATTGACTTTGAGTACCAGTAGACGGAAGGATAATCATTGAGGGTGAGCTTTGTAGTCCAACATTCTCTTACTGTGAATAAAAGTCACTTCGATTGACCTCGAACTGATAAAAAGGGGTCGGTTCCAGGAGTAGTAAAATACACTGGCTTACAGCATTTTTGTTCAGGATATCTGAATACACTTTTCTTATGCAATTTCGAACTAGAAAGATAAAAAAATTAGCTTCGAAATTTTTATGGAAAATTTTATGAAAATATATGTATAAGTATGTGCCGTCGTTGGTTGATATGTAAACTTAACAACCGAGAGGTTTTGAGTTCAAGACCCAGCTGAGGTCGTAGATCTTTGTGTGTTATTCTAATTTTCTTTATTTTCCCATTATTCGTGGTACACAACGGGCCCATGTGAGGACTAATTTTTGAACAGCAAAATTTTTTGTTCAGAGGTCATTGCCGCTTTTTCGAGCAGAACTCAAAATTCATCATTCGATTTGAAGAAATCAGAGCTCAAAGTAAAGGAAATTGGCTCCTATTCCACTCCTTGCTGCATCATTTTTAATATCAGTGAAGAAAATAAGATTCTTTAGACCTTTAAACCTTAAAAAACACATATTTTTAGAGAAAATTCATGAAATTTTTCTAAAAACTCTTTCGCAAGCAGATAAAATAGTTTATAGTTAAAGAAATAGTTTTGTGTAATTTTTTTATTTAAAGTGTGTTTCATACCCAACAAAATGAGATATTAATTTAAAAAATTTGTTAATAAATGGCAAAGTTATGATTTAATAGGCGAAGGAGTAAAAGCAAAATCAACAATGGAAATAATAAATTTAAGCTCTAAAGTATGCAACGATTTTTTGTTTTTCTTAAAAGACTAGTACGGTAGTTATATTAGAATCTGCATCGAAAGCTTGGAACAGGGATCGATGCGCTAGGAACAATTTTGTGATAGCCAGACACACGTATTGCTTGCGCTCTTCGTTTTTTGCTTCGCTTTTTTGTCAGCCGCTCTCGAACTCTTGTTGAAGCAACACCGCACGCGCATCGTCTTCAAATTTCCGAGAAAACACAACAAAAATTTCACTTTTTCCTTTTAGTGCATTCCCTCGCTTCTCTCACTCATACACTCTCACTTTAAAGGCTCAGTTACTCTTGATTGAACGTTACTTGACTTAACTTATAGAAATCTGTTTTCCACAGATTCTTATCTTAAGTCAAATTAAGTTTTCAGTAACTGCTCCCATAGAAAATGTACTAAACACATCAAGTCAGCTGATTAAATAAGTAAAGTCAAGTTACGTTCAATCAAGAGTAACTGAGCCTTAATTTGCGGATCCCTGCCCTGCAGTGATGAGCCGGTCAGTTTTCTAAGAAGGACTGGCCTTTGACCGGTCTAAACGCTACCGGTTATATCATGGCAGTTCGCTCCATGGAATTCGGCTAGCCGGCGGTCGGTAATAAAGGGGTTAGTTTATGGGTAGTCTGTAAATGACACTTTCATCAACTTAGAATATATATAAGAAATTTGTTGTTAATTTTCCTCATTTGACTATCCTAAAACCAGACAAAATTACGACAATTGACCCAAAAAAAAACTGGCCTATGATGAGCCGTTTTGCGGACTAGTTCCTCCCCTAAGACAGGCCCATATTAAAAAGGTCAGTTGAATACATTAGAAGTGGAATTATGAGGGGACTAGTACTGGTAACATGAAGGACTGACCGAAGGCCACACTTGGGTCAGTACATATTACTGCAGGGTGGTTTGGAATGAGAAATACTGTTATATCTGTTGGATGTCAAAGATAAGATCTGAGAGGTTAGATTCGAGAAGTCAACAATTTAATCCGGCATAGCACAGAAATCGATATCGTCAAAAATTCACGATCTTCGAAACATGTACCCGAAAAATGGTTGCCGCAACATTTCTACTCAATTATTATATATCGAAATTAAATCATGTTTATATTGTTATGTTGAAATGAGAAAGAGAAAACTGGATAAAGGCTAGATCCGTCACGATCTTTGGATCAATTGAAATTCTAGAAGATTTTGCTATTGATTTCTGTGACAAACCTGAATATATCTTCCAATAGAAGCTGAATGAATTAATCAAAATGTCATGCCATTAAAGATCCTTGTTTGATTGAAAAATCAGTCCAATCAAAAAATGCATTCGCAATTTTGTCATTTGATTTCATTTAAATATTCAGTAAAAAGCTGAAACTTTCTTCAATTTCCCGAGAAATTCCATTAAAACTGTATGTGAATTAAAGCGAAATTTGCAAAAAATTTGCTATCCTTTCTAAACGTTTTAACGAAAACTGTACGACACATTGCAAGCGGCTATCCTTTGGTATTCATAAGGACAATAAACACTTTCGATACAAAAGGACACTGCAGCAGGCAGCATAATGAAAAGAACCCATGCACTATCTGCACAGCTGCAGCTCTGTACAAAAAGGCAAGTTCTTCCCAATGAAATTCAGTAGAAATTTTCGGCTAACGCAACGTTGAATGGCCTCCTTGTTGGGCAACACATTTCATTTTTTGTAAAGAAACCAAACTCAAATGAGAACTTTTAGTTTCCCCATGGGACCAATGAAGTTGTAAAGCAAACACTATAGAGGCCATAAGAGGATCATTATCGAGAAAAGAAACCTTTTATGATTCTCTTTTCATTTCTTCAACTCATAAGGATTAAAAAAAAAAAAAATTTGAGGCATTTTTGGAAAATTTATTCCATTAAGCTTAAGAACCTATTAAGTTTTAGAATCCATTTAGCTTTAAAGCATTTTTCAATTAAAATTTTCCAATAATTAATTTATGCACACAAGCAAGCATGTTTCAATGAATGTTCTGCATGCATGTCTAAATGAAAATTTCAATTTTTTTTTTTTCTTTTGTCTTTTCAATAATTGATTAGAACTGAAAGCCCATAGAAAAAGAAAAGTCATTTAATTAAGCATCACAAATCTTTGTGATAAGGATATCTGTTTCTATGGTTTCACAATTCAAAGAGCCTGTCAATTTTAGCATTGATTATTTTGGAGATGATCAGGGCTATGCCAAAGTCAATCGAAGTCGGTACCTGAATTGCTTCATTAGGAATCCGAAAATTCAAGACAAAGTCAAAATTAGTATACGAAGGACAATAATTCAATGGGAAGAATCTCTTACCTCTGGTCTTCGGTTGACTAACATTCAAAGCATTATAATCCTGTTCATGCTTGCAACACGTAAACCGAGAATATGTATTCCGAGGATAGCCAGCAGTCAATAAAGCCAGCAACGTACTACGCTTCGTCTTCATTATGCTTACAGAATGGAGCCGCCGATAGATATGTATGCATATAGGTATGTATGTATGGAAGAAGTGTTGGCAAACACTTGGACATTGGTCATGCAGCATTCCTGCATACTGACCCGTTTCGAGGAGACGAATCGACGAGTCAAATGCACTTAAATGACAGTCGATAACACAACTGAATATCGATAGCATCGGTTGAGGCATGAATGGCTCTGTTAATCATGCTCAGACTTTATATCCTGTGCACATCCTTTTTAGTTTTGCAATGCAATTCATGCAGTAAAACTCTAGTGCACAAACAGAATACAAAATTTTCTCTAAAGAACATTTTTAAATGGGTGGCGGGCGGTGGGTTGGAAATGGAATGGATTGGAATAGAATGGAGAAGCTCTTTGGACATCAGTCTTTATGGTCAGCTTGTAGCTTCGTTTGTCCTTAAAGCGCAATCAGATTTCCCGAAATTTTCTGTCTCAATTCAAAGAGCTTTTTTTTTTATTGAATTTTTCTGTGATGGTTATTCGAACGAAAGGTTTTTGTACATTCAACGAAGCATAGTTTTGTGTTTTATGTGAGTTCTCACATCGAGCTCATAACAAACCGTGTGCCTTGGCTGACAATTGGAAACTTTCAATTTTGAATTGAATAAAGAGAAGTTGGCTTTAGTTCGAGCATGGTTTAAGAGTACCAACTATGTACATCACAACTGATTATTCTTCGATCGTAAAAGCGCATGGGAGCCTTTATGCATTACGAATGAAGTTGTCCATCAGAAACGCACTGAATTCTTTCCAGTTATATAATATGTTATTTTGGATCCTTCCTTCGAACTCCATGCAGTGGATTTTTTCCAATTTTTTTTAATACGGGATTTTTTCGTTTGTGATTTTCGTGATTTTCTTTAGAAGCTAGAATCGAATAATCATTTCATCGATGAATGAACAGAATTCAATTGAGTTTTTTCTTTAGACGAAACTCTTTTTTCGGGAAGCTTTTATAACGCTAGAAGGTACAGTCCATTTTTTCCTAGAACATCTAAACTCACTTTTCTTATGAACTTTGACCTTCTAAACACGTTAGAAATAGTTTTAGAAACCTTTGTTCAAACATTTTTCATTTAAAATTTTGTAAATTTTAAGCCATATCGCAAAATAATGTTGCATACTTTAAAGCTTAAATGGTACCCTGTTTATACGATGATTTGATATGTTCTAACAAAACTCGTGCCACTTTAACACGTATATATAAACACTTTTACTACACGTATCGAAAGTTTTTACCGTGTCTGCATAATGCGCACTTTGACTGCAAAGCTAAGAAGTATGAATACGTATTTAGTGTACGTATAAACACGTTTTTCATTAGTATGTATCGAAACAACAGATTCGTAAATTTAATTAAGTGCTGCTAGAATGGTGGAAATTCTGCCATTTTTCAGGATTGTGCAAAGAGGCGGGAAATATCAATTGGTAAAACCATATTTTTGGAAAAAATTATGAAATCAACTGATTAATTGATAGCTCGTCTTTAAAGTGTGTAACAACCTGCGCTGATTGCCTTTCCAGGACTCTGTGGGTATACTACTAGAGGACTTTTCAGGATAAAATAAAGTGCAAATAAGGTTCGTTTCGATAATGCTTTATTTATAAGTTTAGATAGTAATCGAATCCAAATGCCCCCGAATTGTATTTCAAAAACCTATAAGGCAATCTACATTCTCAAAGTCAACGACTACTTGATTATTCATTATTCAGGTCACCACAAAGTGTATTTACTCGAAACGTTCTCTTGTGGTCCCTGTAAACGGTTGTATTGAAAGTGTGCCGATCTAACACGAGTTTATTCGATACGGTGTTTGTTGTCGTATAAACAAGGTATGTGAAATTTTTATTGTGCTTACAGTGCCTTTACTTCCTCACTTTAACAAAACAAATAATAACTATGCATATTTTCCATCGATTTTAAAAGTTAATACCTCATTCTATTGAGTAAGGAACAAACTTTAAATAAAAAAATGCAAAAAAAAACTATCTTTTTCCGATCGATGTTTTAGACACCGATGAAACGAAAAATTTCATGAAATCTCTCTAAATATATTTGTTTTTTATTGTTTAAAGGTGTCCAGAATCTTATGATCTTTACCAATCTCAAAACTATAAAGAAAAAGGTCTGTTAAAAGATATGTCACTTTACTTTCATTTTAGGGATAATGTGCTCAAATCAGATCATGCATTGACGAGCTCTGCTGGGATAAGACGCAATTCCGTTTAAAAAAATATTTTCTCTTTCAAATGTACTGATAATTTTATTCAAAAATTTAAAGAGACGACCGAAGTCAATGGTTTTCGCCTATTTCGGGCACGAGGAATCGAACTGCATCATTAGTTTTTTGAGTTATCGGTACGCCTTCATGGAAAAAATTTTTTTTTAATTTTTTTGACCGCTTTTTGGCCCATATCTAACATATGTATGAGTTGAAGTTTGGTATTCTAAGCTAACACCAAAATTTACTCTGAGATATTCCAAGTAGTTCTTCCCAAAACACCGTTATGATAAAATGCCGAATTAGGGAGCTATACCCATATAAAAATAAAAAGCATACAAACTTTTGTTACACACAGAAAAATATGATCCCATAAAATCGATAAGATCCCCTTATTGAACCATTTAATAGAGAAATCTTCTTAAACTATATGAACGATGTGCTTTTTCCATAGAGAAAACTCTTTGAATGCATAAAGAAAATCTTATTGAAACATTTTAATAGATATCCTCATATATTTAATGTGAATATCTGATTGTTTATGTTGAAGAATATGGAAAACTTCTTGATATAGTCAAATAATAAGGTGACCATATCAATCAAACTATGTGACATTCTTATAAAAATTACGTTTTGAAAAGATCTCCTTAGTGGAAGAAAATCGCTTTAAGAAGAAGCCTTTTTAATTTTAAAAGCAAGATTTATTGATTTACAAAAGTATATGGATTCCTTGTTAATTCTATTGTTTGAAAAGACAAACCAGTTATTTTGAAAAGCCCATGTGCCATTTCGAAGAGATGGCCACATAATTTTAATATGTTACAGAATTCCATACAGATTCGATATGATTTTCACATGATTTCAAAGAGATTCTTATTAAAAAAAAATGTTTTTTCAGAGTTGATTCAAGGAGATTCATATCAAAATGATAAGTTATCTTCTTGACTTTTCTTTCAATTTTTCGTTAAAATAAACAATAAGTTTTTCTCTATGGTTTCAATAAGACAATCTTCTTGGATAAAAACCATAGAGAAATCTTATTGTTTTTCTTCCATTTTATGTGGTATCGTTTTCTCTGTGTAGTCTTTTAAATATTTCAAAGCATACTTTAGGGATTTTTCATATAAAAATTTTTTTTTGTAATTTTTAAATAGTAGATGATTTTTGAGTTTAAAATGGTTATAGCATCAATAAATCAATCAATGTTTTCGATTCAAAATGTTACGGCATAGTGGAAACAAACTCTGCCCATCGAATAAAAATTTTTTTGGAAAATTATTGATAACTCATAAAAGTATGCAATTAATTTTTGCACAAAAATGCTCCATAATTTTCAAAAGTTTTCAATTCAATTAAAAATCCTGTAGAAACAATTTCCAAAAATTCTCGAGCAGGATTTTATTTTTTTTTTCTTTCTAATATTTCACCGATTTTGATGTTGCAAATCGGTGGGGAAAAGTTGGTCCGTTCGTTGGTTTGTCCATTTTGAATTGTGCAAAAGTATTTTCTATTGCTCTGCATACCGATCAAATTGGTCGTGCTGGAATTATCGGTAGGCGGAAATACCACAATTATTTCTAGTTTGTGTAATAAATACGTAAGCTACGGAAATGGCCAAAAATTACTAACAGAAGATTCTCCACAGCTTAAACATCTATGCATGCGTGTTTGTATTTATGTATGTATGTATTCCTGTGTTTGTGCTACCTCGAGAGCTGTGCGGATACGGAAATATTATATTTGAAAGTTAAATGCTCGATGGCAAGAAAACTTTTTATCACGGCTGCCGACCGACCGAACGATGACCGACCAACTTAGGATGCAAGCCATATTGCATTGCAACACAACAGTTAAACAGGATAACAGGATAACTCCGAACGAAGCAGTAAAATGCGAAAATTCTTTTGCCACTTGAGATATGCTGCCAAAATAAATGAGAGGAAAATACACACACACACACAATCGCATGCACATTCGTGCAATGCAAATAGACATGGAATCTAAATATGTATGTGTATGTGTTTGTTTGTACGTTGCTGTTTACATGTAGTAGAATTGCAAACAAGTCTAGCATGAAATGCAGATTCAATAAACGAAAACCAAAAATACAATGTACAAAAATCAAAACTTTTGCTCGCTTTGATTTGTTTGGATTCTTCGTTTCATTGGCTTCATTAAAAGGATATTCATCAAGATTTCACCAGCTGTCTTGGTTGAGAAAATTTCATTGCGGTATTTAAAAGGAATTTCGAGATATCACAACAATTAAAATTGAAAGACATTTCTCAATTAATATTTTAAATTTTATAATAAAAGTAAGAAAAATTCTTGGGAAAAAACAAATGGCCATTTTGAAACCATAGGTCAGAAAATATTTCAACTGAAAAAAAACCTTTGGTTTTCTATTGTATTAAGCTTAATTGAATGTCCTTGAACAAGAAGAAAACCAAGAAGCGTGTTGGTGAGTCTTCAATTTATTAAAGCTAGAATTGAGATTTATTTTAAGAGGAATGGAAAGATTTGAATGAGACTACCATATCATGCCATATAGTAGGTATATCACATCGACCTCTTTTTTTGGCAAAATCATTTTTAACAAAATTGAATTTCTGATGCAAATTTGTTTTAGTCCGGCTTAGACTAGGCAATTCAGATTGAAGACTTGCCCACATTTAAGGGCGAGGAAGTGACGGGGAGTGTAGTAGCCTACTAGCCGACAAATGTGGGCAACTCTTCCATCAGAACTGACTTGTCTAAACCGGACCTTTAGAGCCTTCAACTCATCGCTTGGCAAAATATTATAACCTTTAGCACTGTAGTTATGGAGATAGCATACGTCATATGCAAAGAATAGTAGAATAATCAATTTCCTGTAAAATTTAGTTTATGTAACATACAACAATTTTACGGAAAGGGTACGATATGATGCTCCTCAGTATACCAAAAAGTATGGTATCGTCTCACATAAATTATCACATCATATCACATATCACATTATATCATATCCTTTCATAGCATATCCCACACCGAGAGAAAAAGGTAGTTATATTAACTGAAAAAGCAGGTTAAAATAACCGAGTTCACCGTTAATTCTTAGCTTATGTGTAGTAGCGGTCAATTCAACAGTACAAAAACAGTCAATAAGGATATAACTACCTGATGGTTGATATAACTGTCTTGCGGTTAAATCAACTGTCACCAGCGACTGGGAAAAAAAAATTCATTTTTTGCTTTGACTTTTTTTTACCTTCTTTTATTAATATTTTTTTTTTTTATTAAATTATTATATTTTTTCTTTATTTATTTGTTTCTTTTTAAATCTTTTTCTCTTTCATCTCTTTAAATTTTCTCGCCTCGGCCGAGCCTTGAACCGCAGACCACCACTTCGCTGGGCGAACGTCTTAACCCATTACGCTAAACGAACGAATTTAATTTGTTGGTCAAAACGCTCACTTGAGCTTATGGTTGCAAAATTTTTTGCTTGAAAATGAACCATTAAAAAAAATTAAATAAATTAAAATCTTAAAAATTTAGGAGAAAATTTTTGCCTTAAAAAACAACTAGGTAGGTAGGTAGGTTGAAGTGGCTGCCACTTAGGCCGTTAATCGGCCCATTGTGATACCACGGGGGTGTTTTTTTTGTGTTTGTGTGCGTGTATTGTCTTTTTATGTAGTGTGCCCCTAACATGCGATTTTTAAAAAACCAGTGCTAGGCTTGGAACATTACACTCCGTTTCGCCTTTGCCGGGAATCGAACCTCGGACCCTGGGATCAAGAGCATAGCACGCATCCCCTACGCTATCCCAGAGCCACAAAAAACAACTACACTCTGAACAAAAAAAAAACTGTAATAAAAAAAAAAATCCAGAAAAATTCCCGCCGCCAGCAGGGATAGAACCCCGAATCTCACGACGGTCAACTCACAGCTTAAACAACTGAGCTATTGAAGACTCCGGAGACGGTTGATCAGAATGCGAACTTATACGTCTAAGTGAACGAAAGCGAATTTGAACATAAAAAGTGACTATTTTTCAACTGTTGATTTGACTTCCTTTTCCAGTGCATTTAACGGGGAATACAGTTAATTTGACCACTCTTACTTTAACTGTTCTAAGTGGTTGATTTAACAGTTCTTATTTCTCTCGGTGCATTATATCATTTCATTTCATATTTAGGCTATTCACAAAGGCTGCTAAAATCCCTTCCAATGTGCTAATATGCTTTTTATATATGGAGTTTGACAGCTTTAGAACAATAGAAGGGATTTCAGCAGACCAATTTAGGTCAATTATTTCATTTCATATCATTTCATATATCATATCACATCATATCGTACCATATCCGATAAACGCATACGGTACGCGCATATCACATCATATTACATCCCATTTGAATTTCAGGTGTTAAGGAAGTTTTCCGAAAAGCCACTACTTGCCACGCCCACTTTTTCAAATTTCCGAAATTAGATTAAAAGCTCTATAATATACTGACATATCAAATTTTATCCAAACTTTTCAAAAAATCCCGGATTCAAAGCAGTTTATGTGATTCTTTTAACAAACTCTAGTATTCTACTTCGTAGATTAAAAAAAAAAAAAGAAGCTGTACAACACAGATAACTATAAATTTTATGATTCTACATGGATTAAAAATATTGGGGAACATTGAAAGGGTAATTTACCGCACTCCAAGAATTTTTCCAGCTAAGGTCTTTTCGTCTATTTTAATTTAAAAAATTTGTTTATAAATTGGTATCGATTTTTTTCTTATTTTTAGCTAGAAAATCAAGTTTTTCGGATCAATTAATAATACAGCTATTTTCTTCAAGTGTAGGGCTGAAATTTTGTCACAGACAGGAAAATAAAACACTAAACGGTTTACGAGATATAGCCACAAGTAAGAGCGCAACTTAATTCTCGGCCACATTTTTCAAAATCGATTTTAAATTGGCCTGCAGCCAATTTGACAAAATCAATTTTTGGGAGTTGCTTCATTTACCAAGAACTATCATGAACTGCAGTCAAAACTTTCCAAAGAGTCATTAAACGATGGCTTTTTGAATTCCACTAAGCCTCCTAAAAATTCACATTTTAATAGATTCAAATAACAGAGTTTAAAATTGAATCCATCGGGGCTCAACTAACCTATATTCGCTGACTTCATTTATAAAAGCCGGCTTTTTCAACTTCATATCCATAACAAGCTCCCCGTTGGATTGCCCTACCACACTTAATTAAAATTGCGAAAAACTTTGTCTGAATATTTAACTCATTGTGTATTGTTCTCAGCAA
Source organism: Chlorops oryzae (assembly GCA_020466095.1). Lineage (NCBI taxonomy): Eukaryota > Metazoa > Arthropoda > Insecta > Diptera > Chloropidae > Chlorops > Chlorops oryzae. Next base: position 111,213,889 of record CM035807.1, read on the forward strand.
AATCAAAAAGTATGAAACAAAAAAAAAAAAAACAAAAAATACATTTTTCTCAAACTTTTTCGGACAGAAACGTTTCGTATTAATGACACTAAATGATGGCCGAAAGAGCGAACAAACAAATGCAAAGCGCAAAGCGCAAAGGAAGAAAAATTTCAACGGCATCAAGTGGTAAACATATGCCGGCAGGACTAAAGGCAGTGTACCGCGATCACGTGACGTCCCTAAATGCTGCCTTGACGAAAAATAAAGTTGCACTCCAGAGAGAAAATGCATGGAAAGTTTTGCCTCAATCTCTCATCGCCGACGTGCATACATATGTGAGTCCATAAGCCCACTCGAAAGCGCTTCGGACACGAGGACATTTGCTTAAACACAGCAAAAAAAATGAGTTTCGCGTATGGAATTTTAAATTAGAAGGAAATTAAAAAGCAAAACGAAATTGTTAAATTTGTTCTGTGTACAAAAAAAGGAAATTTTACACGTTCCATTTTTTTAGGAATCCCATTCCGAAAATCCTTGGAATATAAAAATCTTGATTACTTTTGTAGTATCACATTTTAATAGCGGTATTTACATATACTATCTGAAGACAATCTTATTTTTTTATCTACTCCTCGGTCGTATTATATATACCTTCTATCGCGATGTTTGTTACTTGACTTCTCCGAAACGGCTAGATTCATTCTTAGAAAAATCTTATGCATCGCGGATGAGTCTGACAATCGGGCAACATCTAAGGATTTTACATACCACTAAACCTCAAAAACCTCAAAACCTCTATCTCTCTCGCTTTGTACAACAGAACCGTCTGCGCAGGAAGGAAAATACAAAAGTATTTTCATATGGGTGGAAAATAAAGAGTTTTCCAGGAATTTTCTTCTCTTGAATTTTCTTTACGATCAAAGGTGTACTGGGTTGGAAAAAAAAAAGGCAAACAAAAGCATAATTCTCTAAAGTAGTTTGATTCACTTAAGCGTTCGAATAAATAACACCAGAAGGCGCGGTTAAGGTCTACTGGGTTACGCTAGATTGCAACACACAAAGGGAAAGATAAATTGCCTTAATCCCTACGTCATCGATCGTTCGATCGATCGAGCTACGCATGCAGAATAATACACAAATGCAATAGGCAATAAATTTTTCTAATGTGTGCATTACATATGCAAAATCAAAGCCAAAGCCTGTTCTAATCTGGGAAAAAGAAAAGAGAACAAAACAACCAAATGAGAGCGAAAGAAGAAGGCAGAGCATCTCACTGTCCTAACGCACATTCCCTAATTGCTGAAAAGATTAGATAAGCTGAGCGCTGATCGGTATTAAACGGCTACCGAAGCTGCATCAAGGATCAGTCGAAGAATTCTTTTGTAAAGCCCAGAAGGGTTAGCTTAATCTCCCTAACTTAAAAGTCTGAAAAAAAAAAAAATAAAGTTTCTTTTAAAACCAAAGAAAAAAAAAAGAAATTAGAAAAGTTAAACTTTGATTCTTTGGACTTTTTTTTTTATGAAATATAAAATATCTTGTCGGAAGAAAATTCCCGACAAAAAATCTGTTTATTCCGGATTCGGAGACATCCGCCATCATTTTTTTTTTTTGAATCACCAACGCGCCGCCGCATATCGTTTCCACTAAGAAAAATCTGGCCGTAGGAGTGTTGCGAGAGCATCGGCAAAAATATCATTAGCCATCTTCAGTTCCTCATCGAATTTCCAGTTCTACGATCAGGAAATATCAGAAGGTTTTTCGCTCTCGAAAATTGAGCCTGCCGCATGGTCCAAACGTGTCACCAAGGGGACGTCAAGGTCAAGACGAGACACAACCTTCAGTTTTATAAGTCACGTCAAGGTCATAGAAAGGGCGACCTTCAACAAATTTCCAAGGGCTTCAAGGTCATACAAGGAGACGACCTGCAATTGCAAATGGCTGCCTGAGCAACACTATTAGAACCAAATTTAATATGAATTACCCTAAAACTAATTGTCGAAAATGGTCTTCTCTCCCCGGTAAAGTCATTCAGTTTCTTGATTTTTTTTCGCTTTAGTGAATTTTGACGAGGATCAAATGATTTAAAACTTAATGTCTTCCAAATCTAGAGTCATCGCCAATCAAATTTCCTGCATGCATGTTCAGTAGAAATACATGCTCGCTCACAGCTTACGCCGTCGCTGCTAAATTTTTCGTTCGACGAAGGCCTTCTACGAAGAAGAATTTGTGAAGCACCGAAAGCAAAAACCTCAACGTAAGGTGGTGAGTCGTTCTAATTTTTTTGTATGACTCGTATATTTTCTTTTGAAAGAAAAAAAAAAACAGAAGATTATTAGGAAGATAAATTTTTTGAGCCTCGCTTTGAATATTCCACATTAAAAGTAAAATTTGAAGAAAAAAAAAAAGAGAACAAACTATATTTCGATTTTTGTTTTGATTATCGTGTTCGAATGTTTAAAAGTGCAAGTTCTTTCTTTTTGTTTAACTTGTTAGAGCACTTTGCTAATCTAGTTTTTTTTCTGGCTATAATAGTAGAAGTGCATAAGGAAGTTGATTCTAAGTTTTTGTCTTGAGCAGACCATTTATTTTTTTTTTGTCAAATATTGTACGTTGGATCAATGATCTTTTTTTTTTAAAAGCAATCTGTTTGACTAAGAAAATTAGGAAAGTTCAATTATGTTATATGTAACTTGACCTCAAAGAAAAAAAAAAATGAATTAAACTATCTACTGATCCGAAATTCGTGAAACACTTGTGTCGTCAATTGGGGCTCATACTATCTCAAGGCCCATTGGAAGGGTGGGCGTGGCGTAGCTCTAAGCATTTGATGCTACGGTTTTGATGTTCTTTCGTCGCGTGCGTGCACAATAGTTCCGTCGTTAGTTGCTTGTTGCATTTACCTGATTCCATTGGATCGTTGACAGAAACAATCCGTGTGCATATTTTTTTTCTCGTTTTGAAAACCGTAGTCAAAAATCATATTTGAATCTCGTGCACCTATAATCGAGCCCACATGACTGAAGCAGCCGGTAGTTGCCAGTGCACACGGGGGGATGCGAGATTCGAGCAACTTCACCAATTTCACAAAATCTATTTTTTTTAATGACATACGGGATCATAACAAAGGAAACGTTCAGCAAAGAAAAGTTGCCGAAAACTCTGTAGGAAATGTCTCCCTGGCATACGCATCAAACCAGTGTTGCCAGGTTGAGGGATATTTCCCATTTTGAGGGAATTTTTGCACCAAATAATTGGCAAAAGGGAAAAGGGGATTTTCTTTGCTTTGTTGAATACGATAGAGGGATTTTTCAATAATCGATACAAAGCCCTAGTGGATCATCCACATTCGAGCAATCTTCTGCGAGCGGCTCGGCTCGATGTAATGCTCGATGATGAATTGTCTCGCTAACATGACCTTTTACGATCGAGCATTGCAT